>JAQPZY010000685.1:0-335453 GCA_029931535.1 Margaritifera margaritifera | reverse complement strand
TATATGACATGTTTTTTTGACTTTTGAAAACTATGTGCACGTATTTCTGAATTACATGCTAAAATGTTTAAGATTGGTGATTTGATGCAGAATGCCTACTTCTCCTTTTTCTCGTTATAATCATTTGCGTAAAATATCCCATTTATTTGAATATCTTTTCTAGAACAGTGTAGATCAATCGAACATTTTTTGAGAACATACTTTCTAACTTTATCTTGCGCAGAGACTCGCGTGATTACATATACCAATAACACATTGATTATTTCGGCCCAATGTGTCTTCATTTCATTATAAGAGCCTCTGCATACAGTGGAGCAATATATTTTTACCATTTGTTGAAAATACCACTGAGGTTATGTTCCCTGTACATGTATGTTTACACAATGAAGCGAAGTGAAAATTCCACATTAAATGGACATTACTTCTAAAAAATGAAGACTTCAGTTACAAAGAAGAAATTATGATATACGTGCACATTATCCGAAATTTTGCTGGAATACAACATGATGGACGACTGAGACTTCAGCAGACGACTTTTATTTTGATCACTGATTAGAAGAAGAGATGAACTTGGTGTAATGCCCTAATAAAAGAGCTTTCATATAAAGATCCAACTATTTTACACAATTTCGCACTGATACATCTTTCTTCATTCCATCTCAGACTCTAAATGGTTTAGCGTTATCTTTTTCTGCTGTCGTGTTGTATTGTATGTAAATGAGGGTCGATGAAAATGTAGATGTTATAACATGATTTTCAATTGATTCCACATGCTAAGATATCTACTGGTAAACCTTGCTTTAATGAATAGAACTATCTCAGTTCCAAAATATGAAATGCACGAATTCCTGATGGTTTATATTACAAGTTAATAGTATAGTTCACATGGTAAAACTTGATGTTGTCAATCAGAGCTCCAAATCTTGCTTGTCGATTTGCAGTAAACCTAACGGAATGAAGATGTAAAACATAGCGTTTGAATTATTGCAATTTTTATTTGTTGTTAGAGCTATGCGCGTGCACAACAGATAATGTGAACGTGAGGACGGGAGCGAGTTTACACTCCCAAGTCCTGACAACGTTGCCAACCCACCAATGTGTGATGTACAAACATCACACACAAACAGCAGATGGTTTCACTTGGCTTAACGTGGATTATCACGGGCAGGTGAGTGTGCATTGTGTGTGTGTGTGTGTGTGTGTGTGTGTGTGCAACAGAGAAAGAGAGAGAAAGAAATAAACATCAAACAAGGATGTGTGTGTGTGTGTCTGTGGGGGGGGGGGGGCAAACAAATGGTAATCTATCAAAGGAAGAGACATACAGTTGGAGGCGAGCATGGAATATATGTATCTATTAAAGAAAAGAAAAAAAAAGACAAAAAAAAGACAACAATGCAAAAACACCAAAACCAAAATAAAAGAACAGCTGACATGAATAAGATACAGTCATAATTGAAACATTATTTCAACCCTCCCGCCCCCCCCCCCCCCCCCCCCCCCCCGAGTCTATATGTAAAAACTCCATCAATGTCTTTTAGAAGAGAAAGTTCGGTTCCGCTTAAAACCTTTTTCTAAATATGTGCTGCAAGTAGCGATTCTTCGAAAGCACGTACCCACATTTTCCACGATTTTGCTTCACAGATACATGACACCGTTTAGTACGCAAGAGTGGTCGGAAAATGAATGGAACTGCATTTTCAATATAATTGTAAGTTTATTGAAACTCATTCCTGCTTTTTTTTAGGATGCCTGGATTGCCGAAACTTATGTTCATATTAGTGCTTGTACAAATGGGACCAACACTAGTTGTAAGTGTTTTTCCATTCTACTCTTGTTTAAAGTAGTATTAGGACGTTTGACTCTAGACATTAATACAAATGGCAGTGAAAAAAATAATTCTTTAGAATATGACATGGAGCAAATAAGTATTTGAACAATATATCGTTTGAAAATGAATCAACTTAAGGATTTATGGTTTAGTTCACAAAAGCGTTCGTTGTCATGGATATTGCACTTATATACATTCTATAAGAAGATTACTACAGGGCCGTTCGTCTATGTAAACAAAACATTGGTTATATTTTGTTCCTTGAGAAAATTAATTCACAGTCTGAATTAAAAATCTTTGTAACCCAAAAGAAATTGTAAGTGACGAGGAATACAGAAGTTAAACATTTTTGTCTATTTTTGCACTAATTGTTATTTGTTCAAAACTAAAATGGATAATTCCAAATGTTCACTTACCGCTGAAGGTGTTAATATAATTTTACGAAAACGAAATAGCATGTATAGTTCTTACAAGAGTTTAATCTAATAGTGTTCTAAATGTCATCGGTAATGTAATATGATTGCTGGGTTTCCATTTATAAAGAAACGTTGAAGGAAAGTTTTTAATGCTTGGTAGGATGGACACAAGACATGGAATCCCTATTTGTTTACCATAATTACAATTGAACACAATTTCCCCTCAAATGAATAAGAAATACAAATTTTAATTCCATTCAGAAATGACACAGAGTAGCTAAAGCTACATCCGTCTTTCTTTGAATATGCAAATTAACCGTATGCAATATTTGTCCTTAATTCAAAGCATCAGGAGCTCATAGTATTGTTCAGCTCCCCGGCTGTCCTCAAATCATAACCCGTTCTGATTGGGGAGCAAGAGCCCCTTCAGAGAACATAGGGCATCTTCCAGGGACCCCTAAATACGTCTTCATACACCACGGAGCCACAACCGGTTGCACCACTAAGGATGAATGCATGACCAGAGTGCGAGGCTATCAAAACTATCACATGGACGGCCACCGTAAGTAATGATACTTAATAATGTGACTCTGCAGTGAAGAGAAATCTATTATGGTAGCAAAACCTGTATGTCTTTTTATATTTGAAGAATAAGCTATACGTAAAACTTATATACATATCTTATGAATTTTTATGTATATATACATACTTTGAAGGCACGGAGCAACCACCAGTAGCGCATGATTGTAATATGATGTTACCCATCCAATATATTGCAAGGTGAACGTTAAATAGCATATTTGCAGGTGTAGGCTGAAAACAGTTTCGATTCTATAGTACCATGAAAGGTAAGTTATGAGGTTTTTCTAGGACACGTAGTTTTCTTCAATTTCAACATGTCTGGTAGAGTAATCTATTCCATCATTGTTCTTGAAAATAAGACGAAGTGTTAGATGATCGATCCTATCTCTAACCTAAGTTGATTCGGTTGTACTGTCCGATTTTATCAGTCTGTTCCTGCAGAAAGAAAAATTAACTGAACCCCCTTTTTATAGATTTTTTTTCTGGAAAAGAATAAGTGAAAGTTTTCTATGTCTTGTTCAAGAAATAGCAGTTTAAAATCTTTGTGAGTGAAGTGACTTGCGTTGTTGGTTACGTTGTCCCTCCCTCTCTGCTTTGAAATGCATGTTTTGGTTCATATGCACAAATGACATATCCATCCGAAGGTCGCACAAGAACAGGGGAAGTCTTACGTTTGTGTTCCCCCCCCCCCCACACCTTTTCTGTGATTACCTAGTGATCTGTTTGAGTTGAAGGGTTGAGAATTAAGAAGTTGAGAGTGGTCTGTTTGAGTTGCTTTGTTCCATGTGGAAATGACTGTTCGGGAGACTGCAGGATTGGGTTTTCCTACACACATTAGAAAATATGTTCCTTCATTGTATTGTTGTAAGTTATATGTCGTCTTCTCGAGTTATCATGCAGACATAACGTTATTATAACTCAGAGCTGAAACGAATACCAGATTTTTCTCTTCGCATATTTGCGGAATGTATTCGGACAGGTAGCCAATTCATCCCCTTTTCTTTGTTCACTCTGATATTTTTGACACACACCGCCACTCCCAGCCAGGCTGCATTTAAAACACCGTGAACTCAACGCAATATAATTAAATGACATTTTAGAATTCTTACATCATTTTTTGAGGATAAAGATTAAAAATCAAATGAATGTGGATGTTTATCTCCCTATTTATCTTTTAACTCAGTGTGACCATATACGTTTCTTTAGTGCTGAAGACTGATTATAGGTAAAGACGGGCACATCAGAAACTCTATTACCTGTTCAGTTAAATGCAGGGATTATATCCGAAATTTCTCTTGGAAGCGATTTGTTCACAAGAAATATTGCACAGACATGTGGCAAATTTAATTTAATTAAATCTGAGCACGTTGATTGCAGGTCGCAGGAATTTGTCATATATACCAGACATGTTCAATGGAACTGACCTTTTTGATAAATTATAAAAGACCCAAATCGGACGTTGACTTATACGTAAGATGGACTTTGCAATTGGCGTAAAATGGCTTTGGGACTTCTGTAAACAGTAAATTGTAACCTTTACCAGGTGCGAGGTGCTCAGTCAGGTTTTGGAGTAGACCATTCGGTTTTATGGGTAAATAGGGATTCACAACAAACAACTAAGTCGCTTCAAAAAGGTATAGGAAAGGAAAAAGAAATAATCCTTGCACAAATTAAAATGTATGCAGCAAACTTTCTACCCATACAACTTAAATTGTTCTGTTCCAAAGTCCGTATTACATGTTATCTTTATCAAAAGTACCTGAAATACAGGGAATAGAAATGACAATGCTTTTGGCAATCTGACTATTCAGAAATTTTGACATTATGATTACCGTGAGAGTGGGTATTTGAATGTCATGTAATTTAGCGGGTTTGAAACTGTTCTTTTGCAGAATAATTCAACGTTGCATAGTTTTCATTTCGCCTTGTTTGTTTCTTTTACAAAATGATGACAAACTCGCTTGGTAAACAAACGATCATTCAAATAAAATTTTTTATTCGAATATTAAAAAAGCAACATATTCAGATTCAAATGTTCAATTATTCGTTTCAGCGCTAATTATGAGTCGTAACTCACCCGCCCGCATCAATCTTACAATTCCTTTACGGTAGTCAAGTCAACTTGTAAGCGCTCACAGTCGACTACGACGAAACAACACGGTACAGCAGGCTGTGATATGGAAATAATCGTAGTTTTGAAGAATTCCTGAAAACTTATCATCTCTTTACAAGATAATTCATATTCTACTGTGATACATTTTTTTTCTGTTTTATAGTCATGCTTTTATCCTACCCAAGATGTGTCAGTGTATGTCGTACTTCTTTACTTTTTCAATTGGATATGATGGTGATCCTGTGCTAATACACATAGAAGAGGTAAGTATCTATAACTCTGTCAGCTGTTTGTCATCAAGGATTGTAGCGATATCCTCGATGAGAGTGATCAGCTGATATTAATTGTACAGCTGTTGATGACAACCATGCTGGTAATTTATTAAGATTCTGTATTCTTTCAGATCTTTTGCATAATGTGTCTGTATATTATGTGTTCCATCGTCTTTCATGGTACTGAGGTAGAATACATTTGAGGATAGTTAACCTTTTGTCCCTCTTTGTGTATAAGGGTGTAATGTTCGCCGTCTAAAGTCTTGATGTACTCTCTCCGTTTCGATATTGTTCAGTTTCTTCTGCCGTTTCGCTGTTATCTGCTTCATGGAATATTAGTTTTGCGTGCCTTTATGTTCTGAAGCAGCTTATATTTCCGGTGTCGAGATGTCAGTTGATCCAATGTGTGGAATATTTTTGTTCTGTATTTGTGGTAAGTTTGGCTGGTCTTCTTTAGTAATCATTTACCTCAGCTGTCTTGTTTGTCCTTAAAACTGTCTAGAATATTCGACTTTCACACATAACGATTATATTCCATATTTCTTGATATCCCTATATTTTTGTCAGTCAGATACATCGGCTATTAGCTTCCATCCCAGTTATTGTGCAAGTCAAGTGCTTTTCATCCTTCTGTCACTAATCTGATATATTTCCTTACTAATCGGAGATATAGCATGACTAAGTTTTGTTAAGTCAAAGTGACACATTGTTTTGTTGATGTTCTTTAGATTCCCACCATGATACCGCAGTTTCAAATTCGAAATAGCCACAGCTTTTTTCTAGAATACCATCCATATAATTTCAGGTAAATTATTGTTTCTTATCCATCAAAATATCCCATGTAAATCCTTACTAAAAGCATTATATTTTCTTAAAGAGACCTCCTAAGAATGTACATAAATTTGGTTTGGAAACGTGTTTTTTGTACTGGTAGTTTGCGATTCGACTTATAAAATTTGGCTGAGAAAGGTACTTCTTGTAAGGAAATCTTATCAACCACTTTTTCCAAATAGGTATCTGCCATGTAAATTATAAAAAGAGTATTTTAATGATAGCTGAAACTGACAAATTAATTCGACACTCCGAAAATAGGTTCAGTTATAAAGGACACCGTTTGTTCTCTCTTGAGTCCTATGTCTGTTATTTTATCTGTTGTATCTGTTGCAGAATGGCCAGACATAGGCTACAGTTTCCTAGTCGGGGAAGACGGCAACGTGTATGAAGGCAGAGGCTGGAATGAAATAGGCGCACACACATATGACTACAACAGTGTCGGTCTAGGTGAAGTTTGCCTCAATTGTGTGGGAACAGTAAACGTTGTTTTTTGAAATGCTTAAAATTCTTAATAGTAACATTACTGCCTTGAGTGGTTATTTCTGGGATTCTCGTTGGCTGACTACTGGAGTGTATTAAATCGATACATTTTAACGTTGTAATATAACCTGTTATATACACAAAACAACTAGGTCACGTTTTTTTCTGCAAAACACCTTGCCTCTAGAAGATGACTTTATTATGACACTGTAGCAATAGTAACAACACACAGGAACATGACGTTAGATAATGTCTACATCTTGTTTTATTTTGTTTTCTTTTTCTTTCCATTCATGGATCGTTCCCTATAACGTATCAATCAAGACAAAAACGGACGTTCACTATCTATGCTTCCCTACAATTGAATCATGCTACTTACAACTCTTCCGTAAAAAGTGTTCCTTTGAAAAAAATTTCTGGGATAAATCGTGTGAGAAGATCTATAATAGATCGTCCATGCATTAAACAACTCCACTGCGTTTGTATTACAAAAAGCTATTGTGAAAAATGATGCATTTTCAGAGAACAGAAAAAGGGGAACCAAAGTTTACAGCAGTTAACTGTCTTAGAAATACTGCATTGGATTCTTCTATTTGCATTGGTCCAAGAATTTACCTAAAAGTAGCATCTGGTAACAATACATGATTTTGAATGGAAAACTTGCAGACACTGTCGAAAGACATGCTCCTGTTTAAGTACTATCTGACCAAACGTTTCTGAATTACACGTGGCCTTAAATTTGTTTGTAACCCGTGGAAGTGAAGCGGATACGATCGGGTGTGTGCAAAGCACGTATTCAGATTATGTGATTAAGACATGTACCGAGGTAGAATGTGCAACATATAATTCACATCCACGTTAGATACGGGTATATAAATCACTTTAAACTTTCCTACCGTTTGAACGGATATCATGGTGGTTACAGGTGACACAGTCGAGATATGTTTTGCAAGGCAATGACATAAAAACATCAAGATTAAAAATATAAATACTTATGAACACTGGCAGATTTTATGTAAACAATAGAATCAGGTATTCTTCACCAGTCATCGTTAGCGATCACTAATTTTAGACAGTTTAATATATAAGCAAGTTCCAAAGAGCAATGTAACTTTATGACTAAGCAATGCTCTCACTGTATTGGTTACTATATAGGTAGTGGACTACATTGGAGTATAAGCCATTGCTGAGCGATTGTAAGAATGTTTTGCATTTGTCTTGATTAATAAATTTCTAAAGTTTCCTTATCATTTCATATGAATTACAGATAAAATGGAAAATAAAACAAGCAATAGTTTCAGAAAGGTACTGTACTGACATTTTTCGTCTTAAAAAGATGCATATGTATTTCGTTTTAAGTTTATCAAAATTCATCCCATGAGCCGTTGGAGTGATGTGGTACATTGCACAAGCTCTAAATTTTTATTTATTAAACAACAAGCATTATCTAGAGTGTTCTTTGACCTTATTTAAAATTTAAATCTAATTTCGATTTTATTGAAGACATTAAATTTTAAAAATTCTTAATTAAAATATTTACAAATATATTTTGTCTACACAATTCATGTTATTAAATATTACAATCTATTGCATAAACTTTTATGTCGGAACCGTTTGGTGCCTAATGACCTGCGATGACCATAAATTCATGTGTATAATTTTAATGTTTTAAAACTTTATATTATTTACTCTCTGGTAAACTGATCTTCTTAAGTTGTGACTATTAATAAACAGTGTAACTGCCCATCGGCAAGAACAATTTACCCATCCTTACAACACGCCGCTGTAAGAAAGTTAAATGGAATATTTTAGGAACAATGTAATTTACTCTGGGTAATAGGAATGTTGTCCAATTCGCATATAATATCAGAATTAAGAGCACTTTGTGAACCCATTTTAAGCCCAATACTGGGGAATTCAGCGTTAGTGTTCCATAAGTCATAAAAAGAGCTTAAGGAATAATAATAATAATAATAATAATAATAATAATAATAATAATAATAATGTTACTTTTAAATATAATTTTAACTTAAATATCTGGGACGCTGGATTCACATAATCGCAAGAGAAGCAGTAAAATTTTGTTCCAATTGGCCATTTATGTCCTTGATTTTTCAGAGTCTTTCCTTTCTTGCTTCCTCCTTTTATTTCTTTGCTGCAAATCTGGTTTGTAAATCCTGGTCATCTATTTCAGGAATTTGCATCATTGGAGATTTCACAGACCACGTCCCGAATAACACAACTCTGAACGCAGTGAAACAGCTGATAGCATGCGGTGTAGATAATCACAAAATCTCTAGCACTTATATTCTCCATGGACATCGTGACGTGGGCCAAACATCATGTCCGGGAGACAAGTTGTATGAACTCATCCATTTGTGGCCGCACTATAGAGCACATCAGAATTAATTGTCTGAGAAAAAGAACTATGAATGCTCTATTTATGCTATTTATCAACGTCAACGATTGCAGTCCAATAAATTGCGTTACACATTTTCCTTCGTTACAGTGAATATAATCGTGGTCTAACTGTAATTTTGATCACACACATACACAAAGAGATAGAGAGAGAGAGAGAGAGAGAGAGAGAGAGAGAGAGAGAGAGAGAGAGAGAGAGAGAGAGATAATGGAGAGATAATGTCTAGACGAAATGTCCTGCTTACCGCTGTGATGGATTACAATAATGGAATTCACAGACTTAAGCCAGATTTAACCCTTTCCAACATTTCAAGTGCTTCATTCATTACTGATGCGTGTGATATATATATTCACACACACACACACAGATTACACGATAAGGTATGAGTTGAGTTTGTTTTCAAAGTAAGATCTTTAATGATGTTTTGTAAGGAAAATGTATTGCAGAAACTTCTCAAATATTGAAATATAAAATGGTACTTTTTTATCGTCATAATTCACACTTTTAAGCATGTATAAAAAGGTATTTCTCATGTTCATATATGTGTATGATCGTGTTTTTCAGTGATGAACACCGGTCGAGGATATTTGTATCTTTCATCACGTGACTTCTGCCCTTCATCACATCACATTCTACTGCTATCATAGTGAACACTAAGTGGCAAAAACTCCCTGATTTCCATCGTCACTTGAACATTCTTTCGCAGTAATAAAAATACACATTAATTGCAACACATTTACGTACTAAAACTAGCAGCAGTTGACGTTAGTGTCCAACAAACAGGACGCTTCGCACTAATCGACCTAGCTACATTATTGTACAGTTTCTGTAGTCCGATTTCGAGTAGAAAAAGCCGTTGTTGTAATTATTCGCTTGTTAAAATTCATTTTCTCATTATTATTTATGAAGGGCAAAATAATTCTCGATCAAAACTAAATCCTGGACTCTATAAGTTAATTATTTTTATATGTTTTGAATAATGTCTTATGGGTACGAGCGGACATTATTTTTTGAACTGTTCACATTTGTATCAGCAGTAAGAACTCCAGACGCTGCGTATTGCCGTCATTAACTTAGTGACCTCAACCACTGTTCTTTGAACTCTGATATGTGTTTAAACGTCATTTAAGGTGTAACGGTAACAGGCGAGACAATTTTTAATGGGTTTTTGATGTTTAAACTTATATCAGGTATTCACACAACAGTTTGACTTCGGCCCTCATTGTTTCATTCTTGATGTGAGAAAATCATCCTTCATTATGCATATGTGTTGAATAGGAAACTTCCACCCTCGGGATGAGAATTTTGACTCTTGTCTGACGCAAACTCTCTGACCCTCATGCGGAACATTCCTTTCCTACCATGTCTCATTTTGCTTCCCTGCCTTGCTCAATTTGATAATGATTACAATTGTTTCAAGTGTTAATCCATAGAATAACCCGACGTGTACCGAGGAGATGGAGGACCTAACACCTGTTGGCAACTTACAAATTATACAATTTATACATTAGGGAAGCAAAAAATATGAAGATGTATGTAGGTAACGAAACAAATATGTCCCATTATTGCGAAGTAGATAGATTTTTTTGTGATTCAAGTTATTTACCATATAATTCTATTTCAGTTTCTTCCAAAAAACAGTACTATGCATAAATGATGGATGTTTTCTATATGGTCCCTGATAAATAGTCAGTAAATTCATATCCCAGAAATACACAAAGACTGTGCAGTATGTTCTTTTTCTTGCGTTTGTTCTTATTTCCTGTTCAGGAACTCCACGCACTTTTATTTTGTTTGGAAACAATTTTAATTGGCAAAGAATACCGTCAGCCACTTCACGCCAATCGCGTATTGTCTCTTAGGTGTATTAGTTATGGCTTCCTGGTAAATTCTTGTGAACCATTCTCACTATTTGTCGTTATTGTACGCCTGTGCAAAAGAACTCTTTTCTGAAGAATATACAGAGATTGATTAGGCATAATTTTGAGGCGACACTTCCCTTATTTACCCCTCAAAGAGATTTTCACTTGGCTCATCATTCAACTTTGTCCTGTTTACAAATGGAACAGGCCGCAACAAGTAATGTTTGTCGCCATTGCATCATAAGGCTGCATGTTCATGTAGATGGTCTTCATCTTTTTTTAAATGTGAACTTTCTGATTGACAATACGTAAACAGTTTTCGCTGCTTTTTGTTGAAGAGAGATATAAGTTAAATTATATTTTCAAAGAACTCTGCAAAAAAGGGCTATATTTGATTTATAGGAGCTTTAAAACATCGCGAGCTTCCAGAGAAAAGAAATCTTGTAGATTGAGAATAGTAGATATCCACTAAACCTTATAAAGTTACATTACAGAAGAAAATAACGCATAGTTTATCACGTAACTATAATATTTAAATATTTCACACATCGCAAAATTGCAAAGCGTAATATTAATGACCAATTTAATATTGCGTGAATGGATGACAGTTATTGCGTGTATGGATGACAGTCCATTCCATTTTTCCTGTAAATTTCAAACATTGACATTATTACATAAAACTCATTGGTGATATATATTTACCAGGAATCTTATTGAATTTATGAACCTATGTGTCTCGTGACGTTACTTACTGACCATCTAAGATTATTAGCCTACAGCAACTAGTGATGGTGGTGGTGATAGTGGGAGTCTTAGTTTGGATTCAAAATTCATTCGTCCCTACCTAATTAAAGAGGCATCAGCTGAATAGAAGTTGACATTGTAGAAGAAAGAAGTATATCAAAAATTCGGTACAGACCTTATTCGGGTTGTAAAATGTTTTCGTTTGCTCCCCTCCTTTTCTCCCGAGGATATCCGTCCGTATTCGCATTATTAGCTTGTCCGCTGTGGGTCAACATGGCTACCGAGCAATGGGTAGCTATATGGACCTTGTAATATGCGCCATTTTAGAGGAAAGAGTGCAATAAAAACAAGACAAAGAATGAGAAATGTACATAACACAATTGTGAATCGCTTAAATACTAAAAATAAAACCTATATCAGTAATATGTTGAACGTAACAGTAATGTGTGGAAATACGTGCACGACGTGTTTTTACTTGTTGGCATAGCCATGTGCTTTTGTCAACAGCAGTTTGAATACCTAAAATATTAATACCAAAGAAGATTAGAACAATGATAAAACGTTTATTATTAATCGAGTCAAAGTGCACATTTACTCAGTAATAAGTGTTTCTTTCGACGATTTTTGATCATCTGATCCATGTATATGAGATGAAGTACATTGTACATGAAGCTTTCTCAAGGTGGTATACATGACTGCCCATTCCGACTTTTCATTGGAATAGTTATTTGGACCTGATTTTGATAATTAGATGAAGCGGTATGCATGTGCTGTGCATGGTTTATGTGAACGAGGTGATTCGTTCATACTGTACATGCATGCACTGATATACCTATTTCAAGTGTTTTTATATTTGTTGTAGCTGTATATGAATAAGGAGCGAATACAAATGAATGCTAACAAAAAATGAGACAAAAGTTATCTCCCTGTTTCACCTAGGTAACATTGTTTACTATATGTTTGACATCATCTTCAGAAGCACGGCGTCGTAGATCCACCTCGTTCGACATCGACTCTTGGCATCTGTGACTAGCTGAAACAGTATATATCGCAACAGTTTCGTATTCGATGCAGCTGAACAAACCATATCCTATCAGATTGCTCGATATATATATATATATATATATATATATATATATATATATATATATATATATATATATATATATATATATATATAATAGGAATAATCATTGAAGTCTCCTTATAATACAAGACATGTCGTATGTCAGTTTCTTCAATTTAGACCGTTCACACCCGTTTTTTCTTTCGAGTCAAGGCATTTGGGCATTATGAATGTCGCCGTATTAAATACCTAACCGGTGTGTCAAGTTCTTGCATTGCTCAGTTGATTTTGCTTGTCACGAGGAGCAACACTTTCATTTGTGAGAGGGCACTTGGTCAAAATACTGTTTCGGTTAACTACATATGCCAAGGGTTGATGTGGAACGAAGTGGATCGTTGACCCTAGGTTAGCGAAGATGGTCTGGTGCGTTGAATCTAAAACATACCAAAGCATAAGGAAATCATTACAAGCATCTCTTGCGTAAAATTTAAAATACAGTTGATGCCGCTTAAAGTCAATAGTGTTTATATCCTCGAAACAAACATGAATGTTAACTTCACTTAAGAATGCCCACATTTCAATTATGAATAATGAGAATATCCATATTTTCTACCTATAAATAAAATACGAAAACTATATGCATATATATATATATATATATATATATATATATATAAGGAGTGAGAGGGGGAATACAGTGATGATGGTGTTTATATATATAAGGAGTGAGAGGGGGAATACAGTGATGTGGTAACGATATGTTTGCGATAACAATAAGAAATCTCACAAAAAAGCAGTCAATATCAGTATTCAAAATAGTCATCTTTACAATACATATACCGTACCCATCATAATCGCCGTGAAGTTGAGGAAACCGAAGTTAGAACTGTTCCATGAAATGACCAATATGCAAAAAATCACAAAATACGAACATAATTAGTTCAGTTTAAACTTATTGTATTGCCAAAGATAAAATGCGAAAACTTCCTCCCGCTAAATGAAATATAAATTTGAAAAAAATGAACGTGATGGCATATAGCAAAATCATTAACATAATTACCTCAAAGTAATGTAACGAGAGAGAGAGAGAGAGAGAGAGAGAGAGAGAGAGAGAGAGAGAGAGAGAGAGAGAGAGAGAGAAATAAAGAATGTGGGTAGCTGTTTATTGTTCCAATCTTCCACATCTTTTATAAACTTCTGAACATACAGGGATATTGTTTTTGTCTTATCTGGATTATCGTTACAACACGAAATAAGTTTTTTGAGTAACAAGTAAAGCAGAATATAAGGGGTTTGTCAAGCTCCTGTCTTGAGTTGAATAATTGAGGCAATTAAAGACGACACCACCGTATGCACTAAATAGAGATATTGAAACCTGAACTTGCTACAGACCAGCTAGAAGAACATCCATGTTTTTATTGATAGTAGTAGTAGTAGTAGTCATAGTAGCAGTAGTAGTATACCGCATGTTCTTGTTCATCTGTCTACCTGTTTGTTATATTGTGTGTCCACAATGTTCGTCCAACCGATGTAGAGAATGGAAATTATGTAGTTTTTAGCTAGTCATTTTGTCACTTCTTTTTCTTACTCTGTCTCTAACAAGACAACCTTGAACTTCGTCACATTTCGCTCTGGTTAACTGCCAAGAGATATCTTATCCTGCTATTGTCGTGGAGTGATGGGTCAATTTCGTGATGTTTCAGTCAAAAGGATGGAACCTTAATTTTGATAACCTTTAATATCTCCAATTGCATTTACTCAGATCGGTAAGCTGCCAAAGGTAAGTTAGATGATATATTTTCTTGAGTTTCTGTTGATAATTACATGATCTTGCGTATATCTTGATAATTGCATGATTTTAGAAGAACCAACATGATCTTGAGTTTCTATTGATAATTACAAGATTTTAGAAGAAACATTATGATCTTGAGTTTCTGTTGATAATTGCATGATTTTAGAAGAATCATCATGATCATGAGTTTCTTTTGATAATTATATGACTTTTGGAGTAGCATCATAACCTGCAGAGTAATATATTTTTCATATTGCTTTTTCTTAAGGCATATAACACGTAGGTTATTATGAACTACGTAATTTCAATTGAACACAACAGTTTTCAAAGTAATACAGTCGATGTAAAGAAGGGATTTTGCCTTGGCCTGTTGAGGTTCAGCCAGTTGGGGGGAGGGGTTTGCTGGCCACCGTTGAGCAAACGGATCATGTTTTAGATAGGCCGAGCTTTTGCCTCAGCCGGTTGGAGGGCCCCGTCGGAACGACTGTCAGTCGGTTGGGGGGGGGGGGCGGGCTCCGTTGAAAACCCGGGGGGTTAGGCCGCCCCTCCCCCCACCCCAGGGAAAGGACAGGCGTTGCTCTTCCAAACCAACCGTACCGCGGTGCGCTTTTTACTTACCTTCACGAAGACCGTAGAGCTCAATCAACGTCTAGTAGTAGAGATGAGAATGCTGACCGAAACGGAAAAGGAAACGATGCGCCGGAGATACGAGACCGAACTGCAGATCTGACGTTGATACCGGAAAATCAACTTAAGATCGCCAACGATTTACGAGGGCACTCCGCAACCAATTTACTGCTTTTCGGGAGACGATCAACAAGGTTTTCCACTAGAATACAACCCTCGCCGAGCGACTGCGAACACTCTTCCGTGAACAGGACATGACTGTAGCCTCGCTTCTCACTGCGCTGGGGTTCATCATTATCGCACTTGTGCTCGCACTCACAGGCGGCGCAGGTGCATCGACACCACGTCCTGTCATCCCGACACCTAAACCTCGCCCCAGCAGCGCAAAAGAATGGGTAAGGATGCAGTTACAATGGCTGGCTGGAATGATGAAAACGCTAGCAGAGATGGCTTTGGCAGCGATCTCCGGCATTATTGGCACTAGTGTATCATTTCTGTTGAAAACAGCAGGCTATCTCGCTGGTTGACCGCCCGAGCATTTATTGGCGCTTATCATTGCGGTTATTGTATCTTTGCTGCTGTCCGTGCTCACATTAGCACGCGCAGACAGCAGCGCCAGAGCGAGGACAGCGTTGGAGAGGGTGTTTGCCGTTCAAGAGCGGAGAAACCAGATGACCACTAGTCCGACCGCAATACCACCCACGACTAGTGATGTTTTGTCGGCATCGTGGTCTTCGGCTTTTTTTGATGCCTGCACTTGTTATGTGATACATGCTTGCGGTGCTGGCACGGAAGGTCAAAGAAAACCCGTTCATGCTTCCTTGGCTGTGGTTGTTGTGCGCTTGTCGCTGTTCTAGCATCTTCGGCGGTGCTCGGCATCCTGATAGAATTAACGTTGACGTTAGTGTCTAGCACCATTTCTTCGTCAGCTTTAAGAAGTTCGTTGTTATACCCCCATAAGCGCCGTCTTTAAGAAGTTCAATGTTGCTTGGAATCATGTAGATTCCGCATCCACGGATCAAATTCAGCTTGCTTCTGTTATCCCGTAACTTCTTGGTACTTTCGTATCAATTCGCGGATGTCCTCTTCGTGGGCGTCCTTATCTTTAACGTTTGCAAGAAACTGTTTTTGTGCATCAAAGGCCTTCCCTGATCCCACTATCGTGCTGTGCATTTGAGTCTGCGCGCCCAGGATTGCCCAAAAGTACGTCCGAACGTTATCGTTCAAACGCTCTATCCCGGCTCGGATACAGCCTTGTGAATTGTCCAAAATTTTATTTCAATCTACATAAGGTAGCATGTTGGTATTGGTTTAGTCAATAATTTTGGTCCGGAACGAAAGACCATCCCGTACAAACAAGTCGAGGTTGAGGAGTACATAGCGGATGTGCGCTCTCTCCGAATATATATAGCAACAAACGCAGCCGACACTGTATTTAGCGTCACCGTTGGAGCGAAGTACTTGTGGCAATACCATTTCATATATTAATGCTTGCATAAGGGCAGACAATGTATATCGTATTGACCAATCCTCTTGTTGGGCCAGTGACTCTAGAACAGGTGATCCGCACTTGTCCTGGTACCGTTTAGGGCTTAGACAGATTTCATTCAGACAAAGATGGTACAACGTTTCGGCTGCGCTTTTCAACGAAAGATTTGCTGTGGGCCCTACCCCATCAGCCTGACGGTAGACGTAACCATTCTCAATGGGTATTACAGCATGGATACGCTCGAAAAAGTAATGCAGGCTGTCATTCCTGTAATTACTACAACGTGGCGACCGGGTTGGTCAGCATCACGCTCTCTGATCCAAACTATCACCTATGTCTCGCCTGGCTCGCTTCCATCTTTGGATTCAAATTACCCGGGTTTAACGGAACTGGGGATGCACACGGCACCAAAGGCTCCAGCGTTTCTCAACCTCCCGCGGCTTTATGTCCACCTGAAACAAATAAACTCAACTGGGAGTATTCTTGATAGAAACAACGGTACCGTAACGCAAGTCATTTATGTGAGTGGTGAATCATACGTACAGACGCGTACTGCTCCTATAGAAAACCGTATTGGCGCCGACCACGTGAAGGCATCATCCAGGAGTTCTCGATATGCATCTTAGATGAAAGAAAATGGCCGGCTAATATGCTGTCGTACAACTATCACCTTTGAAATTAAAAGTATTGCTTGCACAATACTAATCTTTGTGGTCCGAGCTTCTTTAGCGACCGCGCTGAATGTGTCTTTGGGCGATTGCCACTGTTTAATGCCGCCCCAGATCCCACAGATGATGAAACTCTCGGCCGTATATCTTATCAAACCAGCACAAGAGCGGCACTGGTACTGCCTTGAACTTAATGGCCGACAATATCACGTCGGTCAGTGGGATTACAGCAATCAATGCGTCTGGTTACTATCGCTGGGATTCAACGCAAAACGTTCAGAGCGATGGTGATTTTACCCTCAACAACAACGACACTATCACCGTCACTGGCTCCAATTTTACTTCATTATCCTCCATGGAAATCGTGGTAACAGAACGTGGGCATCACTTTAAATCCGCGTAAACGGAGTCGTACAGGCACATATGATAGCATCGAACGTCTCACACGAAAGCTTTACAACTAGTTTTGAATCTATGTGTTCCGCTAGAGACACCATCCGGTGTGATGGCCTCAACGTCAACGCACAAGCGTCTGAATTTTCAACCACTCTGAACATCTTCAGCTTTCACAACTAGAACTCGAGCTATGCTAAGCTTAAAGGCGGAAATAAATTAATGGGGAACTACCAGACATAAATAAGGAACACGAATCATCGGTGCCGCCTGAGATTGATAAGAAAGTCGGAGTATTATTTCAGCTCGCACAAAAAGTATATGACATCGACGAGGAATACAAAACCAATGGTGCTAGCGTATCCCTCGTTGGGGATGACACGCACTAGATGGATATCGAGCACTGGGGCTACCCAGAGCATCCTAAGCAAACCAGCGTGCAGCTAAGATTAACTGGGATTTCGTTGTCAGAACAACAGCCAAAAAATACTACCCTCAGGGAGTATCGGGCTCAATTGCTACTACAATGACAACGTCGAATTTACTAGTAGCGAAAAGTTATTGCTAATAAACGTTCTGTCTGGGTATGTAGGGCCCTCTATCACTCGTCTCACTAGCAGAAAAAAAAACACATTTATAATCGTATAAGAAGCCCTCTGCCGCATTACAGAATCTGCCAGAAAAACAAACAGTCGCTGCACCTGCAGTCAGAAGGTATATTATATGTGACTCTTGACGAGCGTGTTGACGGGGGTGTTTTTGAAGACCGTGTTATTTCTCGATCAATAATATTAAACAAACTTATATCTTCTTTGACATCACTGCCGTCGTGCCAGTAAGCCACGGCAACAGGTTAGAGGTACGTGTCTGCAGGGAGATAAATCCCACCCCACCCACCCCAATCCCTCCAAATTAATTAAAGTTTCATATCACGCTGCTCATGGAGGAATTATAATGTTGCTATATCCAAAAGTCCAAGACCCACAAGATTTTTGCCGGGAACAAAAATCCGCGAAGCTGAAATCTCCCAACGAGCATAGGTCGAAGAACGGCGCGCTCTATACAAAAAGTACAAGAGGGTGGTAAACGCGGTGGACCGTGTTGACACCAGACTGACATCTGTATCTCTGGACACCGTTATGGCGGGGATTGGATTATTGTCAATAATCATTGCTGCCCCCCATCTTGATCGACCTTGAACTCACAGTTTTAAGATGTGGTCTGATTTATATGGCTATAAATTTTATCAGCCTGCGACTATCCATGATGAAATCCGCGTCTTAACCGCAACAAAACTCAACACAATCGCAGACCACATATCTAAGACTCTATGCGACAACGCCATCTCCAAAAAAGAGTTCAAGCTTATCCTAGATGAAGTTGACAAATACACACCCCAAAAAATGAAATACGAGCTGAATCGCAATAACTATACATTTCGGTTGTAATCAAGAAAGTGACAACAAAAAAAACAAAAAAAAAAACCAAAAGAAAAACACGAGCTAATAGCTTGCGGAAGCTCATGAAAATTCGCTGGGATTTCATTCTAAGCTGTGTGTATTCCTGTTCTTTGCTTTGCGAACGAGCTGAAAACAAAGCACACCTTATACTGCCTCTGCTTCCAGTCAAAACGACATGCTAACACTAACTGCGCCGCCACCGTATTGTTAGGACGCCTTTGGCATAGACAAGAGCCGTCCTCTGGCCCGTGCGGACCCTTTTTGTACTTGGAGTTAATCCCTCAACCGTGGAATCTTTTGACAGTGATATATATGTTACCCTGGTACTACCTTGGAGGCATACACAAAATCGCAATATCAAATTGAAACTCTACACAGAGTTTAAAAAGACCTATGCTATATACGACTCTGCAGTTAGTGCCGACATTATCGCTTTGCCATATTCATCTGTGTCCAGTTATCAACAGGAAATTAGTTGCCAATAAAATAAAAGACGACCCCTTCTCAATTGAAGAGTTCAAACATGTCCTAGATGATATCGGCGAATTCATCATAGACAGATGTAACAATAAACTGGCTGCCCAACACAAGGATCGTGCTTTTAATAATTGGCGAATCAGTAGAAAACGCTAGTTGATAAAGACAAGTAGGCATTTGACACTAATTGTACTCCATACACGTTGCATGCTTTTTGGTCTCAAATGCTATATAGTAAGATGCTTAACAACACGGATCTTACTTCACAATGGTTGCATCATACCACACAGTAAAAATATTGCCGACTAAACCCCATATAAGCGGTATAATAAACAATTACAAAATATTAATATGATATTGTGCAACTTCAGTGACACATGGTTTGTAAATAATATGTGACCGAGCAAATTTAAGTCAGTTCTGTGACACTTTTCTGTTTATGGGACACAAATGGATCTCTGTCAGGAGTAAACAGCGTAAGGTAAATAATAGACATTATCTTTTGCAACTGTGTTCCGCGAGTAAAACAAATACACGTTTTTCCGACGGACAAGTACAATAAAAAAAAAAAATGTTGGAACGACAAACAAAAAAGTTGTGTTGATGTGGAAACAGCGAACAGGACTTATTTTATGAACTTGACAGTCGGAACGACAGGCTGCTTGCTTTTTACAGCATTTAATAGAATTGTAGTCGCTTCACGTGCTGTCGCCTTTATCCGATATGTCATGCAGATCCGCAGTAGAAAGTCGTGAACTGCCAATGCCACTGTAAGCATTGTAGACATGCATTGATGCGTAAATTCTAAACCCAGCTACAAACAAGGCTGCCAATGTCAAAGTTGCCAAGGCATAAAGGTATCAACAAGAAAGCGTCCGGTGCACATTATAGCTTCAATACTACGACATTTCTAAATAAACAAAACATCGGTCTCCTACAGTTTTGGTGCTAATGCTTTATAAGGATCTTAAATTACATGCCCGTCTTCATTACACAGCTAACTTCTGCTCTTGTAACGTACACAGTACAAAAGGCCAGATGACAAATCCATATACCGTAAATTTCATCCATAACCCCCCCCCCCCAATATAATCTTAGCAAAGCACATACACAAAATGCCGCAACAACCAAACAGAATTGTCGCCGGAATTGTATTTAAAGTACATTCCGTGGGATTAGAGAATAACAATTTACATTATCAAAAACTATATAAATTGATTATTCCGCATGGCTTTACGGTTGAAACAAAAGCAAATCAAGACTTAATCATCTACCACGGCGAATATGCGTATGTTAACACCGCGGCACAAACACACAGATAAATACGTAAACTTGAGCTTTTCAACAACTTCATAACAGACATTGACATGATCGTTGAATAAATTAAGCTTGACGAAACTTATCTTTGGATCCTCGCTGCTAATTTGTGGGCACTAGTTAACAGTGAGCTTACAGAAAGAGTTCGCGGGTAACATGAATGGATCCACAAAAATGCGTATGGGTCCGTATGAGGAAATGACCAATAACAGCATCCTGACTGAAATAGAAATTGGCAGAAAAATTACATTCATCGGCGATTCCGCTATTTTATATCCTGGATTGAAGTTTGAGAAGAAGCTGTAAATTATAGGCGGTTTTAAGCAGGCCTAGAGGGGGTGCAAGGGAGTGGGGGTGGGGGTGGTTGCAGGAGGAGTTCGTCCTGTCGAACTCCTCCTGTTTTTCCCTGGCATTACAACAAGGCTGAGAGTCGTTCGATCGGGGCCTTCCAAACGGTTGACAGTCGTTCAGACAGGGTCCCCCAACCGGCTGAGGCACAATCCTGGCGTATCTAAAACATGGCTCGTTTTTATACTATACTTTTATAGGTGATATATATATATATATATATATATATATATATATATATATATATATATATATATATGTATATATATATGTGTGTGTGTGTGTGTGTGTGTGTGTGTGTGTGTGTGTGTGTGTGTGTGTGTGTGAAGGAGACGGACGGTCACACATATAAGAACAAGCATTCAGAGGATAATCAAAATATAAACATTTTATACAGAAAAAGTCACATCATATATAATAGTAGGAAAATATTGTTAATCCTTGCTTAATTGAAAATTTGTTTGTTTCATTTTGTTTTTCGTATCGAAAATAAAAATATGTTGGAAAAGATTCTCCGCAAAGAGGTATGCAGTCCAACCCCAGAATTAACCGATGAACGTACGTGTTAACACGATGACTTTTAGCTATGATAAATTTAACATGGCTGCTGAAGTATGCATGTTATAATAAGTATGTGGACGAACATACAAACTTAACTAGTCTTTCCTGCAGCGTATATCAATGGAAGGCCTATATATTCTTTTTTTTTCCAGATGATTTCACGGCTTTTAGTATGTTTTGCTTTACTCGCATGCACGGAAAATGCATATGCTGATCAACAAAGCAAAAGAGCAGGTAAGTCAAACACTTGAAATCTTCCTAAAGATGATACAGGTTCATTTGACTAACAAAGTAGATTACATGAAGTAAGAAAATGACACTATCATATATAATAAATTACTTTACAACGGTTATGAATGTCAGCGATTAGTACTTTACTACTTGAATCAGATTTTTGTTATATATATATATATATATATATATATATATATATATATATATATATATATATATAATGTGACTTTATCTATTTAACTCGGTTGTCATGACATGTCATGAGAGTAAAAGAGTTTGCAGTATATACGATTTTAATTTTAGCAGTTACAGACTGACCGCAAATGTATAAAGGGAGAAATGCGAACGGATGAAATACTCTTATACGTAGCGAACTTTGTATATGAATCCATTCATTTGTCTTGTCAACATTTTCAATTAAAAGACATGAAAAGCAAAGAGTATTCCTCTTTTAGCATAATTAGTGGTATCATTAACATTATTATTCAACAACTATCTTTTGTTCATAAATCAAAACATCAGTTCAGCTGAGCGGCTGCCCCCAAATCGTAACCCGTGCTGAATGGGGAGCGAGGGCCCCTTCAAGTCAGGCAGGACATCTTGCGGCGGCGGTTAAATACGCCTTCATACACCACGGGGAATCGGCCGCTTGTCACACCAAGACTGAATGCATTGCAAGAGTACGGTCTTACCAAAATTATCACATGGACACCCACCGTAAGTAATGATTAGTTATTGCAATGAAAGTGAAAATAGTGATGAGGCAAAACGGTTTATCATATTTTCATATCTCATAAAAGGTCTTCCCATCAATTTGTATTCTTTCACTCAGATATCTGAGTTGATTTGCTGCTAGAATGCCTATATTTTCACCTCATCACACATAAACATATATTATTAAACTTTCTAACTTTATACCTATTGAAAATGAATAGCAAACAATAGCGTTTTGTAAGTTCCGGTTGTCGTGTTTCTTACTCCAACAAAATAAAACATATCAGAACAAGGGCTCTGTAACTAGGTCTTCTATTTTAATGAATGTTGCAGATTGGTCGGATATCGGCTACAGTTTCCTCATCGGGGAGGACGGCAACGTATATGAAGGTAGAGGCTGGGATGCAGTTGGTGCACATACATTGAACTACAACAGTGTCGGTCTAGGTAAGGTCCCTCCATTATCGGATCGCGGTGGTCTATATGTATAAATATATGAACTTTTTGATAACAGTCAATCGCATGATAATTTCTCTAAAGTTTCACGAGCTGACCTAAGAAATGTAAACAATCAACCATTTTACACGTCTATACTTTACATAACACCAACCGTCCGGAGAAAGATTTTAAGTAGGCTTTATGTGTTAAAGGAAATGAAGTTATAGTAGGAAAAATAGATATTTTTTTCCAGACATTGTTTGCTTTCTTAAATCATAAGATTTAAACATGAAAATAAAGAGAAAACGACGATCGAATTTTTAAAAATAAATAATAATCATTATTATATATCAACATTAAAATATAACATCGATATCCAGTAGAGCAGTCACACTAAGGGGAATTATTTCATAAAACTCTATATTTTATCTAGCGCAGGGAAATGATAAAAAGCAGTGGAGCGAATACAAAATATTGATTTGAAATTTTATACATCATAAGGAACTGCAGAAATCTGCAGTGTATTGAACTGAACAGTTTTCAGTGAGGGGTTAAAGTTTTTCATAAGTTTAACACGAAAGCAACAATGTTTGCATCAAGTGATATGTTAACTTGTTGATTTCAGACACTAAAATATATATATTCCAATGCCTTAGAAACGATGCAGATTTACATATTTCAATAAAGATAACATCAAAAATAAATAGCAATAGCTTTGAAAGTAAGATGTTTAAAACAGTACATAATGAGGAATGAATCAATTAAATATGTAATGTGCAAAAAAATACAAATTTGTATTCCACTAAATTTACAATACAAGTTGATGTTCTCATAAACTGTACAAGATCAATCTACAATGGTTCACCAAAATCAAAGAGAGACTTTATAGAGGACAAAGGCTTTTAAAACAACACATGTCGACACAGTATATAAAGGAATTGTATCGGAGTTAACCATAGAAATGGCAAAATGACAAAAAAATTCCAAATATAAATTATTAAATTATTTTAAAACCAATCGATTTCGGAAGGGTTTTTAAACCAGATGGATTATGCAAAATCTAGCACTCCTTTTACAGTGTATATGTGTATATGTATATATTGATACGTTTTAATTACAACTTTCGTTAAATATGTATCAGTAATTAAAATGAAAATACACAATTAAATGGCAAAAACAAAATTGGATTGTGCTTGTCCTATTGTGCCCTAATCATCGTACACCTGAGGTGCAGTGAGTTATGTAATGTAACAAAATGCAACTGGAAAGCACTAATACCGGAAATGGAATAGTGAAATCTAAAATACAGCAGATGCTGTTGATGTTCAATTACCACTTAAATTATTAAGTCAGTTCCATCTCCTGAACTGAATTTTAGATTTACAAAATTGATGAGTATGTATCTTATCCATGCCCAGCTATTTCATTCAATTATACTGTTGATGTGAATATTAGCAACGTATTTTATAAAGCAATTGACATTTACCAGACTGAAACTAAATTTTTCACATACAAACCGTTACACATTTTTGATAACTACACTTAATAATGTGACAGTGATCAATCAACGAACAGATTATACAGAGCACAGTGTAACATTACATTTTGGCAATAGCAGCTAATCTTGCCACTGTAGTTGGCAACACAGCTGTTTGTGGAATTTCCTAGTGGCATTCGGGTATTTCTGGTGCAGGTTAAACTGTACTCATGAGTAACATGAGCATATCGTGCTGCGGTTTCGGTTTTAAAAGCACGGTATGCAATGATTTTATTCTGGTTACGCACTAAAGAATAAGATTGCCTTTATGATTTTGTAAAGTCTAATTAAGTTAATTATACAATGTTATAACATTACATTATGCTGAAAGATCCCTAAAATGTAAATGAGTTATACATCTTCTCTCCACCTATCATTCTTCTTGTCGATTTCTTAATTTATTACCGTAAAGTGGTAAGTCTTAATTAGTCTATATATTTGTAACTGTATTCAATAAGTTAATTATTTCTGATATATCGTGAATATTGTTTATTATTTGAATAAAAATGTAAATCATGTGCATGTTACAGGATATTTATAAGCATTGCCTGTTGCCCGCTAAGTAACAAAATATGCAATAAATAAATAAAAAAACAAAAGTATTCCGGAGTTAGTTAAATCTGCTTACAAATTTCGTGTTTACTTCCATATTACAAAATAGCTGAGTGAGCTTACTCGCTGTGCAATGTCTTCAATGTCAAGACAATGTTTATGCTATTAATAATTGAATAGATATAAAACAATTTTATTTGATATGCAACAATTTTAAGATTCCACTACTTCTAGATTATAGATACATTAAGGGCAAAATAAAAATGGCATATATGATACTGTATATTACTAACGAAAGAAGAGAATTAAACAACTATTTTAAAAATTATTTTACTGGTAAACAAGAGAAAGTTTCTGCAAGATAGTAACGGTATGATAGATGGACGTATTGCAAGATTAAATAAAAGTATCAGAAGTTATGTAATCTCTTTGCTGTACAAGTTGAAAACAGAACATATGTTGTATAGTCTGTTTCCACTGTACACGACACTGCTAAAACTTTAACGGAACAATTTATTTTAGGTCAACAAGTTTGCAAGTCAGATAAAAACAGTATGACAAAAATAAAAAATTAAACTATATATATATATATATATATATATATATATATATATATATATATATATATATATATATATGTATATATATATGTATACGTATGTATGTATATGTATGTATATATATATATGTATGTATATGTATGTATGTATATATATATATATATATATATATATATATATATATATATATATATATATATATATATATATATATTCACGTATCAGATTTTGTTGACGATGGTATTTTTTTGTAACCAAGTGCCATGGTTATCAAATAATGGACAGTAGCTTTGAATCCTACGACAATTTACAGACATTCAGAGTCGTGGAAACTTGGTTTAAACCCTAGTATCAAGACCGTGGTATTTAAAAGGTTGATATACAATCTGAGCCAATACGATAAGAAATTGTAGAAAACAAAACAGAGATAAAGTGACTACAAATGTTGTAGAAGAGAAGGATTATGACTATGATCATCCTCCGGCACACATGGAAAGCATGATGACACATGACAATTAAAAGCAACAAAACCAATACTGGCCATGAAATAAACAATCATTTATATTGATACTAACGGTTGCGGGAGCTTTTATACCTTTTAAACTAGTATATGCATTTGTGATCCTCTTTGACAAGGAAAAGTTCAGCAAGAAAAACAAATATTCTGTCCAGTTGATTTCAAAAGTTAACTTATTTCACTGCCTTTTGACAAAATGAAACATATAAATACCAATGTTTATTAAGGAGTGTTAATTTTGTCAACGAACAAATCATCTTTCCATCCTGATGGAGCACAGCCACCAATAAATCCTCGTTTATCTTCTCGTAAACTGTTGCAAAATGCGCGATAGACAGAGCAACGTTTGACATTGTCACGCAACAGCAATCGCTATAACAGCTGTTGTTTCAATCTTTTATTTAAACTGTTGTTTCAGTCTTTCACCTGTTAAATAATTTTTCACTAATATCTTCTTCAATCCTTTCAATATTTATTTTGTAAAATATTTCTCCAGCTGTGTTAAATATTCAACTTATTGACCTTTTTGCTTTGATCTCTTTCATTGCTGATATTTTATATTAGCTTTGCGATCTGTTTTTTATGCATTTCAGCATCAGACTGCATAGATCTTATACTGAACTGATAGCTTCTACACAATTAACGTAATCTTCTAATTCTCTTTTCTCTTGTATAGTGAATTATTGTTTTCACTGCAAATGAAAAATCTCCACTTTGATTCATCCTTGGTAAGCATCTATTTAATTTTCTACTTGTTTTACATGTTCATCAAGAGGCCCTTTACCGAGTATTATTATGAATTCTCTATATTTTGTGGGATATGAATTTTCGTGTATTTCGTGGATGCTAAAAGTCAGGAATTTTAGGACACAACGAACGGTAATTCTTCTGTTGTAGCAATAGGACTACTTCCCAAATCTACGAATTCGAGTACCTACTAAAACAATCACTTTTCGTAAAACCACGAAAATTGATACCGACAAAAATAAATGAATTCACAGTATTTGCATCTCTATTTCTCCAAGTATTTTGTATTGCTTCCCTTTGTAAATCCGTAGATTCTACAGTGTATTTAGGTGGTGAATCAGTTTTTGTATTGTCCTAATGTACCCATTTGTAGCCTTGTTTTGTCATCGTAATGTGAAGAACAACTTTCCAGTCTGGTCTGCTATAATGCTTGGTGCTAGCATAAATTTAATGTTTAATTCAACACTTGAACTGTCTTGCCATAGGGCTTTACATAATAGAGTCTTTTCGTTTGTCTCTTAAAGTTATTTTTTTCCAATCGGTATTTTACATCTGTATTCCAAGACATTTTTATCTGCTCCTTGTACTAGTCACCAACCTTTAGTGAAATTATACAATTTCTAATTGGTGTGACATCTTTGAAATTCTTAGCAAGATTTACAGTATCATCGATTGCAGATTCCGCATCTACAATGAAATCATCATCATCTTCTTGTAAATGATTTTCAATTCGACAAGCAAAATCATATGTATCATCTTCTGTCATTTATATAGCAATAAAGTCTATGCCGTGCACCGGTGGTGCAACGTGTACCGTTGTAACCCCAGGACACATTGCCTCAATAAACAAAATCACACCAAAGCATATGCCATTTTCAGTTATATAAATAGCAAAATTTGCACCTTCCGTTCAACGGCACGATTTTCTGGTTAATGAATGGATCAATTAATAACACAGTTTTCCCCTAAAATTGAAGACTATAGAAATTGAACATAGCTTTTGCAAATGGAAAATAAAAATAAATGCCAGGTAAAATTGTAATTGAAAATGAGTTGGAGAAATGAATGGTTAAGAAATCAAATGGACATATGAAATATCTGTTCATTTAAGACCTGCTAAGATTTACAAATCTGTTTCCAGTGTTGTTTAGTTTAGAGAATTAACTGGAGAATGATTACATAACTTCGAACGGAATTTGATACTTAACTGGCGTTGTGACATTCTAGTTCGGAATACCTCTATCTGCACTGAGTGCTAGTTTCATTGTATTCAAAAATATTGATTCAAAAGACCAAGAGACAATAAGGAAACTGAAAATACTAAAATAATTATTGACCAATAAATGTGTACTTGTTGCTTAGTTGTCACTAATGTCCAATGTTATAATAGTTTTCATTACATTAGTAGCTGCTGACCATGCAATTCGTATTGAGAGAAAATAGATTAGAAATACTTTTCGAAATGTCAATGATAAAGTTTCCCCTCTTAAATGATTCAACTTTTAGCTTGTGCACTTCTAATCCTTTTTTAGGCACTTGATTTTATGTTTTCACTGGTTATCATATATATTGTGTTTGACCTGTTGCTCAGCATCATACAAAACAAATGAGTAACATGGAATGAAATGATGAATATGAAGGTCATTGTCACTGACACCTTTGATTTCGTAAACCATCCATCTTCGGTAGAAATCAATAAACATATGCCTAACTTTTTCAGCATCGTATCTGATTTAATGTTTGTATTATTGCATGTAAAACTCTACTTCACGTATTCGAAATTAATCTGAAATTTTCATCACAGTGGTACTTTTGTCTCGTATTCATTTATATGCTCTCTATTTCATTCGTTCCTTTCATTCTTGCTCTCGTTGCGGTGTTTTTTGTTTTATCTTTTGATTTTCTGATTAGCAGATTGACTTTTTGAACATGTCTTGAAATCCATCTGTTTTATTTAAGCAAGTCCATTTGAAATTATCTTTCACTATTTAAAGTAAAAGTGTAAATCATCTTGCAACTAGCCTTTCCGGTAACTTGACATAATGTTTAGATATTTTTCTAAATGTATTTTTAAAATAAATGGAAAGTTGACAAGAAAAAGAAAAGAAGAAAAAACACACAAAAAAGAATGAAAACAAGATTAAGATAAAGGCAAACAGAGGCACACTCCCCTGAGTAAAATATAAGTGAAAGACTGTGTAAAGCACATCACAAGATCACTGGAAAAATGCAAGTTCACGAAGTTCAAACATAGAGAGGATATTTGCTTGATACGAGCGAATAACGGATATATTTCATCGAGATTTATGGTTGATTAATGCACTCTTGTTCAAAGCCTCTGCTACTTTACTTATCAGGAAATTTTGTCATTGTATGAGAAAAACTTTCTTTGGAGAAGGCACTGAAAGACGTTACTTTGGGGACAATGTCAGTAACACAGGCTAATATGAATGTTGTACCAGATAAGTGTTCAATATCAAAACACAAAGAACTTAATGGGCCTTTTACAAATTCGAACGATAAAAAATTAAGTAGCACTATGTTAATGTTCAGTAAGTCATCAAGAATATTTCATAGCAACAAGACCTATAATAATAATAATAATAATAATAATAATAATAATAATAATAATAATAATAATCTAATAATAATAATAATAATAATAATAATAATAATAATAATAATTATTATTATTATTATTGGTATTAGTAGTAATATTAATATTATTAGTAGTAATCAAACATTGGTGATACTGTTAACATCTCCACAAGTACTAATACCACTACAACTGCCAACGCTTCCATGACTAATGCTGCTACTACTACTACTACATTCACTACCACAATACTACTAGTACTTCAAATTCAACTGCTACTGCTACAACTACTACTGAAACATTCTGAATCCCTCAGAGTTTCAACTTTTTTTCAGTAGTTAAACTGCAATGGTACATTGAGTTCAGATCCTATGATTAGCAGGAATGGTGATTCTTCTCCACCTATTACTTGCAACTATTATCCGTTTTACTTCTCTGATACCACAAAACAAAATAAATAAATATATAAATTAATGCACTAAATAAATAAATGCAATAAAATAAACTATTACTACAATGGTAGAGCGAAATCGAAAGATAGGCCGCTTTGATGATAATGTCTGAATTTAGTGTCAAAGGAGATATAATCGTAAAATCTCAAGTGTGTCAACATATTGACATATTATTCCTTAGTTCAGTCATTGATATCCTTTACCTTGAAGCAGATTTCCTATCTCGGCTTCTCGCTCCTACTGTTTTTACCACTCACCAGTAATGTTTTGACTCTGCTTTGATCCCATTTTGTGATATATGCACTACTGTTGCAACAGTTATTTATTTATTCGATTTTGACTAAGTCAAGATTGTACAACAGGCTGTTGCCCGATCCCTTCGTAGTCGAAAATAAACAAATAAAAAAAATCAAATGAAGCATTATTATGGTTGAGCGAAATTGAAAGATAGGCCTTTTTGACAGTACTGTTTGAATTTGGTCTCTATAATCGTAGATCCTCAAGAATGTCAACATAATGATATATTATTTCTCCGGTCAGTCGTTAATAGCATTTATCTTAAAGCATATTTACATTCACTGTTTCACCCTCTTTCTGTTCTTGCCATTCCACCAGTAAAGTTTTGACTCTAACTTTTGGACATCTCTTTCAGGATTTTGCATGATCGGAAATTTCATGGATCACGTGCCAAATGACGCTGCTCTAACCGCAGTGAAGGAGATGATTGCATGTGGCGTCAGCAATCACAAAATATCTACCAGCTATATTCTCCATGGGCATCGTGACGTGGGCCAAACAGACTGTCCAGGAAACAAGCTGTATGATCTTATCCAGTCGTGGCCACACTACAGCAGACATCAAGGATAATTCACGCGAGAAGCCCATTAATTATGTACTGAAGTTATTAAGATTGACAACGTCAATCCAATAAAGTGGATCAGGAATTCCATGCGTTACGATAAGACGGATTGTTGTTGAGAGAGAGAGAGAGAGAGAGAGAGAGAGAGAGAGAGAGAGAGAGAGAGAGAGAGAGAGAGAGAGAGAGAGAAGATCACTGTTGTCCCCAGAAAACATTCGTGCAGGAATACATAGGCTATTTCACCTACGATGTTCTAATTTGTTCTAATTCACTAACACATAATCATACAAATTATCTCTGGCCCCATATTAATAATGTTATAAGCAGATATTAAACTCACCACTTTCTGATCTATACTTTTTCTTTTCAAAAATTTACATCGTCCAAAATAAGACTTAACATTATTAATTTTTAAAACACTGAATTATATACAATGTTCCTAATATACATTCTATATACTGAGCTGACAGAGGGCTTAATGAACATGTTCTAAAGTGGAATATGTTCTGTATGTCTAAATGGGATAGAACGTTATCAAAGCGTTTACGGAAATAAGATCAGGTGAAGTAAAGAGACCCATATGCATAGAACAATGTAGTCTACGCCTGTCTGTCTCTATATTACAATTTCCGTAACATAAGCATCTAGTCTGTATAAAGTATGACGAGATTTTACCAGGCTGCGCCTCCTTCGCTAGGACTTCTTACCGTCTTTCGTCTCTCTGTCTGCCTGTTTAGAAGACAGCACATCATCATATAAGAAGAGAGCATTCTACAACATCAAGAGGACTGTCCAATGCAAGACTCATGGCTGAGCAACAAAGTAGACGAGATTCGGTCAGAAGCAGACAGGAATGACATGAAGAACATATATGATGCCTTGAAGGCAATCTACAGGCCACAATCAACAGCAATATCTCCAATACTGAGTTATGATGGCACCACACAGCTTACTGACAAAGAAAAGATACTTCCAAGATGGGTAACACTTCAGCAACATCCTACAAAACCAGAGCCTCAATTATAGCATAGAACCTGACTGAATTCTTCCAGTCAATGTGGACTCGGGGAACTATTTCCTCAAGAGTACAATCCTGAAAGAACCAAATGGGGCATCTCCTTGCACTCATTAGCCGGTCATATCCTCGCCAGAAATCTGCTGAATCGCCTTGTGACCACATCGATCATGGTGTCCTGCCTGAGAGTCAGCGTTGTTTTAGGAAAGAACGTGGGACCACATAGATGGTGTTTGCAGCTCGTCAACTCCAGGAGAGATGCCATGAACAGAACTCCAAGTCGTTCACGAATGTTGTCGACCTGACAAACGCCTTTGACATAGTCAGTCGTGGGAGCCTCTGGAAGATGATGGCAATACTTAGTTGCCCTGAAACATTCATCGTAATGGTTCAGCAATTCCACGACGGCACGCTCGCATGCGTCGTGGACGATGGTGAGTCATATGGACCATTCCAAATAACCAATGGAGTCAAGCAAGGCTGCATGCTGGCCTCAACCCTCTTAGTATGATGTTCTCTCCCTGGCTTACAGATCCCAGTGACTATTACACTGGGATCGACAACATATAATGGACTGATGGCAAACTCTTCAATCTATAGAGACAAAGTTACAGGAAGTGATCGTTCGTGATCTCCTATTTGCTGACGACTGTTCCCTGAAAGCCAAATCTGTGTCTGACATGCAACAGATTATGGACCATTCTCTTCAGCTTGTGACAATTTCAGTCCCGCAATCATTAATAAAAATACAGAGGTGATGCACCAACCTGCACTAGGAAAGCCTTACGTAGAGCCCACAATCACAGTGAATGGCCAAACTCTCTAGGCAGTGAACAAATTCACTGACCTCATCAGTACACTGACATGTCGAGTCCACATCAATGACTAAACCAACGCCAGAATTGCCAGAGCAAATGCGGCCTTTGGTAGTCTCCGCGCCAATGTGTTGGAGCGCAGTGGCATCAGTCTGTAAAGAAAACTGAAGGTCTACAAAGGCATTGTGTTGCCGAACCTGCTGTTTGCATGCGAAACCTGGACGGTGTACAGACGCCATGCCAAGAAGCTGAACCATTTTCATATGGGCTGCCTGAGGAAACTGATGAGGACAAGATGACAGAACATAGTCCCAGCCATTAAGAATCTCACGCGGGCGGGTATTCCAAGCATCCCCACTTTGCTGATGACACCACAGTTGAGATAGACAGATCACTTCACCAGGATGTCAGTTGAGCAACTACCAAAGATGATCTTCAATGGTGAGTTGAAGGAGCGACAACTATCTCAGGGAGGTCAGAAGAAATGCATCAGAGACTCCCTCAAATCATCGTTGAAACACTTCAACATTGAGAAGATGTCACACCTGGCTAAGGCTCATCCATACTAGGGCTACAGGCTATGAGCTGAAGAGAATTACAGAGGCAGTGCAGACGCGCGAGCAGCGTAAATCTCCGAACCGCAGCACGTTCTTTATTGATCATGCAACCACAAGCGGCATCTCCTGTTCAGTGTGCCACAGACAATTCAGAGCAGAAATTGGCCCGATCAGCCACTCATATACTCACAGAAACAAAATCAGTTAGTGATGGCACGATCATCTTCGAACTCTAAGGGCGAACAGCAACATATCAAATAACTGTGGCAAGGCTTGGTGTCTGAGACCTGAAAAGATACACTTCGGTGACAGAATGGAATTTTGTAACCTAAGTGTCAAGAAAGTAATGGAGAAAAAAACCTAGTAAATGCTTTTCCACCTACTCAGACAACCCGCCTCAACCCATCGTCCCCCAAAAAAGAAAGAAAAGAAAAACAGGAATACAAAATAAACAAAACAAAACAAACACACAAAACACGTCGGTAGTGGAGAGATGTATTCGAACCCCTAAGTTATAATTTGGAGGTATTGTACTACAAATGAAACCATAAAATGGGTACATATGTTACAAAACATTCTTGATGGGCATATCAGGTAATATCGTACATCTGTAGACATCTCACCAGTTGAAGCAAGCAAGAAAATAGATCTAAAGTATGGATTAACTTGTTTGGCTATCTTACACTTAATGCATATGAAAATCAGAAATGTCCAAGGTTGAAAAATGTATAAAAATTAAAAGAATGAATGGTAAAAATATGTGCTCATAAAATGGAAGAGATATGATGAATCTTTTGATGGTTGGGAGCCAGAAGGAAATGCTGTAGCACTAAAACCAGAATAGTAGTTATATGTAAATAATTCACACTATATAAATGGAACCAGTTATCTGTTATACGTGTTGTCAACTTAAGTCTATGGATAAAGCGGAACGTCAAAATATTCACTTTACTCGATGTAGCGATTGTGCAAATATAATTAAATCTCAATAGTATTTTAATGGAAGAGATAATTAAAAGCAGATAATACAAGTAGACAAAAATACATGTGAATGTCGAAAAACTGTAGCAAGAAGCTGAATGTTCTATTACAAAAATTAGATTTCACACTAACTTATAAATGGGAAAAAACTATAAAAAGGCAGAAGGTTTTTCATAGAATTTGGATTGGAAACAATAGTACAAGGTAAATGGTAGAAAACTCGCTTCATGCAAAAATAGCAAAATCTGAAAAAAGAGAAATAAAACGAATTGTAAATAAAGCTAACATAAGAATGATTACAAAAAAGTTCAAGACTCGTTTAATAAATGCTTACATGATTATAGATTTGTACCCGAGAGCGTAGAAAGCCATCAACAACATTTGATTGACATGATTATGTTTTTTAAAGAAGTTGAACCACACTTATGGAAAATACTGCGTAGAAAGAAAAAAAATCTGGACCAAGTAAAAGTCCTGCTTGATTTATCTATTAAACTCGGAATAGTCGATGATACCGACAGTTTAATTTTTGTACGTTTTGTAGACTGGTATCACAGAACAAAATCTACAAATATAATGAACAAAAATGAAATTTAAAGTAAAGTTCAAGAAATGGTTGATGAACTACGCACAAAATTTGGACAGGAAATAGATGTAGATACAAGATGATTTTTAGGAAAAAAACAATGTTCTCGTTATATGTGGACAGATTTAGGCCATTAGGAACAAATGAGGAATAAATTTACCAAAATGGATAAAGGTAACAAGCCCGCCTTAATATACAAAAAAGACAATAAATTTTATTTTGCGCAATAGAGTCAATTATAAACCCACCTAAGGATCATCATTATAGGTCACAAAATTATAACCTTGATAAATATAAGTGTTGGTGTAATAAATTTCCAATAAAAGTAGAAGATATAAAAGAATTTGAAAATGGATTTAATATATCTGTCAATGTATCTGAACCAAGAAATGAGGAGGTAACGTCAGACTGCTTCGCAGAAATTGATACTGCCAGTAAGAACAACAGAAATAGCAAGAGACAGTTACGTAAATACATCATGATAATAAATAATGTCGATAATTATCATTAGTGTGGAATAAATGGATTTGTCAAGGTTAGTATCATCTTAAATGAGCAAACTGCACGTCAAAGAGCTCTTGCGCAATAAGTGTCTGAACCTTTTTTTATTATGAACTAAAATTAGCAGAGCACAAAATATGATACAATAGAACAGCTAGCACAATAGACATAATGCCAGAAATTGTTCATATCGTTAAATATAAAATCTACAAAAATCAACTAATGGTTACTTTTGTTTAATATTGCGATTTTGAAAATATTATTGAGCCGATAAATAATTGCAAGCAGTACTAAGATACGTCCTGGACAATACAGAAAAACACACTCCCAAAAAATTAAAGCCGATAGCGTACAGAGGAGCAGACTGTATGAGTAAATTTTAGGAATATTTACAATCGATTTCAGAAACTGTTTACGAGGAATCAAGAATAAGAAATGCTGCCAAAATGATATTCATTGATAAAGATAAAAAACAGTATAATTCCATTAATATATGTCATATCGATGAAACGGAGATTAGTGGTAAAAAAAGCAAAAACAACAAGAAAGAAGTCTGTTTAAGGATTCTGACGTCTTATTCAATAGTTCCAGCGAAGAGTAGTCCTGACGTCCCCACATTTTACTCAGGTATAGAGGAAGTTGATAATTAAAGTTTTGAAGAGATTACTAACGAGGGATTTCAGCACTGCGCTTCCTTAGGCAAGTACAAATAAGCGATCATGATGACCTGTCTGGAAAATACAGAGATCCTGCACGTCTAATGTGTAATTTAATTGATAAATATCCAAAACAAATCACACTATTTATTCATAATTTATCCGGACAGTCATGATTCTCATCTGATTATCAAAGGCTTAGAACAAAAAACAGATCCAAATTAAGAAGTATTCATAATGTCGAGTAATGATGAAACATAGATTTCGTGTGGTAAGAATCGTCTAGCTTATATATTTAAAAACAACGGTAAAGAGGTTCTCATAAGAAAAACATGACAAATTTTAGAAAGTTATCGGTTTATAGGACAATCACTATATCAACTTGTTAATCTAAAGGATGATAAATTTACAAGAACAATGAGACATCTGATCTTACCCGAACAAAACTGGCAAAGACATAAGAATGGAACCTACATGTTTGAGAAAATATATTTATCCATACGAATATACGGATTCATTTTAAGAGATTTAATGAATTTGAAGTACTACCAATATAACATTTGTAATCGAAGCTAACTGACTCAGGAATTAATGAATAGGTATAGAAGCACTTTAAAGATGTTGTGGAACATTTCAATTAAATTGGCGTGGTGATCTTCACGACTACTACGTAAACAAAGATGCTTTATTGTTTTGTGATATGTTTGAAAAATTCCGATCTTTTAATATGTTGACTCAGCTTCTGTGTGCATAAGTGTTGAAACATGTAACGTCTATAACGATAATAAAAAAATCAAATGTACAGGTTTACGACACACGTGGTTACAAACTTGACAACATATATTCAATGACATAATCTAGTAAGAAAGTTTTTGGATTATTTAAAGATGACGTGACTAGTATACCAATACAAGAATGTGGTCATAGAAGTGAGCTATATGCCGTTAGGTCCTACATAGGATAAAAAGTATACAAGAGTATTAATAAATCTTTTATTAAAAACTCTAAAATTAGACATACACAAAGATTGTTTATTTAACGAAACTATAAATTACAGTAGATAAACTTAGCTAGATCCTTCCATCACGAGATATACAATGTCACGATAAAAATGGTTACTCTTTCACTAGACGACGATAAATGTTATTTACTTCATAACATAAATACTTGTCTCTTGTTTCAGAGTCTAACAGCAACTTGTTGTCTTGGTAGCGCCAACTAGTTAATCCCCACAGTGTAATCAAACGGCTATTCCGATCTCACTAAAAGTTTATTTCCGTTGTTTTCTTTCAACCGTTCAAATATATCTATTAAAATAACGGCTGGTACAAAGTTATTTTCATTAACAGTGTTTTCCCTCGACTTGGTATCTATTGAATAATAGACTACTATAAATCTAACGTTTACACGAAGATCTTTTCTGACAGAATTATATTTCTTTGTACTCTTATCCATAAATATATCCCATAATGCCCACCACTGAAAGTTAGCTATGCTAAGCTTGTTGCTTTCTTTTTTACATCAATTTGATTCGAATAAACGCCAATAAAATCAAAGTATGAATGTCCTGGCATACACCAAAAAGTAATCCAAGCCATTGATCTAAGTTATCACCAGTATATTTTAGAATTACATTGTTGTCACTAAAATGCCATGTTCTGTTGTAAGTCTTATTGTGGACAAAAGTTGGACACATAATGACAATAAAATTAAAATAAAAATGCTTTTATATTCTGTTTCAATCAAATCTAGTGCAAACTTAATCGTTTCGCAATGTGTAATACCACACATAATCATATTATGGGGTTATTTTAGGTATATTTTCTAAATATATAATAGGACTTATTTGCAGGACGGGACATCAGGACTTCTCACCGCTAGGACTCGAGAAGATAATAGATTGTAATTGTTTGCTCTGAATATTTGTATGTGCATCAGAAACAAATGCATTTTGTGTGCATCTGTTTCATTTTGTTTAATCTGTAGGTATATTGTCGAGCATTTGCTAATCTATGTCCCATTTCATGCAACCTATTATCATGCGTGCTTCTTAAATCCAACCATAAACATGGGGATCAGTATAAAAATATTTACACTAATATTACTAATATGAGTGTCATTTTCTTTTTCATTGCAGATAAATTCATGTGCTCGCGTAAATTGCTGATTCAACATATATCCCTGTGAATAAAACAAGTTAGGCAATCTCTCCACAGTCATCATAACTTTTTCTATTGCTAGATTGAAATACATCTTATGATCAATTTATATGTCCTTTGTGTAGGGTATCAATACTCATTTTAGACTCATTATTGTTGAATCAAAAGTATTACATTTGTTAAGGTCGTATTAACAGCTATATCAATAATTCTATCTTTTGCGATATGATCATAAAAGAAGGTACTTCCAATTCTGTACTTATCTAATACAAAATTAGCCAATAGCTCAGAAGTAACAGTGTATTACTGGAGACATTTTTTCTCCAATTCATAATTTTGGTTTGCACCTTTTATCACTGATGCTTTTTCTAACATAATCATAAATCTTCAATCCTGAGGACGAGCGTAAGCATACATCGGGCAATGATCTATCAGCATCTGAAAATCGAATAGTATTCTGACTTTCTTGGAGTATACAATGAACGGAATAGCTTATGTACCAGTGTTTTGTGCATTAGCTGGTCCTGAGTTTAACTTTCTCAGTTTTTCATTCAATATACCTTGCTTTTTTTAATTGTTTTCACAAACGTTGTTAACCACAAGTCTTTATACTTCATGAAAATATTGTAAATCAATCAGCTTGAAAATATCATAACTACCATAAGAATAGGTTATGACCTGAACCAGCATTCTTCCAAGGTTGCTTACAAAAGAATTATTTCCATCTCCTTTAATCTTTACATCGAATGATATGAAAAGTTACCTGGCGCAATTAAAATATATAGTACTTGGAGTGTGTGTAAGACAATGATGTGCTGGGCTAAGATTCGTATCACCCTGTGGTGTTTTTTCCTGTTTGAGGGGAGTTTAATAGTTTCCGTATGTTGTCATTCTATGTATTTAGTTAGTTTTATTGTAATGTCTTCTAAGGCGTCTAAGGACTTCCAGAACTTATGCGAAGCAGCACTAGCGAAGCGTAGTCCTAGTTTCAGCAGTCCTTGCGTCCCGTCTCATCCATTTCTCCCTCAAGCTATATATATATAGTTTAGTTTGATCGTATGTTATTGGAAAAGATATACTGCAATAGATCGGACAAAGGTTCTAGGAACCTAAAACTTCCTCTCTCTAAATCAAATATAAATAAATTTGAAAAAGAAATAGCATGACCGCATATCACAAAACCAATAACACACCTAATTAGATCACATATAAAGATCTTAAGAGACAGAGAGAGAGAGAGAGAGAGAGAGAGAGAGAGAGAGAGAGAGAGAGAGAGAGAGGAGAGAGAGAGAAATTGTGTTGAAGGTTATTGTTCGAATCTTTTTGCATCTAAACGTCTGAACATGCAGGAATAGTGTTTTTGTTTCAAATGGATTATCGTTACAAATCAAAATAAGTTTTAGAGTAACAACTGGAATAAAAGATGAGGGATTTGCCAATCTCCTGCTTTTGAACTGAAATAATTATGATAATTAAAGAAGAAATGTTTAACTCTGTTGATACTACCAGATGTGAGAAATATAGATGTTGAAAACTGAACTTGATATAGATTAGAGTGAAGTGTAACTGTGTCGATGTCTTTTATGTATAGTACAGAGGAAGGAGTAACCTGACAATTTTTATATATTCCACTTTAGCGTTTAACATCTAAACTTTTTGTTTTAAGAAAAAGCTGAAATAGATGATGCATGCCTGACATTATGTTCAAGATCATTCATATTGCACATCGATGTTGTTGTGGTCTTAGAAACACAAAATCTCTCTGTAATCTTGACCTTTGACGTTATTGACATTGATTGTTAAGGACGTTCCATCTATTGTATTAAACATATAAGACAGATCTGAGAAGAAGATCTTTCTGGTAGCAGGAGATATACCCACTTTATTCAACTTTCAATAATCTTCCCTTAAGGTATTGACGTTGGTCAAGGACCCTTTGATCTGACGTATCCCATAATTGCTCAATGCATGCTTATTAATCTGCTTGAAAGTATACCGTCTATAAATAGCCACTTGATGTAGGGAAACAAATACCAACTGACCACTTTGTTTTGTTTGATTTTTCCTCCAAATTTCTAAAAACGTTATATATCTTACTGGAAATTCCTTTGCGATCTGAAACTATTTATCCATGGCAATATTAGATGCTGCCAGACACAGAAAAGTTACCTATAGACCATCCTCCCAAACTTAAAGCAATTGTCTCCATGTGACATTCATCTTTTTCATTGGCCGTCACTGGTGCATTTGTGGGCAAAGTATGATGATAATGAACCGAGTCAAGCAAGATATATTGACCTTTAATCACACAAAACGTATCCGAAACATTAATCAGGACGAACAGACATTTTGACTGCCATGTCTTGGAACAATGATACATAATGCAGGTGTGATAATGCTGCATGACACAGTTGTGATAATGATACATGATGCAGACGTGAGAATGATACATGATGTAAGCGTAACAATAACACACGATGCAGGCGTGACAATGATACATGATGCTGGCGTTACAATGATGCAAGACACAGGCGTGACAATAATACATCATATAATATAATAATTATTAAGATAGAGATTATGGTTGTGATCGTACTTATCGTCATCGGATACGGATGACATAAAATAAGATGACTATCTTCTTGTCATTCATGTTTTTACTGATATTTTATAATAATAATAATAATAATAATAATTATAATAGTAATTATCATTAATTATAGTAGTAGTAGTAGTAATAATAATAGAAGCAGTAGTAGTAGTAGTAGCAGTATGCAGCATCTTCTTATTATCTTTCTACCTGTTTGTTCTATTGTCTATCTTCAAGTGTGGTAAAAGCAACTTGTGTATTTCTTTACTTGCGCATTTATTTTATTTTTTCTGTTTGCACTGTCTCTGGAAAGATTACCTTGAACTTCGTGAATATTTGCTCTGGTTAGCGGCCAACAAGTATCTTATCCTGCTATTGTCGTGCAGTGATAGGTCAATTTCATGATATTTCTTATCAAAAGGATGAGACCTAAATTTTGATAACCTGTCCAATATATTCAACTTCATTTGTTCAGATCAGTGGATAGCAAAGGTAAGACAGACAATATAATTTTCCTGGCATATTAATATTTCTTCTGTGTCTCTTGATGATTACATGTATTTTAATTAAGTATCATGATCTTGAGTTTCTGCTGATAATTACATGATTGTAGAAGAAGCATCATCAGCTTGAGTGTAATGTTTTTCAGCTTGCTTATTCTTAAGGTATTTTGCATGTATGTTATTATAGACAACTTTATCTCAATTTAGCAAAACAGTTCTCAGTGTAAATACACCAATGGGATAATACCTACGTTAAGGAATTTTACGGGTAGGTTACTTAATATGGACTACTTAATTTCAATTGAGCACACACATTCTCGTAGCAATACACTAATGGAATGGTACCTGACATACACTTTGTCTTACACTATGATGCATGCAAAACAAAAGTAACACTGAAAATATACATGTTAATGGTGATATATATATATATATATATATATATATATATATATATATATATATATATATATATACCAAACAGAAAGGAAAAAGTGCCTATCCCTGTACGCCACATTATATGCTAGGATACATGATACATGATAAATAGTATAAAACCGACAAAGAGCATGCGAAAGCTTAAACAGTCTCTACTGAATGGGCCATGGTATACCAATGCTAGGACCTTATATTTTTTTCCAGATGATTTCACGCTTTTTGGCATGTTTCGCTTTACTCGCATGCACGAAAACTGCTTTTGCTGAACATTGCGCATGCGCCAAAATCACCGTAAATGTTCTAGCTGGACCCAGTCATACCAGTCACGCTCTGACATCACTTTCTGGTGCAGACTGTCTGACTTACAATGAGCATGATGAGATCGGGCCGGATGGAATTACATATGCGAACGTTGACTACAATGGACAGGTACATGAAAGTTTTTGGTTAAGATTGAATAAAGAAAGAATATAGATATAATAGAAATATAATCAATATTTATGTTTACTTTGATACTGCAATAAAAAATCAAGATGGAAAATAAAGCAAAAATTAAATTCGAATCATTTTCAAAATGAACCAATTTGATTGTAATATGAAGTAACATATTCTCTAACTGTTCTTATATGAACACACATAGAAATATAAATAGATACAGAAAGATATTAACATGTTCAGATAAGTATGCTTTACCCATCAGCAAATAGAAAGTAATGACACCGGATAGTGTACAGACTGTTCTATGAAGGCGTTTAAATGTAAAGAAAACACATTGCAATTAAATTTTTTCGACTACTCCTTAAATCGTGTCATCCATCTTTCTGTACGAATCTCTTATATGGTTTGCACATAGTGTTTTTGAAACACATATATGGCAAAAGAAATCGTCAGGATGTAAACATCTTTTAGCATTTGTTGAACTCTCAAGTTAAACAACCAGTAAGCATTATGTTCATACAGATGTTTTTAATACCGTTTCATGAAGAGAAATTTAGTTTTCAACATATTTCTTGCTTAAACATATCTACATTTCGGTAGGAAAATTACAGTTCTCTATATTATCGTCAGTTTGTTTTCATTTTTGTCCACTTAAAAAACTTATTTTTATTTCACGTTGTGCCTATACCTGACTAAAGGCTCATATTAACAGTAAATATTTTGTTACAGAAAGCGTGGATTCCCAAAAGCTTCGTGAACATTAAGCTTTGTAACTTAGATAAACAAAGCAAAAGAGCAGGTAACACTTGAAATCATCTTAGAACTGATACAGGTTTAATTTGACTAGCAAACTAGATTTTATGCAATAGGAAAATGCCACTATCATCTATAATAAATTACTTCTTAGACCCATGATGGCTGTACACTGGTTTGAATATTATGGATTAACACTTTACATTTCTGTCCTAAATCAGATTTTTGTTTATTGATGTTTCAGATATATATAACGTAGGAAATTAATTTATATTTCAGAAAGCTATCGTCATTGGATGTAAGAAAAAAGACATACTCTAAATACTCAAGTGACTTTATTTTACTCAGTGTTTTGCTAGGTCATGAAAGTAAAAATGTTTGCAGTATATACGATTTAAGCAATCACATACTTGAAGCAAATGAATAAAGTAGAGAGAAACGCTAGCGTAAGAAATACTCTTATACGTAGCCAACTTTGTATATAAATCCATTCAATTGTCTTGAAATAAAATTGAATTAAACGACATGAAAATCAAAAGGTATCTTTTGTTATAATTTTGTACATCATCAACATTATTATTCAACTGTAATCTTTCGTCTACATATCAAAACATCAGTTCAGCTGAGCGGCTGTCCCCATATCGTAACCCGTTCTGAATGGGGAGCAAGGGCCCCTACAAGCCACCCAGGACACCTTCCGGCGACTCCTAAATACGCCTTTATACACCATGGCGCCTCAGCCGCTTGCCATACGAAAGCCCAGTGCATTTCAACAGTACGGTCCTACCAAAATTATCATATGGACAGTCACCGTAAGTAATGGTTAGTTACTAGAATGACACGTGAATATGGCGTTATATAATACAACATTTTCATATCTCAAGGAAAATACTCACGTCAATTTATGTTCTTTCACTTAGATAACTCTACTGTACATTCTTCTAAGCTGATTTGTTAATAGAACGCCCATAATTTCATCTCATCGCACATAAAGATATATCATTAAAACTTTCTAACTTTATGTCTCTTGAAAACAAGCCACAAATAGTAGCTTTTGTGAGCTGAATATGCAGTATTTCTTACTAAACATTCGAAACCCATAAAATGTGATTGTTGTACCGTTAACAAAAACATATGAAGTATCGTCAAGTTTTACGATTTCAATATTTTCTCAATAAGAATTGGAGGTTTACGTGAGCTATTAGTATATATTCATAATTTACTATATCGCAACATCATTTTATTTTTACAAACGAAAGTAAGTTTACTATGTAAAACTTAGAATTGATGATTCGAGATATTCTTTCTATCAAAATGCATGCATGCTATATTAGAGCTACGGCTCGATGCATATATGAAGTTTCGATGCTATGACGTTTTCATGCATACTGCCATAAAATGAGTGCATTTGATATTCTTTTTCATTAAAATAATTGAACGTATTTACCTTAATACGTCGTGATATAAACCTTTGATGTTAGCATTTTTCTCACACGTCGTGAGATTAAGCTACGTTAATTCTGAATATAATCCAGAAGCGACGAAGTACACACAGTTCTAATTCCTTATTCCAAATCGGAGTCTTTCGACATAATTATGCATTATACGTTTGAGTTTATGCCAGACATTTTCAATGATGCTTAAATCCGGGCGCTGAGCCTGCCAACACATACATTTATGTTCATTTCACATTTGTACTGTTGAACTGACAGAGTCTGTGAACAGGTGCGATTTCGTAGTCCTGGAATATTTGATGATTTGTGGGAAATAGCGTTCAATTACGGCGTAGATACCTGTGTCATGTACTTCGGCATACTTTTGGACATTCATGTTACCATCATTGATTGGGTGTCAAGTACTCCAACATACCTATGGACATTTGTATTACCATCATTGATTGGGTGTTAAGTACTTCAGCATACTTAAGGACATTCGTGTTACCATCATTGTTTGAAATTATTCCGATACCATGTAATGTTACACATCACCAAATCATCAATGTTACACATCCCCAAATCATCAGTGTTACACATCCCCAAATCATCAAGCTAAATTTGGGAAAGGGGGCAGGTGACAAACACTGCGGGGTCCATTCTTCTCCAACTCGCCTCCATATAACAATCTTGTTAGTTTTTTCAATATAAAGTTTATATTCGTCATTGAAAATCACCTGATTTCAATAATTATCTACACTGCAATGACGCTTGCCTCTACACCATGCTACACAATTTATCCTGTTGATTCATCAATCTTGCTTCCCTCACAACACATCTATGATAACATTTTCAATAAAGAGCTCTTAGAACTGACATATTTTAAAACTCGTTAAAAATCCCCAGTTATTGGCCAAAGTTCTACTTATGTTTTGTTTTACACACAAATTAAATCACGAATGCCGCGTTATATGACCTTCTCGTTCGACTCTTCCTCGCCATGTTTTCCTTATTTTTCCCTTTTCAGAACTAGTGAATCGCATAGCAAACTGTTGATTTAGGAATATTTAATCTTTGGGCTATATCCGATTGTCAAACCTTTAGATTTATACAAAGAAACTACATCATTTTGGGTTTTACCTCATCACCAGACAATGCTATTCAAAACCTATATCAGCACACGATAGGCACGTTACGGAACACCTGACTGAGTTGGTTCATTTATTTTATAGCACAGCAGTACTTGAAAGGTTGCATTTTGCCAAACAAGGTATATTGCTTAGAAAACCAACAGTAGACGATTTGGGCTGAACCAATGATAGGATGATAGGATTCGAACCTGCACCATTCTGGTCGCGAGTCATTTACGCTAATCACTGAATTACCGCTACATCGAATCCTGGACTGACATGTAGCAATGTTTGCCGTGCTTAGTGTTTACGTTGAAATCAATGCAATATTTGTAAGATGTTTACGTAAAGCAGATTTCGTCGTGACGATCGAGCCTTCACATTTGGCACTAAGATGTCCTTTTTTCCTGGGAAATACACATTTACTAGTTAGAGATTGTGATGTTTTCCTACCTGTCTCCTAATTTTAAAACGTTATCTGGGAAATATTAATTTACCCTTCAGAGATTGTCTTAATCAACTCTAACTGAGTATCCGTTGATGAATCCGAAATAAATTGTGTTCACTTACTTGAAGAAAACAAATCTCATCTTACGAAAAAGAACTCACTAACACTATCGAGCACTCCTGATTTCCGATTCTTCAACTGATTATTTGAATTGCCTCATGAGATTATGGATGGGAAATTCGTAATTTAAAACAAAATAGAGTAAGATGTTAGATTGATACACATGACATTTGGAGTAGGAATTCTGGTTTAGATACCTATTCAAACCTTTGATAGATCCAATAAGAAAGTAAAACATATACGAACAAGAGCTCTGTATATACATATTTAATTTGATTGAATGTTGCAGATTGGTCGGATATCGGCTACAGTTTCATCATCGGGGAGGACGGAAACGTGTATGAAGGTAGAGGCTGGGATGAAATTGGTGCACATACATTGAATTACAATAGTGTTGGTCTAGGTAAGGTTTCATCCATTATTGGACCGTGGTGGTCTATATGTATAAATATATTAAATTCTTTTTAATAATTAAGCGCATAATATTTGCTCTAAACTCTTATGGGCTGACCCAACAAATGTGAACAACTGACCATTTACACATATATACTTTACACAATACGATGCATCTCTTTAAAGATTTTGAATAAGCATTTAAATTAATGTGAAAAATGAAGATATTGTCCGGAAAAGCTATATGTTTTCTTTCATAGACATCGATCACTTCCCCTGATTCACAACCTTTTCATTCTTTTAATAACTTAATTCTGACGGTAAGCATATTCGTACATTGTTTACATTGTCTTTTGATACTTGTCACGGCATTTTAGAAATAACTTCACTGACAAAATAATTCTTATGATTTCATTTCAAGTAGAAACATACCATTAATGTAATATAAAATTAACAATGTTTTAGAAATTTGCGTGGATACAGGTTATGTGTAGAATTAATTTTGAAAAGTATACTTTCACATCAACCCACTCGTTTATGGTATGACAACATACAAACAATCCAAGAGTTCTAGCGCGCTAGCGCCACAAGCCTAGAGCTAGGCTATAACAGCACTAAAATAGAAAGTTGATTTTCACTAATGCAGTCAGACAATTGGGGGGCGGGATACTTTCCCAAGAATCTATATTCTCTAACGCAGGGAAATTGTGCAAGTGTTGGAGCGAACAGAAAATAATTTAACTGTTTTGACACATGATAAATAATGGCAGAAAACTACAATATATTGAATTCAACGGTTTTCAGACAGGAGATATAAATGTCTTACGAAAAAGACAACAATGAATATAAATACATTTTAACAGTGAAAGACTTGAACTGAATCAATTAAAAGAAAAAGAGATCACATATATGACTCTTTTGGAGGATAAAACCTCAATAAATATTTATTACAGGAGAAACGTTTTACCAGAAAAAAGTTGGGTTCCACTCTTAGGTTTTGGAGCATCACTAAAAGTAGAAGGCACATGGCCCATTCACCTACTTTGATTGAAACTTATTTTTGATCACTATAAGGAACCTTTCGAGCTGTTTGAAGCAGGCAACTGATGAAAATTACTGCTTCTGTGTGCAGGGAAATGTGCTTGAAATAGCACAAAGTACACTAACTTTGTCTGCCATTGAAATACAGAACAAATTTTCACAGCATAGGCATTACTATTTTCTGAAAGTGTACCTTTAAACTTTAAAATATCAGTAAATTAAAGAAGTTGTAAGCTCGATTTTTAAAATTTATCTCTCAAGTTTAGAAAGTGAAAATAGCTTTGCCGAGCAGATAAGAAGTAAGGCCAAAGTGTGTACTCTCAAACCCAAATCAACCCCCATCATTTATATATAAATATAATTACGATTGTAGGTTCTTTAAACCTCACCTGTGACATATACAATTTTTATAACAAGAATTAACAGCATCTAAGATTATATGATACCTGTTTAAATGTTGAGAAAAAAAAGTCTGAGAGGAACCTTAATGATTTTCATGGAAAAGGAAAACATTGAATAATGTTCAATTTACTCAGAAAAAAGAAAAATATGTTGTGGAATGGTTTAACAGAACCCTAAATACTGAATGTGGACGTGTATCACTCAAAATAACAGCAAAATTTAGGTTTATCTTTTACCAAATTTAAATGATGGGTTCAGTAGCACTTATCACACACCCAGAAACATCACCAGTGAAATAAAAGGTACACATGGAAAACATGAATAGGCGAAAACAATTTACACGATGGCTAAGCAGGTTAATAAATTGTATCACAGAAGAAATGAAACGATATATCGTTAAAACGTGTAAAGCTGATGCCAACTACATGTAAAATGCTGTACAAACAGAATGTAAAAGACTACGAGCTGGTCTATGAGACCATTTTAAAAAGGGATAATGAAAATGACATGACATTTAAAGGACATTGGGACATTTAAACATCTTACGAATTTTCTAAAAAGTAAGTGCAGCAATCACGCAATGAACTATGCATTTTTCATGGATAAAACTTTTACCATGAAAACTTCTAATGAATCCCAAACACAAAAATGTTACAAAAATGTATTATATCGATAACCGAAACCATTTGACTCTGGAAGAGTTTTTACTCTACATGGATGAAGTAAATCAAATACTCCTTTCAAAGTCTGTATAGACAGATTTTGAAGATTCCATTTTTTCCTGACAACTTTCATTTGAAATCTAATAGTAATTGAAATGAAACTACATAAATAAATGGCACAATCACCACTGGGGTGTGCTAGCACACATGCATAGCTTGATGTGTTTGGACAAAGTTCAATCATGCCGAAGGCATCTTACACCAGAGATGCAATCAGTTAGGAAATGTTACAAATGCAACTTAGAAAAAAGCTAATAGAGTGAAAAAATGCAAAATCTGTTTTGAAATCAAAGAGATTAAAACGGTATTACAATTGAGGGAATGAAAATATTAGAGCGAGATCAACAAAGAATTACATGTGAATGTGAAGCAAGAGTAAATAGAAGTTAAATGTATTTGGACAAGAAATGCTAATTTCACATTGACGTTATGACACATAAAAACACAATGCGCCATGCTTATGTTGATGACAAGTATTTTGTTAGATTTTTAGTAGAAATTGATGATGACGTGTATCATGCAGTTTCTAAAAACAATTTTACGAGTTTCATGTTGATATTGGTTTTGGACAAAAAGATCTTTGTAAGAAACAATTTGTAATGGAAATGCACAACCTCTTGAAGTTCAAGCACCGTCTCAACTATTAGAATTAATTCCATCTCCTAAAAAGAATTTTAAATTAAAAACATTCATGAGTACTGCATCTTACCATGCCCAGTTATTTCATTCAACTATAATGTTCATGTCAATGCTAGCAATGTCATTGACAATGGAATGGACATTTACTAAACTGAAATTCGATTTTTCACATACAAAGAAAAACAGATTAATATCAATGTATTTAAAACCTATATTATATCGGCTCCTTGGACGATAAATATTTTTTCGTGATCATTGTGACTCATCAAACAATAGAGCCAGTAAGTGGTGAATACCAACACAGTCGACCGACTGTCAAACAGCAGCAAGACGTCTTGGATTCATCCACGCTCCAAGAACTGGCATCTAATTGACTACGTCATCGTCAAGAGAAGATACAGGCATAATGTCCGAGTGACGAAGGCCACGAGAAGTGCAGAATGTTGGATTGACCACAGGCTTATAGTATCCAAGCTCACTATCCAGATTCAGCCTAGCAGACGACCACAAGGCAAAAAGTGCACAAAAGGCTTAATGTCTCCAAATTGAAACAGGAGAATGTGAAACATGCATTTGTCGACGACCTGTGCAGCCAACTAGAAACAATCGATATGAACTCCGAGAAAGTCGAGGAAAACTGGGCATCCTTCAGAGACTATGTGTACTTAACTGCATCAAACCACACGTAAACATCAAGATTGGGTTTGATGAGAACGATGCTGCCATACAGAGATTTTTCAATGCAAAACAGCGGGTACGGTAGGCCTGTTTAGAAGACAGCACTTCATCGTCTAAGAAGTCAGCCTTCAACAACATCAAGAGGATTGTTCAATGCAAACTCAGAGAGTTGCAAGATTCATGGATGAGAAATAAGGCAGATGAGATTCACTCCTACGCAGAAAGTAATGATATGAAGAACTTCTATGATGCTTTGAAGACAAAGTAGGGGCCACAGTCATCAGGAACATCTCCAATACTAAGTACTGACAGCGCCATACTGCTCACTGACAAAGAAAAGATACTTCAAAGATTGGCAGACCACTTCCGCAACATCCTCAATCAACAGTTATCTATTAGTAATTGATCGACTGCCTCAAGTTGAAATCAACACATCACTTTCTATTCCTCCAACGCTGAATGAGACTGAGAAAGCAATTGACCTGTTGTAAAATGGAAAGCACCTGTAGCAGATGCCATACCTGCAGATGTCTACAAAGCTGGAGGCTCGTTCATGGCAAAGAAACTGACTGAACTCTTCTCGTCAATGTGGACTCAAGGAACTATACCCCAGGAGTGCAAGGATGCATCCATCGCCATTTGTACAAGCGGAAAGGCAACAGACAATCCTGCGACAACCATCAGGGCATCTCTTTGCTGTCAATAACCAGCAAAATCCTCTCCAGAATTCTGCTGAATGGCCTTGTGCATCACATCGATCAAGGACTTCTGCCTGAGAGTCAGTGTGGCTTCAGGAAAGGATGAGGACCACAGATAGTGTGCTTGCAGCTCGTCAACTCCAGGAGAAATGCCAGGAACAGAACTCAAACGTATACACGACAGTCTTCGACCTGAAAGAAGCCTTTTAAACAGTCACCTGTAGGGGCCTTTGGAAGATCATGGCAATATTTAGTTGCCCAAAGAAATTCATCGTGATGGTTCAGCAATTCAATGATGGCATGCTCGCTCGTATCGTGGACGACGGTGAGTCATCTGAACTATTCCCAGTCGCCAATGGCGTCAAGCATTGCTGTGTGTTGGACCCAACCCTCTTCAGTATGATGTTCTCTCCCATGGTTACTGATGCCTTCCGTGCCTATGACACTGGGATCGACATCAGATACTGGACTGACGACAAGCTCTTCAATCTGAGGAGACTACTGGCGAGGACGAAGTTACAGGAAGTGACTGCTCTGTTTGTGATTTCCTATTTGCTGACAACTGAATGCCAAATCTGTGTCTGACACGCAACAGAGTATGGACCATGTCACGAGGATGTCAGAAGAGTGACTACCAAAGAAGATCTTCTACGGCGAGCTGAAGGAGGTAAAGCGATCTCAGGGTGGTCAGAAGAAACACTTCAATGATCTCCTCTAGTCATCCTTGAAACACTTCAACATTGACTTTGAGTCTTGGGAAGATCTCGCAAAGGATATCTCCACCTGACGCAGTCTCATTCATAATGGAGCTACATTCCTTGAACTAAGGATAACTGCAGAGGCAGTGTAGAAGCGTGAGCAGCGTAAATCTTATAACTGCAGCACGTGCTCTGTTGATCAAGCAAACCCAAGCGGCATCTTCTGTCAAGTGTGCCACAGACAGTTCAGAGCACAAATGGGCCTGATCAGCCACTCACTTACTCACAGAAACCAAATCAGTGATGTTATGATCACCTTCGAACTCGAAGGACGAACAACAAAAGTGCCAGTAGAATATGTTTTTACATAGTACTTTATCCACAGCTTAATTGAGAGTTTTCGTGTAATTCTAGCGTGGTCAATATGTGTGACGTAATTGATACCAAAAGGCAATATTTTATCGTAATCTTTTATTGCTGTTACCGAGGTCAACATAATACCGTGTGTTGTTCTAATTGACCTGTTAAAGGAGGAGAGCTTTTAACAGGAATATTCCTGCAAAGTTTCAACCATCGTTTCATTCAAAACCAATATCTCAATCGAAACTTACGACATTTTTTGTGTGAATTGTTGTAATATTACCTTCAATCGACGCTTTTAAATCGGTTTTGAGTATAAAACCCAACAGAGGGGCATGCTCCGTCATGTACATAATCTATATTACCTCGCGTGTTTGAACGTCAAAATGCGTTTTGCAGTAGCGAACAAAGCAGAATGAAATTAGAAGTAATGAAAATGCTCCGAGATTTGTTCAACATAAAGAACGTTTCATTTAGGCTCGTGAACAAATTGAACTTATTATTTATGGCGTATTTGCTGTCCTTTGTATTATAATGCTCAATGCTTTGTTAAATAGTAACATACCAGGTTTAGCGAATTAAAGAGATTTTTTGGGTAGACATGATCTACACATAATTAGTTATTGATAGTAAACTTGAAAGAAAAGACTGACTTAGTATATATATATATATATATATATATATATATATATATATAGAGAGAGAGAGAGAGAGAGAGAGAGAGAGAGAGAGAGAGAGAGAGAGAGTGACTGAAAATCAATTCTGTCAACGAAGAAGTCAGTGAAGTTACATCAGTATTTGCGAAACAGTGTATTTATCAAAATATATGTAAAAGGTAAGCCAGATTTAAGTGAGCACCCAGATTTGAAAGTATGTAAAGACGTAGTCTTCTATTCGCAACTGTTTGGCGGCTGAGATAAGCAATCAAAGGTAACTCTACATGTTTTTACTGAAAGTCAGTTGTGTATGGCTCGCGGGTTAGGCCGTCGCTATTTTAAATCGTAATTACTGGTATTTTGTGGAATGAAATAACCATTATAAAGATCATTTTCGCTGACATCTTCAGGTTTTGTAAAATTGTAACCATTTACGATAGAAGTCAAAAGACGAACACCTAGCATTTTTCGCGTTGTATCTGATTTAATACTTTGTATATAACATTCTACTTTTCGTGTTGGTAATTAATCTGAAATTTTCATCATTGTGGTAGTTTTTTGTATCTTATTTATGCGCTCTCTATTTTATTGATTCAAGTTTTCCTCGCAGTCTTTGCAGTGTTCTTCGTTTTCATCTTTCCATTTGTCTGGTATTCTTTTTGATAAGATGAAAATTCCCTTCTTTTCTTGGTTCGGTTGAACTTGGTTATGTGTTTCACTTTACTGAAGCGATTGAGTCTTACCTCGGTATATATAGCATCAAATTGATGTTTCTCATTTCTTCTTAACCTTAATATAAAATTCAGTCTTTAATGCCTGTACTGCTTAATGTTCAGTTTGAAATTGGATCTCGAAAGAGCCTTTAATGACATGAAATACTCCGTTTCATTGATCTACTCAACTTTGCACATTTTTTTAAAGATTTTTTTTCTGGCATAAAATGTGTACAAAATTTTACGGAAAAATATATACGACACATATTTGTCAAGACGTTTGACCCCAATGTCTCAAAACGATTCGATAAAAATAAAATAGAAAATTACATCATTGATCTGATAACATTTTTTGTCATTGCACAAACACTTTGTTCGTCACCAAGACCTATATAACGAAACAATGTGTATAAAATTCAAATTTCGATTAAATCAAATCCACCTGTAGTGTAAATGTTTGAAACTCTCAGTGCAAGTTGATACAGTTTGCCGTCTATCCAGAGTAACGCCCTATCTATGGTTAATAGGAAACAATAATGAATGCAAGAAATTCAATATGATGACACGTAAAAATATTGTCATTATAAATAGAACACCAAGCGAAGCTGTCATTAATTGTTATATCCCATGATAATGTTTGCGATTACTAATCAGAGCGGCAAAAGAAAGACTCAAAATTGCTGGAAAAATCAAACGAAGTACAAATGGTTATTTTATTTTTCAACTCCATGGATAAACATTCTGAAATGGTTATCAATAAATATATTAAAACATTTACAATATGTATTAAACTAATGCAATTATTCGAAAGGCTTCATGTGATTTTCAGCGATAATCAAAGAGAGTACAACTGGATGAAATTTATCAATAAACCAAACGAATTAAAGCTTCCACAATAATATTTACATCCACAAGTGTACGAACGTAAGGCATGGGTAACTGACGTATTGGTTAATACAAAGGGATGTAGGTACGGGGAATCGTCCACAGAATGTCAAACGTTTTACCTGAACAGGGAGCTTATGTCGCTTTCCTTTAAGACAGGACTCTTTTTCGACGTCGCCAACTTTCGTACTAACAACAAAATAAAATTAAAAAAATAAATAAAATCCTTGACATTTCTCTGTCCGATTAGAAAATAAAATAAATAAAATCCTTGACATTTCTCTGTCCGATTACAAAATAAAATCGCCATAAAAGGATTATAAAACGTACTTGGACAATGTTTAAATTTTACTATTGCCATCTTCCTTCATAACTGTTCTTAGTGTTGAATACAGTGCCCTTGTTCAAAGGGAACTGTACTTTACCTATCAGAAAATTACGTCATTGTATGAGAACAAGTTACTTTTGGAGAACGTAATTACAAATTTTACTTTGAGGACTATGTCTGTAACTCGGCCTACTACCACTGTTTTCCAAATAAATGTTAAATATCAGAACTAAAGGCTCTTAGTGGACCTTTCTCAATTTCGAATAATATAAAATTCAGTAACCCTATATTAATGTTCCATAAGTTATCAAGAATGTTTAGGAACAAGAACAACAATAAAACACTACTACTACTACTACTTCTACTACTAATAATAATAATAATTATTATTATTATTATTATTATTATTATTATTATTTAGGCATTTCTGCTACTGTTAACACTTACTATATTTACCAACTATATAGTTACTATACTACCACCAGAACTGCCAATGTATCTGTGACTAATGCCGCTCCGTAGTGTTCAATATTAAAGCTAAAGCACGTAATGAACCTTTTCCAAATCCAATTAATACAACATTCAGTAGCTCTACGTTAATGTCTCATAAGTCATCAAGAATCTTTGGATACAACCAAAACAAAAAAAAAACAAAAAAAAACAACAACAACAACAACAACAACAACAACAACAACAACAATAATAATAATAATAATAATAATAATAATAATAATAATATTATTATTATTATTATTATTATTATTATTATTATTATTATTATTATCAATCAAATGCTAGTATTGCTTCTACTACTACCACTGCAATTACCAACACCTCTACTACATTTATTTATTTATTAAATTTCGACTACGTCTTGTTAAGGAAACAGGCTGTAGCCCAATCACGACTTAGTCGAAAAAAATAAAATAAATGAAATAAAGAAAACATAAACCGTTGCTAGAGTGATAGGGATTTGACATTAATGTTTGAATTTGTTGTCTAGAGAAATATAATCGCAGACTCTCAAGAGTAGCAACATATTTATATATTATTCCTTAGGTCAGCCGTTGATAACCTTTACCTTGAAGCATATTTCCTTACTATGTCTCACCTTCTTTCTGTTCTTGGCTTAAACCCAATAAAGTTTTGTCTCTGTGTTCTGGACATCTCTTTCAGGATTTTGTATGATCGGAAATTTCATGGATCACGTGCCAAATGACGCTGCTTTAAACGCAGTGAAGGAGCTGATTGCATGTGGTGTGGCCAATCACAAGATCTCCAGCAGCTATATTCTTCATGGGCATCGTGACGTGGGACAAACAGAATGTCCTGGAAACAAACTTTATGACCTTATCCAATCGTGGCCGCACTATAGCAGACATCAAGGATAATTCATACGAGAAGTGAACTGATTATGTCTAGAAGTATTAAGATTGTCAATGACGATCCAATAAAGTGTGTCAGGAATTCCTTCCGCTGCCATAAGATGGATTGTACTTTGTAGGAACAGAGAGGTGGGGTGGGTGGGTGGGGGTGGGTGGGTGAGATCACTGTTGTTCCCTAGAAACGTTAGTGAAGGGTGCAGGAATAAATATGACATTTCAGCTATTATAAGTTTAATTTACTAACATAATGATATGAATTATGTTTGGTACAACATTTTACTCAGCGCTTAAATATACCTAGTTCCACCTTCATATATAAGAAGATCTAAATCTCAACATTTGCTGATCTGTACTTCTTTTCTTTTCTTTTTCGAAAATATTATATCATCAAGAATCTTTTCGGAATAATAATAATACTAATCATCAATTATTATTATTATTATTATTATTATTATTATTTAATCAAGCGCTGGGATTACAGTTAACACCTTCACTACTACTACTACTACTACCACTACAATTACCAACACTGTTATGACTAATGCCTCTGCTGCTGCTACTACTATTACTGACTTCACCATCACAATGCTGCTACCACTACTGCTATTACTACTGTCACAGCTAATACTTCAACTTCTACAACAACAACAACTACTACTGCTACAATTACCAATACTTCTCCTAATGCTCCTGCTGCCACTAATATTCACATTGATTTCATCACCACAATGCTACTATTACTGCTGATATCACTACTACTGCCACTGCTAATATTTCTACTTCTACAACAACAACAACAACAGCAACAACAGCTACTACTGCTACTTCCAATACTATTACAACATTCTCATCCCTCTGAATTTAAGCTCTCTCTATCCGTAGTTGAACTGCAAGGACACATACAGTCAAGATCTTCCAGCTGGTGAGAATGCTGCTCCTCTTCTTCCTACTCCTCCTGCTAATACTACTCCTCCTAGTTTACCTTGCAACTACAACCCGTTTTACTCCACTGCTGCAACAACTGATGAAGCTGATTATAAGTTTATCCCATTTGTGCCATGACATCATTTATTTACATATAAAGTATGCGCTAACATTAGTACATTTATTTATTAATTCAATTTCAACTAAGTCGGGAATGGGTTCAACTTCATCTAAGTTAGGAAAGGGTAACAGGCTATTGCCCAGTCTCGACTTAGTCGAAAATAGATCTATAAATAGATAAATACACCATTACTAGTTGTAGAGTGCAATTGAAAGGTAGACCGCTCGGACAGTAGTAATATTTGAATTTTGTATCATGGGAAATATAACCGCAGAATCTCAAGAGTGTCACCATATTGATATATTATTCATCTGGTCAACCGTTCATAACCGTTTACCTTAAGTCGATTTCATTTCTCTGTTTCACTCTCCTTCTATTTTGTCTCTAAATTCTGGACATATCTTTGAGGAATTCGCGTCATAGGAAATTTCATAGATCGCGCGCCAAAATGAAGCTGCTGTAAACTTGAGTGAAGCAGCTGACTGGATGTGGTGTGGTCAGTCACAAAAAATTACTTATCATTCCAGAATAATCAGAAACATATACACCACCGGACGGAAAAAGGAGAATGAGGTGGGGGGGGGGGGCGGGGTGGGGTGAGGTGCGAAAGGTATGCCAGTAAAAATTGAAGTAGATAATGAGTCTGATACTGATTATGATATTTCTGCTAAATCATATAAACTTGGTCCTAATTCACATTTTAGTAAGTTGTATATTGACTCTAACAAGTTATCTGAGTTAAAATTGGAAGCATACACTAAGGATTGCAAATGTGTTTTAAGAAAGAAGGTTGAGTATGATGTTATTAATTTGATATCAAAACAACGGAATAATAATAAAAACGTATTATCATGACAAAATCATGGATATTTTCAAACAATTATATGACTTATCTGAAGTAATAGATAAAATAAATTTTAAAATAATAAGGGCATCAACAATGGAATTAATGTACGATGTTATAAAGATCCAAATCCTATAAGTTCAGAGATTGCAAATATTATGCGGTGGCAAAAAAGTGAGTAATGAAAGCAGATCTATTGATAACCAGATTGATGAAATCTTAAATAAGCTGTTTAATGATAATATAATAAATAAGACAGAGGATACAAACTATTTTTGTGAATTATCTGTGATATAGTATAATTATATTATACAACAATAGTATTTTAGACAAACCTGCTTATTATTCAAAACATTCGTCAATTGGTAGATCAGGAAATTTTGCAATATAGTTTTCGATTGCATTATTGCTTGATATAAAGAAGAATTATAAAATTGTTCTAGTTTCTACTGAAGTGTGGTATGGCTGGTTCAACATAACATTAAACAATAATAACTTCCTACATTATGATGACGCCAAATGGAATGATTTAAAAATGCAACAAGGAGCATATAACACTATTGACATAAACAAAGCAATTCAAATACTTCTTGCCCCAAATAATTCAGGCACAACAGCTATAACAATAGAGGCAAAGTTTAATACACTAAGATGCATAATAATTTTAGAAAATAATTATAAATTTTATACTGAAATTATGAGCTCGATTAAAAACATATTAGGTTTTGAGCCAAAAATACTGGAGACAGGTATCCATGAAGGCGATCATTTAGTCCATATAACAGATGTAACTTCATTACTGATTCAATGTATCTTGGTCACAGATTAACATGCCAATAGAACAAGTTCAGATATTATCTTTACATTTACACCGAAAAGCCCTTTTAATAGTTTGCTTAATTTATCATTAAATATTGTATATTATATATTGGTTAACAACGATATGCGTTTATTTAGGTCAGCACAATATTTGCTAGAAGATCAGGTTTTTGAAAATGTATCATTACACTTACCTCAAGCAAATACGATACTGAATTTAGTGTCTTTTTAAAATGATCATAATTTGTCATCAGCCACAAACATATTTTGGTTTCCTGATACCATTAACGGTACCGTTGGTAAATTAGAGATTAAAACATATAGCATATCGAAACCAGCTGCGGCTAAAACTGGTACTGATGATGCGTTGACATATAATATATTTAGGACAGCATTTAATGCTGGTATAAAAAACGAAGCTTACAAACAGCAGGAAACAAAATAATAATGATGATGCTCCAATTAAGCACAATATTTGGTTATTGCAGAGATATATACACTATAACGAGAGGTGCTAAGCATTCATTGTATTAGACCGTGCTGATATAAATAACAGTATAATGAGGATTGTAGATGCGTCGGGTTGTTTTAGGATTGAACACATATCCTTGTGGATGTCCAACAATACAGCCGTTAAGAAGCATTTCAATAGATTTATAAAGCAAATTAATCTCAGATTACAATAAAAGGTTATATTTTCAGAAAATGCATGTATAAAGAAATCAATTTAATAGTGATGTTTTTTTTTATCAAAAACCTGGAGAGTAGCTACGAATGCATCTGAAGAATTACCAAGACATATTTTTGTTGCGTTTTAAAGTGTTGACATGTGTGATACACAATTAGAAAAACCATATAACTTTTGATAATGGAAATGTTAGAGAAATGTTTGTACTTTTCAACTCTATACGGTACCCAGAGATGACATTGCAATGCATTTTTACGCAAGTAAATTCAAATATTAGTTGTGCTAACATGATGTTACAACATGCAGTGAATAAATATAATGATAATGATACTGGCACTTCTATTTCAATAGCTGATTTCCAATCCTTATATCCAATAATTAATTTTGTATCTCATCACTGTGAACAATTGATAAATTCATCCTTTTGTTTTTGAAATTACACTTGATGGAAACTTTTAATTTGGTGGGGCGAATGCGGCATATTACACATATAGTGTTGTGTTGAGCGATTGGCATATAATATTGAATGCAGCTAATGATAATATGAATATCATAATATAATGATGTAATATAAGATTATGATTACATTCACAGGATTGAATTGAACTCAGTAACAAAAAGATGTTATTGTTTGAGATTTTACGAAATTCAAACAATATAAATAACATTAAAACCAAGACAACTATATTGTGGAACAGATGACTTATTTATGAACAAACAAAAATTTTCTAAATTCCTTGTATCAAAACTAAGGTATTATGATTTTATATACAAGCTAAGAAAAAAAAAATATCCGAGGTGGCAAAACGAAGAGGTCTTATTAGTGCAATTCTACCATTTGTAAAATCACTTGTACCAAATATATTGCCTACATTAGGGAACATTTTAGCAACCTTATAATTGGCAGCAGCTTCGAGTTCTATATATGGTGCAACTAGTAATATTGCTGGACAAGGTATAAGTATAAAAACGCTTTGTAATTATTGTAATATAATATAATAATATAATATAAAACACAATGAATTCCGATTGAGCTTATCACAATATCACAACATCAATAGGATAAACAAAAACCGCCACAACAAATTGAACTGAACTGAGGTTAGAGCCGAGACAATTGTATGGAAGTGACAATTGAGGTTGACTAAAAATACGCAAAGAAAACGTAATATGAAAGAATTTTTAAACAAATTCACAGTCTTCATCTAAAATTTCCAGATGCAAAATAAAAACAGAGCAAGCAAAGTGATTGTATTGGTCTATTGCTTGCTGATATTGCGTGAAGTGTATTACCTGGTATATTAAGTACAGGCAGAGGATTAACATTACCAAGGACACGTGGTGAAGGTATTTTAAAAATAGTCAGCCAGAGAGCTTCTTTATCAAAGATAATAAGACTATTATTAAAATATAGAGCCTCTTACACATTGCTATTTATAATGACCCTAAAAGTAGCATTATTTAATATTTTGATTTGTTTGATCTGCCGCCAGGTGATATTTTTATAATGTATATGATGCAAAGAAAACACAAACAAAAACAATTATATATAATAGTACACATATTCACATATTTATTTAATTATGTTCGGATATTATTGTGTATATTATATAATCCACCGATACATGGGGGAACAACCAATTAACATATTACTTAATTTAGAGACTCGATTTTTAATGAAAATTTATAAAACGATATGCAAAAAACTATGTAATATAATTATATAAATATGAAATCACATTGTTCGAGATGTAAAAAAGAAATCTGATACAAATATTGAAGTTAAAACACACACTAAAACTGGTTGAAACATTAAGAAAGGTAATTTTAAATATTTATTACAATAAAAAAAGGAATTTTTACTGTCACAAATGGGCGGGGAAATTGACATGCATAAACAACTATTAAAAGCTTTGACAGAGGGTGGTCTAACGCTACCTTTTTACAAATAGTGTCGGCCTGGAAATCCACTGCCTAATGGCGAGTCAATAAACCATAATTATAGCGACATACAAATGCTGACTGAGTTAAATAGACATACCAGGAAAACACTGGGCCAAAAATCGGTTAAAAATATTCGTGGTAAAAGCTATTATTAGCAACAAAAACAAACTCTGCTAGGGCAAAACAAAAAAGGGGACGATGCGTTGAGATGGACTATAGAACTAGTTGAGGAGTTGCATAAACCAATAATTATTAAGTTGCCTCAACGCCGTGTAATAACTGATAAAATAGATAGCACATGGTCTGCTGATCTAGTTGGTATAAAACAGTTAAGGAAATGGACCAACGACACATTTAGTAAATATGCATGGATTATAAAATCCATTATAAAACGGACACTGATATAACCAATGCTTTTAAAACAAAAATCATAAACTTGAGAAAACCAGAAAAACTTTGGGTAGACAAGGGGAGTGAATTTGATAGGAAACCATTCAAAAAATGTTTGCACAATAATAACATGGAAATGTATCACATTTACATTGAATGTATAGCCGTGGTTGTTGAAAGATTTAATCGATCAAGAAAATATAATGTGGAAATAAATAAAAAATAACGCACTCATATACGGACTATCAGCTCATGTCTTATGTTAGAAAGCCTGGTGACACATTAACAAGTGAATTGGTTTAAAAACAGAGACAACAAGCACATGAATTCTTAATAGCAATGATATTACAACAGAAGGTCAAAGGTTTATATTCAGATTTGGTAATCCAGACAACCATGTTGATTTTAATTAACCTGGTCATGCTTTTTGTTAAATAAAGATAATGAAAACGTTGCGAGCTTTAGTTTTGATAATAATAATAATAGTATCCGGTCTTATAAATGAATAATGATGCTATAAGAAATATTGGAGATCCAAATGCAAACCAGTTTGCAGCGACAAAAAAAAAAAAAAAAAAAAAAATACGTTAATCAGGAGTATGTTCAAAATTACTAATACAATCAGGCAAATTATTTAAAAAAGAGTGGTGATATTATGAAAGGAGAACTGATCATGGATGATAAGCTTATTAAGAATGTCAAAACTTCGCTTAGCTGGAAAGATTGTCTAAAAAGTTATACATAGTTAATTTAAACTCAAATATATATTTACATTAATATAGAAACAGCACCACAGTAAATAATAAATTGACCACTGACACAAATAGCGTGTGGTGTTAGGAGAAAAGGACTAAACAATATAAATACATCTTCAAACAACATTTATGAAAACTGGCTTTTCTCGCTGAGGAAGGTGTAGCGATTATTGATACATATATTTGTATTCGTCTTGTCAAACCAACAAAATTAACAATTTATTGGGTTTTGAAAAGTGAAACAGAAAATGATAATCTGATAATCAAAGATCCAAGAGTAGTTACTGAAGTACTTATAACAGACCAAAATATGGTAACAACCAAACTAAATTTGACACAATTCCTTGTATTTATTCCTGGAGGAACTCAATTAGTTTTATATGGTATTGCCAATGTAGATGCTGCTTATCTTTATTCAGATGACACATCAATGTATTTGAAAGATATACATAAAAGATATGAGAAAACAAACCTTGGGAAAACAAACTTGAATGAAAAGATACAATCTTTAAAAATAAAACTTTAAAATTTTGGGGCTGATGATTTGTTTCAATAATGAAACAGAGGCGTATTGGGAAGCGGGCGAGACTTACAAAAAATCAAACGACATTTCATATGAGGATGTGTTTCGTGAGTATTATTTGTCACCATTAAACACAATTTTATTACAACCAGGTTACTACCATATAATGACAGTAACCTCGCAACTGTCAAATAAAGAAGCACTTAGTCGTATAATTTTATATCACACATAAAAATATAAAACAAGAGATAATATGAATGTCTGGTGTGGTTACATAACCGAGTAAACAGTTTGTTCTATTTCCCCTAACTTTAATGATGATTGGAAAGCTAAATAAACACATCTGGTTTTGCATTTGATGTAACATAATAATATAATTGTAGCCAAATATCAAGACTGTCGATGAGCTGGCTGAATATTCTGACAAAACTCTGTGCAGCCTATAAACGTTGTTACAAGTTGCTTGCAAACACATAAACATTATTCTTCTCCCTTCCGCGTTGGCTGGTGCGGTTAGTTTTCTGATTCTCGTTCCGGCAGTTCTGATTTTGTCGTTATGTTGTCAGCAATACCAGTAATCATTGGGACTATAAACGTATCTGTTAAAGCAAGAAATCGGTTTTGAAGGTAAACCGCTATTTTTTATTAAAGAACTTTTGACTTTCGTTAAAACAAATTAAAATTCTGATAAAGAGTAGACCGACAAACATATTTTTTAGACTTCTGAATTTCAAAAGACAGAGGATTAGATTGAACCACTTCGTCGTTGTAAATTAAATGGTTATGAAACCAAAGTTTAAATACTTATCCAGTTATCCAAAAGTATTCGTCGTTTGCACATCGGACAATTTTTCCCCTTTGATGTAATCGTCTATTTTATTAATGTTTTAAAGCGACAGAAATGATTGCAGTTCAGTTTGTGTATTTGTTTACACTCTTCTGATAATCATATCATACAACTATTATTGCCAAGTCTTAAATCTTTTACGTGTAACATCTTTATCGCATCATTTATTGGACAACCTTTTTTTCAATCCCTTATGTATTACAGTAATTATATCAATTATTTTATATGATATTATTTCATTGTTGCAAGTAATAACTACATAATGAGAACAAATCGAAGATAAACATTATGCTAGTTGAACATTGCTAATTTCACACGCATTTACAAATGCCGTATCATTATATTTTCTTATGTTAATATGGTAATTATCATATGAAAATGTTGCTATAGCAATATGGCCACCTTCACATTTCAAATTAAGAACAATCATCATAATAAACAATTATTATCTAGGTTCGATAACTATTTAATCTTATCTTTATCTCAGTTCCAACACGCAAATGAAAATGCCTCGTCGTCAACAGCATGAATGTTAACGTTCCCCGGTGAATATAACCAAAGAGATTTTTCATCTTTATTTTCTTTAATAAAATTCGACAAGATCGATCTTAATTTTGATGCATGCTTCTTTGAATTCTTTGAGTATTCTTTGGTAGTCCATTATATAATATTTCTATATTGTCATTTATTTAAGTAATTTTTATGTAATGAAACTAAATAATGGAAATAATGAACCTTGATACTGAACAAACCCAAAATATAGAAAACGACACCACTTCTTGCTATTGGATTGTCATTATTTGCAGGTTGGTGTTACTGGGCAAGGAAAAACTAATCTATTAATAAACTAGTTGCTGAAATATTTTACATATGATGAAGTTTTAGTATATAATGTTAATAAAGAAACAAAATACAAATGGTTCTGTGCAATACAACATGAAACGAATGATAATAATATTGTATCTATATTTGACCCAGATGATTGTCACGGAATTGTATATGATTTATATCAATATGTACATGTGATCGACATTGTATTCGGGTTTCGTTGCAGCGTACAGCGTTACACGAGGGTGGTTTATTTTTTTTCGGCTCTAGTTATTTTGAAATACTGAGCTCGATTCACCCCATGCTGCATGTGCAAATTGCCTGCAGTGAAAACCTAAGTACCTAGCTGCGCATATCTGTCACAGTTAGGGTACATATAGAGCAAATTCTCTATAAACAAATTACACTACGACGAGTCTTGTCAGAAAGCTTACCTCTTTACGGGAGCAAATCTTCAGATGTAGAGCTGCCTTGTGTGGTGCCTTCTGTGGTGCCTTGTGTGTGTCTTTGTGTATGGTTTGGTGATGTGGAGTCGCAGAACTCTGTGTGGTTTCTTGTGATGTATACGCTCTGTCTGGTGACGTTGGTTCGGAAGAGTGTACTGGTGTTCTCGATGCGAGGGACCAATGCTTCGCGACCATTGGGTCTGTGTTAATGTGAAGGCTCTCGAGGGATCCTTCAACAGACTGAGAGGGGTGGACCATGCGTGGGGGCTCCTTGACCATTGACTAGAGCGGGTGGAACCGGAGATACATCTTGGACGTCAAATGGGCGCCACGATAGTTATATATATTACGTGTTCCATTTTATTGTTATTTTCAGTATTGCTATCTGAGCAAAATTACATGCATTCACATTTCAATATCGCTATATGTGTGATAGATTCATAATTTCATGCATTCCCATTTCAATTTCGTTATATGAACGATAGATTCATAAATTCATACATATTCCAACATCGCTTGATGAATTGATAAATTGATGAGTTAATAGATTGATGAATAAATGAGTATTATATTGATAAGTGCATAAATCACATGCTTTGGTCACCCTTGGTGCTTAATAAGACCTTGTTTATATTAGGGTGTAGTTCATATACTCTTATTTGTTGATTGGTGATAGGATGTTATTCACGTTTGTTTAAAATTCCATTCGTTAAATTCATCTTTGATTTTTCTCGTTGAGTTACTTGTTGTTGCTAGTTCCATGTTAGGAACTTTATAATTTTCCTTATCTTTCTGTTATAATGATGTCAGATTTGTTCATCTTTAAATTGCGTTTATAAATAAACATCTTATTAACGCAGTTGCTTTCGGTGTCTTCACTAATCCAGTCCCAACCCGGCTTCATCCTGTGACAATGATGGTATTCCAGTTGAAGGACTTGATAACGTCACAAATAAAAAGTAGTATTCTACGATTCCAAAATAATCAATAATAACATGAAGACAATCAAAGAATATTTTAGTCTGAGTTTGAAAAATTGTAATTGTATATATTGAACATAATCTTATTATAATGTGCCAAAATACATACGTAAAATTACATGTTTTTATTGTTCTCTAATGGTCTGGAAAATAAATATATAAGGCATATTTATGATGATCATTGCTCTGATGATGTTGACAAACAAAGCTTTATCAACATATATAAGGAATAAACACAAAATACTTACTTTTTGTTTCTTTTTTTTTTTATAAAAGAAGCAGGAACACGTAAAAAAATACCGTAAAGGATTCGACAATTTCTTTTTTATTTTATTTGAAAATAATACAAAATATTTTAAAATAACAAGATACTAATGTCATTATAATAGTATTATAATGTACCATATCATAAACAATAATATTGATAATGTCTTGTTTCATATTGAAAAGCACCACAGCCTGATTTAGTTTGAGTTCATGAATAAAACGCTTTAATTTGGATTTTTTAAATTCTTCAAGATAAATTTTGAACATTCTTTGAAAAATTCCCCAGAATTGCAATCGTTTGTAGTAGTGTGAATTTTGTTTGCCGGTTCATTTTGTTGCACTTTGTTTCGCTTCGCTCAAAATTTCCACCCAAACAGGCGCATTCACTCTACTAAGCTTAAACAATCTCTGACCTTAATTTAAAGCATCAGAAACCCATTGTAATATTCAGCTGAGTAGCTTGTCCCAAAACATAACCCGTTTTGATTGGGGAACAAGAGCCCCTTCAAAGAACATAGTGCACCTTCCAGGCACGCTAAATGCGTCTTAATACGCCAAGGAGCCACGCCCGGTTGGACTACCAAAGATGAGCGAAGCTATCAAAACAGCGCCGTAAGTAATAATTCTTAATAAATTTGACTCAACATTGAAGAGACATTGGCTATGGTAGGAAAACATTGCCATTTTTTATATTTGAAGAATAAGCTTAATGCCAAACTTACATGCATATCTTCATAATTTGCATGTATATCTACATATTTTGATGGCATAATTGAACCAACAGTAGCACAGGATCATAATCTGATGCAATCCATCCAATATATTGCAAGGTGAACGTTAAATCACATATTTGTGGATGTAGGCTAAAAACTGTTCTGTCTGTATAGTACCACGAGAGGTGAATTGTGATATTTTTTTATTCTTAGACACCTGTTTTTCTTTAGTTTCAACATGTCGGGTAGAATATTATATTCCATCATTGTGTTTCAAAATAAAACTAAGTTTCAGCTGATCGAACCTTTTTCTAGCCTCAGTTAATTCGGATAGTTACTCTCCTGTTTTAACAGTCGATTCCTGCACATACAAAATTAACCGAACTGCCGATTATTTTGTGGAAAATACTAAGTTTAACTATTTTATGTCTTGTTTCAAAGAATAGCAATTTAAATCTTTTTTGAGTGAAATGTCTTGCCTTCTTTTAGTTACATTGCTCTTCCATCTCTTTGAATGTGTGATTAGGTTCATATGTATAAATACCATTTTCATTGTTGCGCAAGAGAAAGGGAAATCTTGCGTTTATGCTTTCAACACCTTCTCTTTGATCACCATAGTCATCTGTTTGAGTTGGAGAGTTGAGAGTTAAGTTGAAAGTTATATGTTTCATTTGCTTTCTCTATTCTGAAATGACCATTAGGGAGACTGCAGGGATAGGGTTTTCCTACACACATTAGAATATTTGTTACTTCTCTGTATAATTCCAAATTATAGGTCTTCTGCTCGAGTCATTCTCAAGACATACTATTATTATGAGTTATTATTCTAGTATTGCACATCTCAGCAAGCTGTGATCTGCAAAGCGTCGTAGTTATCAAGAACTCCCGAAAATAGGACATTGCCGCAATATATAAGACTGGCGATGCTTGTAATACAGGAAATTATAGAGGTATTACTTTACTAAATTGCTTTTCAAAATTATTTACCAGAATTTTAAATGAAAGACGGAGGAAAACTACAAACTATCTGATGCAAAATTTGGTTTTAAGAAAGGAGTGGGAACTACTGACGCTATTTTTATTTTACATTGTTTGATAAATAAATATTTAAGTCAAGGTAAAAGGGTTTACGCAGCTTTTGTTGATTTTAAAAACGCATTTGATAGTGTTTACAAAACTGGTTTGTGGTTGAAGGTTTTTAGACAAGGTATAAATGACAAAATGTTAAATGTTCTTCGTTCTATGTACAGTGTAGTTAAATCATGTATTTCACTTTGGGGTATTCGAAGTGCCTTTTTCGAGTAAGGAGTAGGTTTGATACAAGGTTAGGTTTTATCACCGATACTATTTTCGTTATTTATTGAAGATCAAGAAATATCATTCAAATCTACGGGAGATATCAGTATAGAGTAAGACGAGTTGTATTTATTTTTGACACGGTTTGCTGACGGTTTAGTTTTATTTTCAGCAAACATTGAGGGCTACAAAAGCTCATGAATAATTTGCACGATTACTGTAATAAATGGAATCTAAATATTAATCTTGATTAAACTGAAATTATGGTCTTTAGAAAAGGAAGTCGATTAAGACAGGAAGAAGTATGGAATACAGCCGGTAGAATTATTTATGTGGTTGAAACTTTTAATTATCTTGTTCTTGTTTTCTTGAGCAGTGGAAAATTCTCTACAATCAATAAACATTGGCTGATAAAGCACTGAAGGCAGTGAATATGCTTATTTGTAATTCGAAAAAATGTTACTTATATTATAATGAATGTTTGAAACTTTTTGAGATATATGTTGTTCCAGTTTTGAGTTATGCTTCAGAGGTATGGGGTTTTCACCAGACTGACGCCGTTGAACGTGTTCAATGAAGGTTTTAAAATATTTGTTAAAGATAAAAAATGTCTGCTTCTGACATCGGTGTATATGGTGAACTTAGAAGAATCCCACTTAAATAATTAAGGTAGGTTAAGTTAGTTAAATACTGGTTTAGAATTAAACATTTTGCAAATATTATACTTAATATTGCATATAGGCAGTGATATATTGAAAGTGAATCAAATAATAGTATAACTGGGTTACACTTGTAAAGGAATCTTTAAACAGATTTGTGTTTAGTGAATTGTGGATGTTTCCCGATTCTGTAAATTGCTCCAAGTTTATACCAATTTTAAACAAAGGGTTACAGATGCTCTTATCAGACTGGAAAAATAAATTACACAATTCTGACAAACTGTCTATATTAACATATCACAACTAACTTCGGCCTCGAAGATAATTTCAAATCCTTGTGTAACCATAAACATCGATCAGCTTTGACAAGACTCCGAGTGTATTCCCATAATCTGAGAATTGAAACTGGAAGATATGGAAGCAATAGAATCGATAGAAGTGAAAGATATTGTATACTATCTGACAACCATGATATTGAAGGTGAATATCATTTTCTTTTAGTATGCCTTTTATATACTAACTTATGTATAAACTTAATTCAAAAGTATTTCTTGAATAAACTATCCATGCACAAGTACATTCAATTGTTAACTTCTCGCAATAAGAAAATAATACGTTCACTAGCTAAATTTGTTATGAAGCGTTTACAATAAGAGATAGATTATTATTTATATAATATTATATTATAAAGATTGTGCATGTTTGTCCATCATCTCCTTTCCAGCTCTTGACGATTACCTTTTTTGAGGTTCTTGATAAAGTTGTATGTATATCATTTGATAACCACACAATATTTGTAGTATGTAGTCTATAAACATGTATATGCTTATGAAAATAACCTATTGAATTGAATTGAATATGGCGGCGCTTGCAGACGAAATTGTCCAGCAAGTTCTGCAATGGAATTTCACAATAACTATCAACTTAACAATCTACATCCTTAAGAACACGGGATTATATATATATATATATATATATATATATATATATATATATATATATATATATATATATATATATATATATATATATATATATATATAGGAAAAAAGTTAACATGTCCATGTGCCGGTTCATATATAGAATTTTTTTTAAATATTCAACAGGATATCAGTCATATGTTATGTTCGTCCTTTATTCCGTCAAACACTTTCGCATCATGGTCATATATGCTCTTCGTGTAGATACATTGTACTTTCAAAGTATTTTTGTCATTTTTGTTTGTTTAATTTACAAAAATACTCTGAAAGTATATATATATATATATATATATATATATATATATATATATATATATATATATATATATCAGGCATTCTTCACCAGAAAGCGTTAACGATCAATAATTTAAAGCAGTTTAATATGCATGCATTAATTACTATATGGTATAAGCGGAATGGGCTACATCTGAGTATTGTTACGACTCTAGGTCTTAAAATATGTAACAGAAAGAAAGTGAAACCAATATAATCAAGTAAAATCAACAGCAATTTTTGTCCAGATAATTAAAGTGAAAATTGGGGTTAAATTCCAAATAATCCTAAATATCCTAATCACAAGAACAAGATCATAGAATATTCAGAATGAATTCCAATAGTCTTGATTATCCTGATGTACCACAATAATCCAGAATGAGTTCACATAAATCCCAAAATCATGTATTAATTCAAAGCCCAAAAGTCAATGAGCACTTTAATATTTCCAATGAATATTGTAAATAAATACATCCTCTTAAATCATATCTGGTTTGATCAACACAGCTGTAATTATTTAATGATCATTAGACCGTGAATTCTAGAACAGGAATGAATTTATTTACCAAAATCTGTATATAAATACACATGCCTACATGGCTTATGTCACAAGAGATTATGAATAATTCTAATGGAAACATACTGGCCTGCCTGACATATGTCACAAAGGTCTAATTACGAAATGCCTATGAAAATACTGGCCTACCTGACACATGTTACAAAAGTGTAAACAACTTACAAGCATGGACAAAAGTTAAGCATGTAACCATCATACTTTACAGTATGTTGTAGAAGCATGTGTTAAGTGCTTGTAGCATCTTTTGCATTCATCTTAAGTACTACCTGTATTTCCATATGAATTACATACATGAGGAAAAACGATTAAGCAAAATCATATTCTCTAGAATTTAACTACGCCAGATAGGCAGTTTCAGAAAGACACTGTGAGTATCTGTGAGTATCTTTGTCGGGTCAATACAAGGCAAAAAAGGCATATGCTGCTTGCTTTAATGTTTATAAAAATTCATTCTCTGAGTCATTACGATATGATACAATGTACAAACTCTAAAGTTTTGTTGTGGTCATTTCTTAAGCAAGCATAATCTAGAGTGCCCTTTGACCTATTTTTAAATTTAAATCTACTTCCATTTTAACTAAAGACATTAAGTCTAAAAAAATTACAAATTTATTTTTTAAAGTATTTTTATATAAGATTCATCTTTTTAATTATTACAATGTATTACCTAAACTTTTATGTCGAGCTAATGACCAAACATTCATGTACATCATTTTAATATTTTAAATTTTTCTATTATTTACTCTTATAAAATGATCTTCTTTAGGTGAGGCTATTAATAAATACCGCCGGTTCCCTTCGGCTAGGGCACTTGATTCATCCTAGCAACACCCCTCTGTGAGAAAGTTAAATCAAATATTTGTTTAAGCAGTGTCATTTACTCGGGGTAATATGACTATTATCAAATTGGTATATAAGATCAAAATGAAAAACATTTTGTGGACCCATTTAAAACCCAATTATGGGGAACTCAGATGCCCTAATTTAGCGTTCAATAAGTAATAAAGGATCTTAGTCAATAATAATAATAATAATAATAATAATAATAATAATAATAATAATAATTTTAATACAATTTTAAGATAAATGTATAGTACGTTGGAGAACAGACTCGCAAGAGCAATAATACAATTTTGCTCCGACTGGCTTTTGATGTCCTTGAATTTTCTGAGTCTTGTCTTTCTATCTTTCTCCTTTCTTTTTCTTTTTTTCTTGCAGATCTGCTTTGTAAATCCCAGTCATCTCTTTCAATAATCTGTATTATTGGACATTTCACAGATCACGTCTCCATAACACAGACCTAAACGCAGTGAAACAGCTAACATCATATAGTGTAGATAATCACAAAATCTCTACCAGTTGTAATTTCCATGGACATCGTGACGTGAGCCAAATATCATGCCCTGAAGACAAGTTGTATGAACTCTTCCATTTGTGGTCGCACTATAAAACACATCAGAATTAATTGTCTGAGAAAAAGAACTATGAATGATCTATTTATGCTATTTATCAACGTCAACGATTGCAGTCCAATAAATTGGGTTACAGATTTCCTTCCTTGCAGTGACTATTATTGTGATCTAAATGTAATTTTGATCAGAGAGAGAGAGAGAGAGAGAGAGAGAGGAAACGTTCTGCTTACCACTCCGTTGTAAAAATATGGGAATTTACCGACTTAAGCCAAACATTACCTTTGCCAACAGTTTAAGTGTGTCGTTCATGACCAATGCATGTGATAGGATGCATAACATAAATTACACGATAAGCTATTCGTTGAGTTTGTTTATAAAGTAAGATATTTTTATGATGTTTTGTAAGGAAAATATATTACCGAAACCACTCCAATATCGGAATGTAAATGGCATTTTATAATCGTTATAAGTGTGATATTTACCCATGTATAAATAGGAATGTCTCAAAATTTGATTTTCACCATTGTCTTGCTCCATTTGATAATGATTGTAATTTTTTACTGGCATTTAGTCACAAGGATTGTATTATGCTATCAGCTCAGAGGATATACAGAGAAAATTATATCAAGTGTAAATAGAGTCACCGGACGTCCACGGAAGAGACGGAGAGTCTAGTACCTGTCTGTAATTTTCAAATTGTAAAATATATGAATTCGGGTAGCAAACAACATGGTTATATATGTATTGCCTGTGATAATGATATTATCAAAAATTACTGACAGCCTGGGAAATTTATATATAAACTGGTATTGTTAAAACAAACCAGCCGGAATCGTTAATTTTTGTTTCTATAAAGTTTCTTCAGGCCTTAGTTTGCTTTCTCTTAACCTATAAACAGAAAAACCAGTCAGATGGAGATAAAGAAACAAATATGTCCTATTAATGTAAAGTATATAGTTTATTTGATGATTCACATTTTTGCCCTGGGACCCAGTTTCAGTTATTTTCCCAAACAATACTGGGCTTTTTTTTCCTGTAAATTTTAAACATTGACGTTATTATAAAAAATCACTGGTGATATATATTTACCAGGAATCTTATTGAATCTATGAACCTATGTGTCTCGTGACGTTACTTAGTGACCATCTGAGATTATTAGCCTACAGCAACTAGTGATGGTGGTGGTGATAGTGGGAGTTTGGATTAAAAATTATTTCATCCCTACCTAATTAAAGAGCCATCAGCTGAAAATTTGGTGCCACAACAAAATTTTTTTATATTGCATATATTAGCATTTGATAAAAAGTTGTAAAGTTTTAATGCTTGTAGAAAAAATAGTTGACATTTTAAAAGACAAAAGGATGTGAAACTGTACAAACCTTATTCGGGTCGTAAAACGTAAGCGTTTGTTCAACTCCTTTACACCATTTCGAGTCCGCGAAGTAATCATATCCGATTATATGAGTCCATATGGCTACCGAGCGATGGGTAGCTATATAAAACTTGTAATATGCACCGTTTAAGAGACAGAGAATGCAACGAAAAGAAGACGAAGAATTAGGAATGTACAGTACACATTTTAGCAATCAAGCTGATCGCTGATATGCTCTAAAAAAAGAAGAGATTAGTAATGTGTCGAAATACGCGCAGAACTTGTTTTTACTTGCTCGCCTAATTACGTGCTTTTGTTGACATATTAGTTTGAAATCCTAAAATAATAGTACCTATGAAGATGGAACAATGATAACACGCTTATTATTACTCGAGTCGAAATGCATATTTGCTTAGTAATAAGGATTTTTATTCACGATTGGATTACCTGCTCCACGTGTGTGAGATGAAGTACGCTGTACATGTACCTTTCTCAAGGTGATATACATGACCAGTTTGGTCTCACATTTCATTAGGACCTGGTTTTGATAAATAATTGAAGCGGTGTGCATGCGCTGTTCATGGCTTATGTGAGCGAGTTGATTCTTTCATGCTATTCATACGTGCATGCACTGATATACTTATTTATAGACTGGCCTGGCCTCTTGTGAATATTCCAGTATAAGGTAAAACCAAAGGTCATTCTTTTTGGCTTCTTTTTTCGTGCGTGTTTTGTTGTATGTAAGTAAGGGCGAATACCAATTAATGCTAACAAGATGACACAAATTCCATCTCCCTGTTGTACCTAGTTACAATTTCTTAATATATATATATATATATATATATATATATATATATATATATATATATATATATATATATGGCACCATATTCAGTAGCCAAGAGGCGTCGATCCACTTCGTTCCACATCGACCCTAATAGTATCCATCGCTCCACTATCTGATTGGATGCAGTTGAAATAAACTGATCCAGTTAGATTGCTCGTTAGATTTACCTAGGTAGATGATGGGAATAATCATTGCAGCATCCGTACACAGCAACACATGTCGCATGTCAGTTTCTCCAATTTAGACCGTTCGCAAACAATATTTTTTTTTTCTTTCTAGTATGTGGGTATTATGAATATCACTATTGTGAATACTTAGAATGTGTTTCGAGCTCATGCATTGGTCAATCGATTTCACTTGCTACGGGAGGTAATTTTTTCATCCGTGTGAAGGCACTTTTTCAAAACACTGCTCAGGTTAACTACATATGCCAAGGGTTGATGTGGAACGAAGTGGATCGATGACCCTTGGCTAACGAAGATGGTTTGGCATGCGCTCAGCTTAAAAGTGTCACTAGAATGTCTTAAGGATATGTATGCTGCGAAACAATAAGATATATCAGAAGCAAAAACAGTCATTATCAATTCAAACAAGCCATATATATATATATATATATATATATATATATATATATATATATAGAGAGAGAGAGAGAGAGAGAGAGAGAGAGAGAGAGAGAGAGAGTTATATCCATCACACAATTACACAATCGTTGTGAAGCTGTAGAAGCCGAAGCTCGAACTGTTCCATCAAATGGCCGCTGCGCAAAAAAAACCACACAATACGAAGATTTTTAGCTTTGTTTAGACTTGATTTATTGCCAGATAAACTGCAATAGGACCGGGAAAAGGTTCTAACAACTTAACACTTCTTCTCCCTAAATCAAATATAAATTTGAAATTAATGAATATGGCGTCATATAACAACACCAATTACCTAATTATATCAAATGTAAAAATATAAAGGAAGGAACACGATGAGGGATAGAAAAAGTAATTTTGCGTAACTGATTATTGTTCCAATCTTTTCTCATGTTTTATAATCATCTGAACACGCATAAATATTGTTTTGTCTTGATTGGGTTATCCTTACCATAAATATAAGTTTTCGACTAACAATTGGGACCAGATATAACTTATTGTCAAGCTGTTGCCTTTGAGTTGAATAATTAGGAGAATTAAAGAAGAAATGTTCAACTCGTTTGATACCACCACATGCGCAAACTAAAGATGTTGAAAGCTGAACTTGATACAGATTATCTAGAAGAGCACTACAGCTGTGTCAAAGTCTTCTGTGTACATTATCGGGGGAATGAAAAAGTTACAATTATTATATCATCCGCTTTAGTATTTAACATAAAAGCTTTTATAAAAGTTGAAATAGATGAAGCATGTCCGAGAATATGATTCAGATAATTTAGCTGTGCTAAAATTATATTAAACATGTAAGCCAAATCTGAGAATAATATGTTTCTGGAAACAGCAGATATATCTACTTCATCTAACATTCACAAACAATGTCTTCTCAAAGTAGTGACGCTGGCCAAGGACCATTTGATCTGACTTTCCCAAAGATGTCCCATGGATACTGCTATATCTGGTTCAAAGTCTGCTGTCTATAAATAGAAACACACTGAAGGTACAAATGTTATAAAACATTAACATCGGACCACTATTACATTGGCATTTGATCCTTTGCCCTCCAAATCCACAAAGATGTTCTATATTCCACTGGACATTTCTTTGCATTCTGAAATAATTTATCCATGGCAACAGTAGATACTGTCAAATGCAGTAACTCTGTTTATTGACAATCGACCCAAAGCTGAAGCACGTTTTCCCCTGTGACCTTCATCTTTGACATTGGCCTTCACTACCCTTTGTGGGTAAAGTATGATGCGTATGTACTGATTCAAACAGGCGATATTGACACAATAATACATGAGAGAGATAATCGCCGTCGTCGTAATTATAATTTTTGTCATTAGGATCGTGATCACAAGAATTATTATCTTCTTGTCATCCATGTTGTTATTGATAGCAGTAGTTGTTGTAGTAGTAGTAATATACCGCATGTTCTTGTTCATCTATCCACCTGTTTCTTCTATTGTCTATCCACAATGTTCGCATTTTGTTACTACTTTCTTCTTATTACATTGTCTCTGTTTAGACTACCTTGAATTTCATAACATTTCGCTCTGGTTAACGGCCAAGAGATATGCTATCCTGCCATTGTCGTGTAGTGATGGGTCAATTTCATGACGTATCTGTCAAAAGGATGAGAGCTAAAGTTTGATAGCTTCTCTAATATTTCCAAGTTCATTTGTTCAGATCGGAGATATGGCGAAGGTAAGTTAGAGGATAATTCTTTTTTCAGCGCAGCTACTCTTGAGTTTCTGTTGATAAATACATCATTGCAGAAGAAGCATCATGATCTTGAGTTTCTTTTGATAAATACATCATTGCAGAAGAAGCATCATGATCTTGAGTTTCTGTTGATAATTACATGATTGTAGAAGAAGCATCATGAACTTCAGAGAAATATTATTCTGCTCGCTTTTTATTAAGGTATTTTGCATGTATGCTATTAAGGACTACGTTATATCAACTCACAGGAATACTCTAATGCGATAATACCTGACTTACGTTCAGGCATTTTACACGTAGATTATTATAAACTACGTAATTTCAATTGAACATAACAGTTCTCATAGGAATACTCTAATGCGATAATACCTATCTTACGTTAAGGCATTTTACACGTAGATTATTATAATCTACGTAATTTCATTTGAACATAACAGTTCTCATAGGAATACTCTAATACGATAATACCTGACTTACGTTAAGGCATTTTACACATAGATTATTATAAACTACGTAATTTCAATTGAACATAACAGTTCTCATAGGAATACTCTAATGCGATAATACCAGACTTACGTTAAGGCATTTTACACGTAGATTAGTATAAACTACGTAATTTCAATTGAACATAACAGTTCTCATGGGAATACTATAATGCAATAATACCTGACTTATGTTAAGGCATTTTACACGTAAGTTAGTATGAACTGCTTAAGTTCAGTCGAGCTCAAAAGTTCTCATAATAATTCACTAATGGGATAATACTTTACATATGCGGTGTTTTTCCACTGAAAATATACTTTTATAGGTGAAATATAGTATTGTATAATATTAAATTAAAATTCTCGTACCAAGAAATAATGATATAATCTCGTTAAAATATTGCATCAGTTCACTACATTATTTACGTGATAGTTAATCTGCAATGAGCATTTCGTTCAACAAAATTATTATGATCTTGTCTCTGAAGATAGTGCTATTTTTTTTTTAAATTAACAAAGCAGTTGAGGACTTATATCAAATGATATAGATAAACGATGAGAATGTGGATAGTAGTAAATTTTGCAACCTGCCTTTTAATAGCGCGAAGTCAAGAGATCCTAGTACCAGTTATAACTGAAAGAGTCGCGTTAATTCCATTATGTTAATATATATATATATATATATATATATATATATATATATATATATATATATATATATATATATATATATATAAACATTGTGAGGATCATACAAATTCACAACTTTGACAAGCTCGATTAAATATGTAATATTTGTAACAGACAAAAGGCGGACGTAAAACGTAAACAGTGTTTGCTGTAGGGGCCAGGGTATATTAATGCGAGGACCCTACATTTTAATTTTTCCAGATGATTCCACGGCTTTTGGCATGTTTCGCTTTACTAGCATGCACGAAAAAGGTTTACGCTGGACAATGCGCATGCTCTAAAATCCCTCTAAATGTTCTAGCTGGACCCAGTCTTACCAGTCACTCTCTGACATCACTTTCAAGTGGAGACTGCGTGCCTTACAATGAGCATGACGAGATTGGATCAGATGGAATTACTTGGGCGAACGTAAACTACAATGGACAGGTACATACAGGTTTTTGGTTAAGACTGAACAAACAAAAGAAATATAGGTATAATAGAAATACAAATCAAACATTTTTGTTTACTTTTATAAGCTTGAATGATAAAATCAAGATAAGAAATAAAACAAATATCAATATTGAGTCCTGTCCAAAATTAACCATTTTTATCGTAATATGAAGTAACATATGCTCTACCTTTTCTTATATGAACACACAGAGAAAGATAAATACATAGAGAAAGATATTAGCATATTCAGATAAGTATGTTTTACCAATATGGTGCGTAGACTGCCATATGTAAGGAGTTTAAATGTAAAGAAATCACTCAGCAAAATTTCATTTTTGGTTCTACTCTTTAAACTGTATTGTCCATTTCTCGGTAGGAATCTTTGATATGGTTTATGCATCGTTAGTGTGAAACACTTGTATGTTACATGAAATCGTCGGGATGTTATTTCCGCAACATTTGTAAAGAACTCAAGTTAAACAAACCATTGAAAGTGAAGTTCATTGCCGTGTTTTAACACCGTTTTATGTAGAGAGCTTAAGTTTTCAACATATTACATGCTTAAACATTTCAACATATTAGTAGGAAAATTACAGTTGTCAGTATTATTATCAGTGTATATTCATTTTTGTCAACTTACCAATAGTATATTTTATTCCACGTTGTACCTATCTACGTGCAAAGTTTCATGCTTTATAAAATGCTCTTAAAAACAGTAAATGTTGTGTTACAGAAAGCGTGGATTTCCAAAAGCTACCTGAACATTGAGCCTTGTAACTTAGATAAACAAAGCAAAAGAGCAGGTAACACTTGAAATCATCTTAGAACTGATAAGGGTTGTATTAACCAACAAAGTTGATTTCATGAAATAGAAAAATGACACTATCATCTATCCACAATCATATATATATATATATATATATATATATATATATATATATATATATATATATATATATATATATATATATATATAATCACAGTAATTCGATTTTGATTGCTAGATCACATCGAGTTGTCGCAATCAATTTTCAGATAATTTAATAAAATCCATATACGTAACTGAAAAACAAAAGAAACTGTTTAATATTTCAACCTTTTTAATACGAACTTCATCTTAAATCTTAAACCGAGTTACACTTTGAACAGCTGACGTGCGCATGAATATGGCGGTTTTATGAGTGAAGCGCGTTTAGTTCCAGCCTCGTTTGAGACTATGGTAATACGGAATCAGAAAGCGTCAGTATCGGTTCCCCCCTTCAGGCTTTTTCTGGCGCAAAAAAATGATTGTATATAAAAAAATATATATTATTATCACAGCAATGCGATCTTGATTGCTAGATCACGTCGAGTTGTCAGCATCAGAAAATCTGGATCATTACGAGACGCGAAGCGTCAAGTCATGATCCAGATTTTCTGAGGCTGACGACAAGATTTGATCTAGCAATCAAGATCGAATTACTATGATAATTATATTTTTGTTATATACCTATCAATTTTCAGATAAATAAATAAAATCTCAAAACGTAACTGAAAAAAAATTGCTTAACATTTCAACCTTTCTGATACTAACTTCGTCTTAAGTCATAAACCGAATTTAATTTTTTTTGAACAGCTGATATGCGCACGAATATCAGTTTTATGAATGAAACGTGTGTAACAAGAGTCACTCATTTTCTCTACTATCATTGTTAATAACACGAGTTTTTTGACGCATGGGGCAGCAGACCCATATATGTGATTTACAGCTATTGTGCAGTTGTCAAATTTTGCATCACGGAAGATTTAACCACCTGAATAACTAGGACAGTTTCTATCCGATGCCCGGCAGATGGCGTTTGTACTGGTTCTGGCGGGACATCATGAGGTGATCATATTGGGACTTGGCATGGGACTAATATCCATTATTTTGGCAGTTATTTACAGCGGGATTGGACACATTGTTGGAACTTGATGATACAGATTTGTTAAAGAGAATACTTATTCACGCTTGTTTAGTTGTAACCAGGAAACCTCGAGGAAAAAGTAGTTCCAGCCTCGTTTGAGAGTATGTCAATGCGGTCTCAGAAAACGACAGTATCGTTTTCCTACTTTCGGGATTTGACAGTCAAATTATGGCTCATTCTTGGGTAGAAAATTGATAGGTATATAATAAAATAAATTACTTTTAGGATGCATGATAACTGTACACTGGTTTGAATGTTAAGGATAAGTACTTCACATTTCTGTCTTGAATCACATTTATGTTAAGTGCTATTGAATATATATATATATATATATATATATATATATATATATATATATATATATATATATATATATATATATATATATATATATATATAACTTAGGAAATTAGCTTCCATTTCGGAGATCTATCGCCAGTGGATGTAAGAAAAAAACCACACATGGAATACTCTAGTGACTTTGTATATTGTATTATGTTTTACTTGGTCGTGAAAGTAAACATGTTTGCAGTATGTACGATTTTAGCAGTCACATACTTGCCGCAAATGTACAAACAACAGAGGAATGCCAACGTATGAAATACTATTATACGTAGCCATTCAATTTTTTTGACAAACGTTGGAAGAAAAAGACATGAAAACCAAAAAGTATTTCTCTTTTATCCAAATGTTTGGGCATCATTAATACTATTATCTAATGGCAATCTTTCGTCTACATATCAAAACATCAGTTCAGCTGACTGGCTGTCCCCATATAGTAACCCGTTCTGAATAGGGAGCAAGGGCCCCTACAAGCCACTCAGGACACCTTCCGGCGACTCCTAAATACGTCTTCATACACCACGGGGCCTCTGGCGGTTGCCATACCAAGACCGAATGCATTGCAAAAGTACACTCCTATCAAAATTATCATATGGACGGCCACCGTAAGTAATAATTAGTTTCTGACATGAACGTTAATGAAGGTCTTCGCATTAATATGTGTTATTTCACACAGATAGCTCTACCGTACTGCTAGAATTCATATCATTTCATCTCATCCCACATCAAGATATATTATTAAAACTTTCTAACGTTATGGCTCTTAAAAATAAGCCTCAAGTAATGGCTTTTGTGAGCTGAATATGCAATGTTTCTGAATAAACCTTCGAAGCCCATAAAATGTGATTCTTGTATATTTAGCAAAAACATGTGAAGTATCGTCAAGTTTTACGAATTCAATAATTTCTTCAAAAAGATTCCGAGGTTTACGTTAACTATTAGTAGATATTCATAATTTTCTCTGTCTCAGGATCAGTTTTACAAATGAAAATATTTGCTATGTCAAAATTGTAATTGATGATTCGAGATAATCTTTCTTTCTAAATGCGTGCCTTCTATACTAGAGCTACAGCGTCGTGACATATATGAAAGTCTCGACGATATAATTTTTTCCACGCATACTATCATGCTATGAGTGTATTAGAAATTCTTTTTCAGTAAAATAATTGGTACCTCCCTTAATACTTTGTGATACAATCCTTTGGCGTAGCACTTTTCATGCACGTCGTGAGATTGAGTTATGTAGGTTCTGAATATAATCCAGAAGCGGCGAAGGACACACAGTTCTAGCTTCCTGTTCCAGGTCTTGTTTTGACCTGAGTCTTGCGACGCAATTGTGAACTTTACGTTTGAGCCTGTGCCGGACATTTATGATGTTTAAATCTGGTCACTTAGCCGGCCAACACATACATATAAGTTGATTTTCACATTTGTACTGTTGAACTATTTGGACTCTATGAACAGGCACATTATCATCCTGGAATATTTGAAGATTTGTGGGAAATGGCGTACAATTTACAGGCCATATACAGTTGTCAAGAACCTTTCCTAATTTGGGCGTTGATGTTACGATCTATGATTGAAATTCTTTGAATAAAATGGAATGTTCTACATCCCCAAATCATCAAACTAAATTCGGGGGAGGGGGAGGGTGACAAACACTGCGGAGTAAATTCTTCTCCGACTCGCCTTCATATGAAAATCTTATTATGTTTTAAATATCAATTTTACATTCGTCACTGAATATCACCGGATTCCAATAATAATCTCACTGCAATGACTCTTGCCTCTACACCATGCTACAAGATCTCTCCTGTTGATTTCTCACATGTTTTAGTCCTCACAACACGTCTATGATAACCTTCAAAATATAGAGCTCTTGGGTCGACATTTTTTAAAACACGTTCAGTCCTAAATATGTTCAAAATTTCTATAATATCGGTCAAAGTTCTCCTTATGTTTTTTCTCACACGCGAATTAAATCACGAACATCACGCTCTGTGAGTTTTCTCGTTCGACCCTTCATCATGGTGTTTTAAACATTTTCTCTTTTTCGAAATCGATCAATCACATAGCAAAACTGTAGATTTAGGAATATTTAATCTTCGGGTTATATCTGATTGTCGAACTCCTCATGGACACACTGCTCAGTTCCTTGCACGATTGTGTCATATTGTTTACATCATTAACAGAGAGGAAGCAGACGGTGATATTCGAAAACTATACCAGCATACAATAGGCATGTGGCAGAAGTCCGGACTGGTTTGGTTCATCTAGTTTTGTATTTTACGGCACAGCAGCACTTAAAAGGTTATATCGACCGAGGCAATTTGATTAAAGTGCCTTCGCCAGGGAATGCAAGATAGACGATTTGGCTTGATCCAACGATACTATTTTAACCCCCACCCATATGTAGTTTTTCTAGGGAATACAAATTTACTAGTTTGAGATTGTCTTGAACAATTATAATTTTAGGATCTGTTGATGAATCAGAAGTAAGTCTGGTTCACTTACTTTGTTTTAAAAATTCGCATCATGATTTCCGATTCTTTAACTGATTATTAGAATTGCCTTTTTAGATCATGGATGGGAATCCCTAATGTTTGTTGTGAAAAATCACGATCTTAGGTTGCTACACAAAAAAATTGTATTAAGAAACCGCAATTCTGGATTGGATGTGTATTCGAACACTTTGACTAGTAACCATAATAAATCCGAACAAGAGCTCAGTATATTCATATTTAATTTTCATGAATGTTGCAGATTGGTCAGATATCGGCTACAGTTTCATCGTCGGGGAGGACGGCCACGTGTATGAAGGTAGAGGCTGGGATGAAATTGGTGCACATACATACAACTACAATAGTGTTGGTCTAGGTAAGGTGTTCATTATTAGTGAACCGTGGTGGTCTATATGTCTACTTTTATGAAATTCTTTATATTAGTCTATGATATTTACTCTAAATTCTTATGGGCTGCCCAAAAGAATGTGAACAACTGACCATTTGCACATATATGCATTATTTAAAACGAAGCATCCAGAGAAGGTTTTAAAGCAGTCATTTAAATTGTTTTGGGAAGTGAAGTTATAGTCGGTAAAAGCAAATATAGTTTTCTTTCATAGACATCGATTACTTCACCTGATTCACAATAAATAAACGTGAAACAAGGGAGAAAACAATGATTTAATTTTTTTTCTCCTTCATTTTTGAACAACATTAGTCATTGTTTTTATTACTTTTCCATTCTTTTAATAAATATTTTGTAGCGGATAAACGTGTACTCCAGTGTTTTGCTTTGTCTATTGATGGTTGTTACAGACGTTTACTTATAACGTTATTGACAAAAGAATTTTTATGATTTCGTTTCAAGTAGGCAAAGAAAAATAATAATGTAATATAAGATGAACGATGATTTAGAAAGTTGTGTTGATACAGGTCATTAGTGGGATACATTTTCAGATTCATGTCGCAGTATAATTTCACACCAACCCACTCGTATATAGGCATACGACAGCAAGCAAAACATTCCAGAAGTTCTAGCTTAATTGCTCAACTATATAATAGCACTCATGCAAAGCATGATGTTGTGGCCAAAGACCAATGGTGCTGAAGGCATAGTACACCGCAGGTTCAATCAGTTATGAAATTGTAACAAAACAGATCATGGGGAGTTCTTGGCCACTTGACCCGTGACCTTCACCCCTAACCTCTGACCGTCATCCCAGGCCACTGGCTCAGCGTTTTTTCATACTTTCTTGAAAACCACTGGCTCAAGGTTTTTTTTCTTCCTACATTTTTGAAGACCACTGGCTCAGCGTTTTTTCCTACATTTTTTGAAGACCAATGGCTCAGCATTTCTTCATACAATTTTGAAGACCACTGGCCCAGCGTTTTTTTTATACAATTTGAAGACCACTGGCCTATCGTTTCTTTCCTAAATTTTTGAAGGCCACTGACCCAGCCTTTTCATAATTTTTGAGGACAAATGGATAACCTCTAGGCCAAACTGACTAATTTTGTATTCCAAAGTCTAGACCCCACAAGCCTATTTTTTGACCTCTTTTTTGCCGTTTGAGCGATTTCTAAAATATTTTCTTACAAATTTCTCAACCACCAAATTTTGCCTATAAACCCTAGGCCACCCCCGTTGCCATCATAATTTTTTAATATTACAAATCCCAGACCACTGTTCGAGAGTCACTAGCCCCACCCAAAAAATTATTAATCATTCTATAGGCAGAAACCACTATGCAGAGACACTGGTAAATACTTTTTGCGTGTAAACAACTTCAAGATCATGGTATACGTAATAGTTATGCGACCGCTGTAGATACTTCGAAACACACTTAAATACATGTCGCCAGTTGTTACACTGCTAAGCACAGAGCCTATATACTCAGCAAATTAATGGCGTATTTCGTCTGACTGTCTCCTTGGGATATGACTATATAACTTCTCAAAGCATATTTGTTGTTAAGATCAGTTGGAGTAAAGAGAACAACATGTCTAGAACGATGAAGTGTACAATTTATTTAACAGAACATTTAGCTTGTATAAAGTGTGACGAAAGGGTTTCCACTCTCAAACTTTAGACTGCAGAAGATGTTGATTCGTCTTTTGTCTGTCTGCTTCTCTCCGTAATAAATATGTTGGTATTTGTTTTAAAATATAAAATCCTTACAAATGTTAGGTTTGAATGCGTATATATACACAACTAATATCTGGTTCGACTCATCAATTTAATGGGGTGGCACAAATTTAAAATAATATTACTATAAAAATTATTTAAATAAATTACATTATTTCTGTAGTTTTTGCCGCTTTCGATGTAATTAAATGATAGAGAAGCCGATTTACACTAGCGAAGAACAGTATTTAAGATATGTATACAATGATACCAAACGTCCAGTTGCTTTCACAAATATTAATCAATTGTTGGGTCAAATTAAGCTGGATAAGGAAAAAATAAAAGGCAAAGACGTATCCAAATTCTGAACTTAAAGACTGATTGGGTAAATAAAGATTTCCGTTTGCAAACCAAGCAGATTATCAGTCCCAGGCATATATTGCTAATTTACAAGTATTTCAAAAATGTCATTATGGTTATAGATATACTTTAACAGAGATAGAGGTCGTCTGAAAATATGTCTGGGCTAATAAATTAAAAACAAAAAGGGACACGACGTACACGATGCTTTTATAGAGATCTTTAAAAATCAAACACCATAACAAATCGGTTTGATGAAGGAAATGAATTTTATAACCGAAGTGTCAAGGAATTGTGGGAGAAAGAAATACAGAATACTTTCCCACTTATTCAGACAAAAAAGCGTCACTGATGAAAAGGTTTAATCGAACTCTTAAGTCTAGAATATGGAAGTATTTTACTAAAAAGAAACCAGAAAATGGGTAGATATATTACAAAAACTTATTCATGGATATAACTGGACATATCATGGATCAATAAACATGTCACCAGTTGAAGAAAGCAACGAAGAAAATAGATCTAAAGTATGAATAAACTTATTTGGTTATCTAACAACTTATACCTATGGAACGCCAACATATAAGATAGGTGAGAAAGTTAGGATCCCAAAATATAAATCTATTTGTTTTATAAAGGCTATCATTCGAATTCGGTGATCGATTTTTATAATCAGAAAAATTATTTTAGGGGACCCTGTAGTATATAAATTTTTATTTTTATTTTATTTCATTTCTCCCGTAACCTTGCTGGTCGTAGGGGCGCCACTGATGACTTTGCGACAATCTCTTCTCTGCTGCTCTTTGGGACTTTGCAAAGTCCATGCTGTCCACTCTTTGATATTGTCTTCCCATCTCTTCTTCTGTCTGCCTCGTTTTCTCTTTCCTCTCACTGTGCCCTGCAGGATTGTCTTTGACAGGCCAGTTGAGCGTGAGACGTGACCATATCATCTTAGTTTGCGTTTCTTTATAGTGGTGAGCAGATCTTCATAAGGTCCAATTGCGCCTTGGATTTTAGTGCGCACTTCCTCATTAGAGACGTGGTCTAAGTATGAGATTTTCAGGATCCTTCGATAACATCTCATCTCTAAGGCATGGATTCTTCTCTCTATTTCTGCTGTTAGGGTCCATGTCTCACATGCATATAGAAATATGGACATGACGAGGAAGCGCAAAAGCTTGATCTTGGACCCAAGCGTGATGTTGCTGTCTTTCCAAATAGGCTTCAGCTTAGCCAGAGCAGCTGTTGTCTGCGCAATCCTGGAAAGAACCTCAGGTTTTGAACCTTCATCAGAGGCGATAGCACCTAGGTACTTGAAGCTTGTTACTGTGCCCAGCTTCTGTCCATTCACTCTTATTTCCTTTTGGATGCCACTCGGGTTGTTTGTCATTAGGTTTGTCTTTTCAGCGTTGATCTCCGTCCCATATCTTAGTGATGCTTGATTGAGACGGTTCACTAAGGTTTCCATTTCTTCTTCATTTCCTGCTAAGCCATCGATATCATCAGCGAAGCGCAGGTTGGTGATTGTTCTGCCTCCAACACTGACACTGCCCTCATGGTCTTCCAAGGCGTCGGACATGATCCTTTCCAGGTAGATGTTGAAGAGAGTGGGTGAGAGAAGGCACCCCTGTCTGACTCCGACTGTGGTTCTGAACCAGTCTCCTATGTTGCCATTGACGAGAACTGTACTAGTCGCCTTGTCATACAGGGTTTCGATAGTGCGGATTAGTTTTGCGTTTATGTTGTATATCCGCATGGTGGCCTACAAAGCTGCATGCCATACCTTGTCGAAAGCATTCTTGAAGTCAATGAAGACATGATAGAGGTTCTGTTGATGCTGGAGATATTTTTCACAGAGGATTCTGAGATTGAAGATCTGTTCTGTAGTGCTACGTCCTGCTCTGAAACCTGCCTGTTCTTCCGCAATGATGTGCTCTACTTGGGGTTTCAGTCTATTGAGGATGATCTTAAGCTAACCTTGTTCGGGTGACTGATGAGACTGATTGTTCGGTAGTTCTGGCACAGTTGTAGATTCCCTTTCTTAGGAAGAGTTACGATCAGAGACTGGGTCCATGGGGTGGGCCATTCTCCTGTTTGCCAGATTTGGTTGCAGATTGTTGTGAGGACATCTATCATGGGCGTTCCTCCTGCTTTAACAAGTTCTGCTGGTATGTTGTCTACCCCAGCTGACTTCCTCTTCTTTAGCGCCTTTACTGCAGCCTCTACTTCGTCATTGAGGATCGGGTGGTCAACCTCTGTTGTGGTCAGTGGTACGTTTAGTACAGCTTGGTCTCCAGAAGTCTCCTGGTTGTAAAGCTCCGAACAGTATTCCGTCCATCTGCTAAGAATGTCTTTGTTTTCTGTCAGACTCTTACCAGCCTTGTCCTGAATCATATTAGATCTCCCCTGTTTCTCCGTTGTCAGAGTATATACATTAGAAGACTTAAATGGGGAGAATATTGATGGAATATTTTATCAGGAGGAGTTAACTCTATATGACAAACAAAATGACGTTTTCAAGGTTGAGAAGATTTTAGAAACTTAAAGAATGAATTGTAAAAACAAATATGTGCTCATACAAGGAAGGGATATGATTAATCTTTTGAATAGTTGGGAGTCAGACGAAAATGCTGTATCACTAAAAGCATTGTAGCAAATTATATATCAATAATTTACACTACATAAATGAAACCCATTATCTGTTATGTGTGTTATAGACTTAAGTCTATTGATGAAATGGAACGTTGAAATACTGACTGCACTCGATGTAAAGATTGTGGAAATCTAATGAAATCTCAATGGTATTATCCTGGAGGAGATAATAAAATTGGAGAATACATCCAGACAAAACTACATATGTGAATGTGAGAAAACTGTAAAAGAGGTTCAATGTTCAATCATAAAAAGTTGAATTGACAATCATTTTATAAATAAAAAAACCCCTAAACAAACACTACAAATTATTCACGTAAATTTTGATTGAAAGAAAATAGTACTATGTAAATGGTACACACTTTGTTTCATGCAAAAATATCAAAATCTGAAAGAAGGAAATTACAGCCTCCTTTCATTCGTTTTACACCTAGAATAGAAGAACACGAATTGTGAATGAAGCTAAAACAAGAATTTTTTTATATACAGGACTGGTTTAATAAACGCTTAAACGAATATAGATATGTACCTAAAAGAGTAGAAAACCATCAGCAGCATTTAATTGATGAATACGCTTTTTGTAAAGAAGTTGAACCATATTTATGGAAAATAATCGGTAGAAAAAATAAAGATTTAGGTTCAGTAAAGTCCAGTTTGATTTAATATTTAGACCCGGAATTGATGATGATAGCGATAGTTTCATTCGTGCACTTTTTGTAGGCTGTATTAGAATGCATTGTTGCCATTACGAAGCCATTTTATGTTCTAAGTCTTATTATGCACAAGTGTTAAAGCATTATTGCAATAATATCAAAAACGTTGTTATACTCTTTCCACAATTTGTGACATCACAAACAATCATATAGTAGTTAGTAATCTCTAGAAGAGAATAGGTTTGACTGGTTGTTCTGAATATTTACCTGTGCATCAGAAACAAAAGAAATAGACATCGTATTTGTCTCTACGTTTTTTTTTTTATCTGTATGTGTAGATGTATTCCTTTACTGAACATTTGCTAATATATGTCCTGTTCCATGCAATGTATTATTACGTGTGCTTTTTAAACCAAACCATATGCAATGGTGATCACTATAAACATTGTTACACTAATATGAATAGCTTTTTGTTGTTCATCGCAAGAAACATTTACAAGCTTCTCTTAATTGCTTATCCATGTGAATATAACATTTCAGGCAATCTTTACACAGAAGTCATTATTTTGTCCATTGATAGATTGAAATACTTCTCAGAATCAGTTTCACTGTCCTTTTTACAGTGGATCAAGACTCTATTTAGACTCATTCTTCGTGAATCGAGCATTAAAACAGCAGTTAAGAGAGTATTTGCAGCTATACCAATAATTCAATCTCTTGAGATATAATCATAAAAGAAAGCGATTCCATTTCTGTACATATCTAATACCGAATTAGTCAATAGGTCAGAAGTAGCCGTGTCGTACTGGATGCAAATATTCTCTAATTCATAATCTTGGTTTTCACCTTCTATCCCTTCCGATGGTTTTTCCAACGTAATCATTCATTTCAAATCCCGAGGAAGAGCACAAGGATACATTAGACAGTCATCTGTTAGTATCTGAAAATCGAGTCGCATTCCTTATTTATTTAGGTATACAATAAAATGAGTAGTCTCTATACCATTGTTTTGAGCAAGTTGAAAACAGAACATCTGCAACATAGTCTGCTTCCACTGTTCAAGACACTGTTAAATATTTAATTGATTTTAGGTCCACCAGAGTACAACTCAGATGAAGACATTATGACAAACTTTCAAAAGTACATATCAGATTCAAAAGTGAAAACGGACTATGCCGTTGGTGACTATGGTATTTTTTTGTTACCAGTTGGTTATGCAAATGGGTATTATCGTGGGATAAAAAACAATTTACAAAAACACAATGACTAGTATAAACTTGGGTGTAAACACTACTATCAATACCGAGGTAACAAAGAAGGGTATTACAAAGGTTGATAAACAATCTGCGACAGTTCGACAAGAGATTGTAATGGTCAAAGAAGAAGACAAAGTGAGGAAAAGATTTTGTAGAGAGGAAGGATTATGATGATGAGGTTCCTTCGGTACAGATGCAGAGCACGATTACACTTGACAATTTAAAAACGACGAAAAAGAATTTTGGCCATGAAATAAACAAACAATCCTTTATATTGATATTAATGTTTGCGGTGATACTGTAGTTTACATTTTGAAATAGTTTATGAATTTGTGATTCTGTTTGATGCCGTGTCGATACCTTTGATCTAAAAATGCAAATAGCAAACTCACTAACAACAAAACAAGCTAAATAACATATTCAGCAAGAAAAAGAAACAACTTGCCCATCTGTTTTCATAAACCAGCTTATTCACTGCCAATAATTCCAGACTATGCTGCTGATGCTTTGCTTAGCTAACTCAAACAAATAAACACTAATATGTATTAAGCCATTTTTAATTTAACAAATCATCTTTACCCCATATTGGGGCGACTTGTTCCTCTTCCACCTCCTACTAAACCTTTTCAAATATGCAGTAGACAGAGCAACAGTTTATTGTGTCAGCCAACATCATTAGCTATTGCAGCTATTGCTATACCTTTTTCTTTAAACACTTCTCTCAGTTTTTCACCTATTAGTTATTTTTCACTAACTTTTCAATAATTATTTCAATATATTTTTTTTCTTCTAAAATATCCCTCCAAATATATTAGCTGTTCATATTATGGCGCTTTATATTTATTTCGACTCTTTGAAACTGTTCTTGCAATACAAGTTTTGTTTAGATTTCTTTATTTGCTGATATCTTATTAACTCTTCAATTTGATTTTCATCCAGTTCAGTATTAGATTTCTTATATAATATTGATAATTGATCATTTCTAGAGCATTTACATAACCTCCTAATTTTCTTACCTCTTGATTTGTGAATATTCTTTATACTGCAGGTGAAAGCTCTCCCCTTGGATTCTTCCGTAGTAGTCATCTATTAAATGTTCTGCTTGTTTTACATATTTATCAAACGGCCAATTTACTGTCTATTATTTGCATTTATATGTCGTCAGGTAGATGTGTTGGTTGTCATTGTATAACAGTAGGATATGGAGGGTGTTTAGTTCATGTGTCGGGTTTTGTATCATATTGATGTAATAATTTGTTGCCTTGTTTTGTGGAACCTAACAAACAACTTCTTTTCAGTCTGGTCTGCTACAGAGCTAAGTGCTAGCACTGACAAAATTGTGTTTAATCGAATTTGAAACTATTTTTCCATAAGACTTAGCATAATAGAGTGTTTTGTTTTGTATTGTATATTATTTCTTTGCAATTGGTATAGTATCTTTTCCATGCCAAGTCCTTTTTTATCTGCTCCTTGTACTGGTCAATAGCTTCTAGTGAAACTCTACAATCACCAGTTCATGTGATATCTCTGAACAGTAGCATAGATTGCAGGTTCAGTATTTACAATATAGTCATTCTTATCTTCATATAAACATGTATAAACTGAATAATCAATATAATCTCTACCACCTTCTGGCATTTATACAAAGATAAAGTCTATGCTGTTCACCCACGGTATAACGTGTGTCAATGTCCCTCCGGAGCAACACGCCTCAGTTGTTGAAGACACACTCAAGCATAGTTCATTATCGGTTATATAAAAAACGAATACTGCACCCTCAGTGTAACGGCATAAGTGTATAAAGTCCAAGTGTAAAAGAATTCGTATGTACAGAAGACAAAAATAGCAATAACCCAATTTCTCTATAAATTAAAGGTTACAAACAGTAATTGAACATAGCTATGGGGATTGGACCATAAAAAATAGATAACGGGTAAGATTTTATCGGAAGAAGCCCAGGAAAATCGTTCGGAAGCGACTGAAGAAGACATTTGAAATATTTGTCATTGCGACAGCTGCTAATAATTCCAAATCATTTCTGTATGTTGTATTCTAAACTCTGACAACTTTGATTTGCAAATTTATTCCAATCGGCAACTTAGTTTAAAGCATAAATTGGAAGCTGAGTCCACGACTTCAAACGGAATTAGATATTTCACTGGACCTGTATCGTTCAAATTGGGATTACCTCTTTCTGCATTTAAGTGCTAGATAGATTACATTCAAACTTGTTGATACAAAAAAGCCAAAGGAAAATAAGGAATGTGAAATACTAAAAAAAACTTGCTACATAAAGTTTTACTGGTTGCATTGTTGTAGATGCACTTGTGCCTTTAAGCACAATTGTTCTTATATTTATTACAGAAGTGGTTGTTTACTGTGCAATAAAGTCTTGCAGAGAAAATAGATTAGACAGTACTATTCAAAATCTCCTCAGTTATGAAATTAGCCGTCTGGAATGATTGATTTTATTTTCTGTGCTCTTCTATCTCTTTCCTCGAAGGCAGTATATTGTTGTTTTCTATGTTTTGTTTTCGCTGCCTATCATGTAACTTGTATTTGATCGGTGAAAACATTTTTGGTTGTTGCTTAGGATGAGACAAATTTATATGATGAACATTTTTGTGAATATAATCATCTACTGTAGAAGTCAATATAAGTCAATTTTCAGCGTCGTATCTAATGTAATGCTTTGTCTTTATGCATATACAATTCTTCTTCTCATGTTGGTATTTAATCTGACGTTTTCATCTTTGCGTTATTTTTGTATTGAATTCATTTATGTTCTCTCTAAATTTCTGATTGCGCTGTTCTTTATTTTCATCTTTCCGTTTCTCGTGTATGCTTTTAGTAGTTTTGAACAAATCTTGAAATCCACCTCTTTTATTTAAGCAATTAGATTTCAGATCAATTTATACTACTTGGAGTAAACAAGTTTTCCAAATTTCCATTAAAATAAATGGAAAGCGAATAAGGCAAAAATTTAAATGAAAACGATATTAACAAGCCATGCCAAAGGCAATGTCTGCCAGAGGCACAGTCCTAAGGAGAAAAAAACAAAATGAAATGTCAAAGACTGTACAAAGCACAGCATCACAATATGAAAGAAAAGATATAAGTTCACGAAGTTCAAACAAAGTATATATTTAATAGGCGGTATAACTGCTGTGGGCATCTTGTTTATTTGGTCAAAAAGTAACGTTTCTGTTTTTAAATCTGAATAAATAAAAAACCAGTACAAAACATCATATTAAAAAAAACTAAAAATCTTGCATTAAGTGGTAGAATTTATAGCTGAAACCAAAAATAAATGAAAATATTGAGATATTAAAAACTGGTTTAAGACGGAAATGGACATAAAAAGTCGTGCGTTTAGTGTCGGATTAGATAAATTAACAACATTTAAATTTATAATAGCAACAAGGAGTTTAGAGAGAAAATCAGTCTAAAGCCCTGATGTATATTCCATTCAATTTAAATGTTCGTAAAACTAATGTTTATTGAAATGTCGTTGCTTTAATGGTAACAGATGATGCCATATATAAATGCTGACAAAATTTGGTTGAAATGTATACCAAACGATTAAGAAGAAAGTTAAATTTCATTAAAATAAAAAGAAATTGGTTTATATACCATTTCTATGAACTTGAATTGAAATTTATTACGGGATTAAAGATAGACAACCAACCTTTTGCTTACACAATACAATTTAGAAAAGAAAAGAGAATCTTGACAGTATAAATTAATAGTGTACATATTATCTGGAAGAGAACAATGTTTTAATTTTAGGTATGAAAAAAACAATAAGTTATTTTTCTTATTAATAACTAATTATTCTTAAATTAATGACATCATAATTTATATAAAAGCAATATCAAACGTTTGTCACTCATAAATACAACTAAAAGACTTGCACAAATGCAGGCTTGAAAGTACCTTTCAACATAATACATGTTTTGCAAAACGAAACATCTATTATTTATCGCTAGATAAATAACAAAATAAGAGCTGCAGGGGTCAAAATCGGAAAAGCAACAGCAAAAGACTAGTAATAGTGTTGGTAGATGACATGATTTGAACGATCAGTATAATATCTCAAACATTGAAGAGTACACGAGTACATATTCATCTTACTTGCAGTGGGTGTTTGTGTATACGTTGCTCATATACTTTTGTAGGTAATAAATAGTAAAGACAACGTACATTACTCACAATTAGGAAAAAAGCCGAAGCGAGTGAAATACCTCGGTCCAGCACATCACTGTATAGCATATTCTTTGAGGAACATTAAATCTGAACAAACTCTTCAGAGATTAATTCCAAAGCTAAGTTCATATATATTGATTGTTCCATGTACTTTCTTTGTATTGTTTGATACAAAGGTAAAGGGAGATGCTAGCAATGACCTTTTAAAGTTGAATGACTACAATATTTTCATGAGATACAAAGCTCTGTGGTTTTTTTATTCGCCTAGAACAAATATAATTGAACGAGGGAATAATGAATGATAAATTGAGAACATTTCAGTTCAGGCAAGAACCGAACCACATACCTTTCAATCTATAAAATCTATTGCGACACACCTAAATCATGCGGCCTCAGTTACTAACACTGTAAATTATAATTATTTGTAAAATAATACATTCGGTCTTACTGCGCTGGTTAATATTCATTATTAAAAATTCAATACTACCTCCCGTTTTACTAAGCTAATGAAAGCGATTTATTTTTTATTTTAGTGTTGTTTTATCCCTTTACTTTTGGGTTGGTGTTTTACGCTACATTTTTTATTGTTATTTTCGTGTTGTTTTGACCCTACACGAGTGCCTTTGTGTGAAAATATTATACTGACCCAGAATCCCCAAACTTATACTACTTTCAGTTTTTTTATTATTTCAGATACACGCTGGTGATACTCTTGTATGTGTAAAAATATGGTGTCAATGATTTATCACCTTTTGAGTTTATTCCAAATCTGCTCACAATCTAAAATATATTAATCATTCGGATGCTATGTTATATACTTTTGCATGTTATGTTAAGTAAAATCAACAGGAGCTGAAAGTGCAAATATCTCTCTCTCTCTCTCTCTCTCTTTCTCTCTCTCTCTCTCTCTCTCTCTCTCTCTCTCTCTCTCTCTCTCTCTCTATATATATATATATATATATATATATATATATATATATATATATATATTGATGCTTCTAATCTCTTCTTGGCCCCTTCATATTAACCTTGGTCTTTAATGCCTGGTTTGGTTTGAAATTCAGTATCCTGAACTACTGCGTATCAATTATGTACTCAACGATAACAACAAGTTTTGAAGACTTTTGACGCCAGTGTCTCAGTTATGTACTCAACGACAACAACAAATTTTGAAGACTTTTGACGCCAATGTCTCAGTTATGTACTCAACGATAACGACAAGTTTTGAAAACTTTTGACGCCAATGTCTTCCATCAAGATAGAATAAAAAATTACATCATTGATCCGATAACATATTGTGTCATTGCAACAAAAAAATGTATTCGTCATTGATCCGATAACATATTTTGTCATTGCAACAAATAAAATGTATTCGTCATTCGTACCTATACAAGTTCGAATAAATTAGTATTAACTTCCAATTTCAATTAAATCGTTCCACTTGAGTTGTAAACGTTTGAAAATTGTATTGCAAGATGATACTGTTTGGCGTCTACCCCGGGTAACGTCTGGCCCATGATAAATAGGAACCAAAAATGAATACAGGCAATTCAATATGACGATACGTAAGAACATCGTCATTAGAAATAAAACATCAAGCGAAGCTGTCATTGGTTTTATACACCATGCTGATGTGTGCTTGTTTACAAATATTCTAATCATATGGGCAATAAAAGACTGAAAATTGATGGAAAAATCGGATATATATTAGTACTTTGTTTGATTTTTCCAGCAATGTCCAGTCTTTTATTTCATACGATGGGCAAATATTCTGAAATGCTGCAACATTCTCATCACTCAGAGTTTTAAATCTCTGTATTTGTAGCTAAACTGGAAGGGTACATCTTCTGTTTAGCAAAAATGCTCATTCCCCTCCTAATACCTAATACTATTACTACTACTTTTGCTATTAGTACTACTTTTACTATTACTACTACTTCTATTATACTTTGCAACTAATACCCGTTTTATTCCTTTGCTGCTACAAATGCTAAGGTTGATTCCACTTTTATCCCATTTTGTAAACTGTGCAATACTATTACAACATTTATTTATTATTCAATTTCGACTAAGTCTACGCTGGGAAACAGATTGTAGTCCAATCCCGACTTAGTCGAAAATAAATAAATAAATACAATAAAATAAACCATTACAACAATGGTTGAACGAAATTGAAACATACACCGCTTTGACAGCAATATTGGAATTGGTGTATAGGGAAATAGAGAGTTAACATATTGATTCATTATTCCTTAGGTTAACCGTTAATAAACTTTATCTTGAAGCCGAATTACTTACTACGTTTCAACCTCCTTCTGTTCTTGCCATTGCAACAGCAAAGTTATGTCTCTAACTCCTTCACATCTCTTTTAGGAATTTGCATCATTGGAAATTTCATGGACCACGTGCCAAATGATGCTGCTCTAAACGTTGTGAAGGAGCTGATTGCTTGTGGTGTGGCCAATCACAAAATCTCCAGCAGTTATATTCTCCATGGACATCGTGACGTCGGCACGACAGCATGTCCGGGAACCAAACTGTATGACCTTATCCAATCATGGCCGCACTACAGCAAACATCATGCATAATTCACGTGAGAAGTGAACTATTTTTGTCCAGATGTTAATAAGATTCACCATGTCGATCCAATAAAACTGGTTAGGAATTCATTGCGTACGATAAGACGGATTTTTCTTTGTAGTCAGAGAGAGAGAGAGAGAGAGAGAGAGAGAGAGAGAGAGAGAGAGAGATCACTGTTGTCCCCTGAAAACACTCGTGCAGGAATACTATTTCACATATGATGCTCTAATTCACTAACATAATTATGCAAAATATTTCTAGTCACACTTTCATTATGTTATAAAAAGATCTCAAACTTAGACTATTCTGATCTATACATTTTCCAAAAATTTTACATCGTTCAAAATATGACTTGCCAAATTATTCATTCACAAAATACTAATTATGTACAATTTTCCTACTATATATATATATATATATATATATATATATATATATATATATATATATATATATATATAGTAAACTGACAAAGTCTTGAATGAGTATGTCCTAAAGCGTAAGACGTTCTATGACATTTTTACAAGGTGGGAATGTTAAAGAATAAGACCAAAGCAAAGGTATATACATCGTAGTCCCATTTACTTTAATTTACAATTTTTCGATGTCATATATTGGCTCATTTGGATTGAAAAAAGGTGAAAAGTATACCTCTTCTTCACTAAATTTTATGTTAATAATAACTCTATTACACGACCATAGCTGTGTTGAAATAAAGGTATTGCCATTTTATTTTAGCAGACAGGCATCTTTTATGTTGGTGTCCTTTCTACGATATATTAATGGTCATTCTCGAAAAGTACTAGTTCAGCTCTATCACTAGAGCAGCATGTGCAAGACCGTCCATCAAGGTAATGAAACCAAACCACCGAGGATGTGGTTGGCCGCCTGTGACCAGATATATGGTTTGACCTAAATCAACATGCTATTTTATAATGGCGGTCAGAACAGCATAAACCGTAGGCGTATACCTTTCAACTTAATAGGAAACCATACCATCGCTCGATGTGCACATATATTAAGGCATCCGTGATTCTTTGCAGTGAAATGAACAGTAACTTATCTTAGACTTGGAGGAAGGCACATTGTTCGCCATATTCAATCGCCATTAAGTTTTGTAGCTGAGAGTACCTCAGTTTTTTAAGTACCCGGCTAAATGTTGTGTTTCATGGAAGTCTTCAATATCATTTAATATAACCAGAGAGTTGTAAAGCTAAGGTAGCTAAGCTAGAAGTTTTAAAATCGGCGGAAATTTTCAATATAAAAATAAAGCTATTGTTAATCTATATTGTTAGTCTCGTTCTCCAGACCTTATTACACTTTATTCATACCAATAAAACAGGAAAACTAGTCACATCCAGGTTGAGGAGCATATTAAAGTTATAAGGATATACAGGGAATATATGACATTTGCATATCCATTTTAAAAACAAAATGGCCCTTATAAATGATACATGATGCATGCAAATGACATATTCTACAAAGAAATTAGAAGAATACGAATAGTAAAATGAACCAACTCCGTTCTATACTAGGAACTAAACGTCCAATTTGTTAAGTGTTCTTTTAAATTACTGGTTATAAATATGTCTTCATCTAATGTTATATGATATGCAACTAATAAAGACCATGAAATACCATAGTATAATATAACATAGAATAATATAAACTCTAATATTTTACACTTTGTCATTTTAATAATAAGTTTATTGCGAGTTTTCATTCTGTACAGTAATTATATTTGATGGATAATGAGCTGATTCACACAGGATCAGCGATCTAGCAATGCAAGAAAACAAGTAAATACAAAGTTTATATTATATTTGTGTTCTTTTCACGCTTGACTCGTTCTCTAAATCTGGCTATTATCGGTCAAACTATATTTATTAGCAACATAACCCATCAGTGTTCAAACATCGCTCATGTTTAAATTATTGATGTGTTGATTGATGAACTATTTCTCTCTCTCTCGCACCCACCCACCCACCGACACTCTTTCCCCGCTCGTTTTCTCTGATCCAAACTTTTTTTATTTTCTCTTGAGTCGGATTTAAAAAAAAGTAAAGCCGTGTTTCATCGCCTGTGACGATCTGATTCAAATGGCTCTGGTCACTAATTTCATAATTGGCGAGTAGATGTTTGGCAATTTCAACCCGAGTCTGTTTTTGACCAGCTGTCAACAAATGCGGGACCCATCTTTCACAAACCATTCTGAGCTTCAAATGATTCTTCAATATATTAAAACCAGCTGACGAATGAATGCCCGTGATAAAAGAAATATCTTCCGCTGTTTATAGAGCATCTTCGTCATCAATCGGCCAATACACAGCAGCAATTTCCCGCTCACCAATCGCAGACAATGGTCTTCCAGAAAGTGGATCACCTTCCATGGATTCGCGACCCTTTTTAAAACGATGTAACCACATCAAAATTGTACAATATAACAGAGAATTAATCCCGTAAACTTGATCCTTGATATCAGTGGGAGAGGACCCTAAGAGTGTCCGGATTTTGCAGAATGACCTTTGCACAGTAGTAGAATTGTTCTCATTCTCCGACATTTTTACGCCACTGTCATTTACCTATCTTATATCACACACACACACACACACACACACACATTTATATATATATATATATATATATATATATATATATATATATATATATATATATATATATATATAGGTGTCGAGCGTGCTGCTCGTACAGCTCAAGAGCACTTTCAAAACGTTATTTTGTCTATTATCGATCGTTATAAAAAAAAATTTAACAGGTTGAAAAAAACTAAAAAGTTATATAAAAAAATATTCAGAACTTTTCAAATACCCTTCGTAGGCCAGAGGCGCCCTCATGCATGTCGTAAGAGGCGACTAATTGAGGCAATCTTTATGCCCTGGAATGCATCCCGTGATGATATTCCAGTTCAAAAGTTCTTCAACGTTTTAAAAGAGTGCGGTTTATATAAAATATTTGACTCTGTATTTGAAGGATTTTACCCTTTCTACCTATATCTTTGTTTTGTATGCTAGTTAGGGATATCTAAACTTACTCGGTAACAATATAGCGAAGATTGTGTTGATGCGCCGTTATACCCTATATATACATTCGTACATACATACATATTTTTCTCCTGAGGATGAAAGTGAAAGTTTTTGCTACATATATCGAGAAACTTATTGAAGCCGTAAAGAAAGAGGTTTCTAAAAGAAAGAAAGAATGTTCTAGCCTTTGATTTTCGACCAATGAATTAGAGACTAATAGTCTGCTGCAAAGCATAATTTTCTTCTGCTACTACTACCAACAACTTCTTCCTCTTCCTCTTCTTTTTCTTCTTCTTCTTCCTCTTCTCTTGCTCTATTAAGACTACTTGTAGTAGTAATATAAGTAGGAGCAGTAGTAGTAGTAGTCTATCGACAATAATAAAACCTTGATAAAAATCAGGCTTGTAGTATATTGTCTTGAAAGTGGTACTAAAGCTAGACACGATTTCGTGACATTTTGGTAAGAACTTTGACACCTGACTTTCGATAAGCTTTCGAACGTTTCAGAATGTAGCAAATCGGATAAGAAATATGGCGATGGTAAGTAGTATGAAATAAAATAGCTTCCATCTTGGGCAGCTTTTCTCAGGCAAGGTTTGTCAGATTGAGCCTAGTATCAATATGCCCAAAAGTTTTTGTCTTTTACCATTTTGGCTAATGCCCCTTCATTTAGTACAATTTCACAAATTTGGCTAATGTCCTTTTTTGCTTTAAGTCATTTTACCATTTTGGCTAATGCCCCTTTATTTAATGCCATATCACCGTTTTGGCTAATGCCCCTTCATTTAGCGCAATTTCCCTATTATGGCTAGTGCCCATTCGCTTAGGGACATTTCGCCTTGACTGGCGTCTCGTCTATTCTCATTTTGCCTATTTTAATTTGACTATTGTGCTTCATTACCTTGTGTACGTATGTGTTTTCGTGCTCGCGCGCGCGCGCGCGCGCGTGTGTGTGTGTGTGTGTGTGTGTGTGTGTGTGTGTGTGTGTGTGTGTGTGTGATGGAGATAGAAAGATTGACCGCGGTTGTTAATGTCTGTGAAAATTCTAGGTCAAGTGAAGATCAGTTCCGATCACCAGCTTAACTTTAATTTTCACAACAATAAAATACATTTGTGCTTTTAAAATCTATCAATGAAAATAGTGGACTCTTTTTATTTCGTTTGTATTTGTTCAAGTTATTTTTTAATAATCGGTGTTTTAGTATTTTATGTCATTTCAGAGATTTTGAGACAAAGCAGCTTAGGCCATATGAGGCATAGGTTAAAGACAATTATAGGCCAAATGGGGCATAGGTTAAAGACAATTATAGGCCAAATGGGACACGGGTTAAAGACAATTATAGGCCAAATGGGACACAGGTTAAAGACAATTACAGGCCAAATGGGACACAGGTTAAAGACAATTATAGGCCAAATGAGACATAGGTTAAAGACAATTATAGGCCAAATGGGACATAGGTTAAGACAATTATAGGCCAAATGGGACATAGGTTAAAGACAATTATAGACGAAATGGGACATAGGTTAAAGACAATTATAGACGAAATGGGACATAGATTAAAGATAATTATAGGAAAAATGGGACATAGGTTAGAGACAATTATAGGCCAAGTGGGACATAGGTTAAAGACAATTATAGGTCAAATGGGACATAGGTTAAAGACACTTATAGGAAAAATGGGACATAGGTTAAATACAATTATAGGCGAAACAAACACAAAAAATGGAGATGGGAATTTTAGAATTAGCCTAAAAGACACAAGACATAATGACACTTGGTGAAATGGGAATAGGAAATATGGCAATATGGCACATCCCCTCAAGTGCTGCATGCTTAATATTGATAATACAATATAGAACCACAAACGTCCGTGAAACTCTGACAAGATAGTTACTAACAGATAGTATGTACTAGTTACCGATAACGATTATTCTGACAGAGTTGGAATGGAACCTAATTGACATCAGATCTAGCACTGAAAATTATCATCTTAATTAAGGAGATGTGTTAATATTGTCCAAATCTATCAGTGCATCTTTTACAACAAAATAATAATTTCACCTGTGTTTAAAAGTATACCACTTTATTGTTTCATTCACGTGACAAAGTTTGTAAAGCTAATACAAATTAAGGTGTGATCTAGCATATTAATGTATAGCATATACTGACATTTTTTTGAGAAATATTTGACGTCTGATTTAAAGTGTGGTAAAATGCTGATATTATATACAAAATGATTAAATGCCGTTATATGCAATCATTAAACAGCATAAATATTATGGTATATGTATGTATATATGTAAATCTATATGTGTGCGGTGTTTTCCCTGGCCTGCCCTTCTTAGGTGGCGCCCTGCCCTCTCTATGGTTCACTCTGCCCTTCTTGTGGCCTGTCCTGTCTTAAATCTTCCCAGGTTTAGTACACTGCATGTGGCAACATTCAACATGTGCAATATTGGCATCTATTTGGTATCATTGGCCTCTTTTTCACTTGTAGAGCAAATATTACCTTAAACGCATCAGTGGAGTGCATAAAAATAACCAAAGAGACATTACTGCTTTTATAAAGTCCTGAAGGGCAACAAACACTCTGCATTGACTAGTGTTCTAGGCACAATCCTGTATGTATGTATGTATGTATGTATGTATGTATGTATGTATGTATGTATGTATGTATGTATGTATGTATGTATGTATGTATGTATGTATGTATGTATGTATGTATGTATGTATGCGTGTATGTATGTATGTATATATCTATGTATGTATGCGTGTATGTATGTATGTATATATCTATGTATGTATGTATGTATATATGTATGTATGTATGTATGTATGTATGTATGTATGTATGTATGTATGTATGTATGTGTGTATGCATGTATGTATGCGTGTATGTATGTATGCGTGTATGTATGTATGTATGCATGTATGTATGTATGTATGTATGTATCTATGCATGTATGTATGCGTGTATGTATGTATGTATGTATGTATGTATGTATGTATGTATGTATGTATGTATGTATGTATGTATGCATGCATGCATGCATGTATGTATGTATGTATGTATGTATGCGTGTATGTATGTATGTATGTATATATCTATGTATGTATGTATGTATGTATGTATATATCTATTTTTGCATGTATGTATGTATCTATGCATGTATGCATTCGTGTATGTATGTATGTATGTATGTATGTAAATTACCTAGCTTTAATACTATCTATCTATCACACGAAACACTTACGATGAGAAAGTATAAGCGAAGAATAAATAAATAAATTGCTATTGTAATGTAAAATGATCCAATTCTCATGGCAAGGAATGAAATAAACCCTAAAAGGGGGAAGAAAAAAAATCAAAAATAAACAAATAAACAAATAAATTAAAGTCAAACGACCAAGGCAGAAAAAATACATGAAGCCCCTCCGACTTAAAAATGAACTTGATTCCCAGTCTTACTGCAAAGTACTCCAACTCATCAAAAGGACTGCATTTGTAGTTTTTCAGTAAGAATTCTGAGACACGAGTAACATATATTACTCGAAATTTTGAGGAAAGTTTTAGATGGTGGTGGTAGTTGTGGTGGTGGTAAGTGATATTTTCTGAACTACATTTGTTGGAACTTGTTTACAAAAAGAGTAGAGGACACTGCTGACTAAGTATCTCAACAGAGGCTAGGGGAAATCTTAGAATGCAAATAATTCACACATTAGCAGTAGCAATTTGGAGAAATGTTCATAAACTCCCTCATACATGCTTAGTAGGAATGTATTCGGATGGAGAGACAAAGGCTGACGCATCATTTTACTTTGCTTAAGGGTTACGGCATCTTAGTGCGGGAACTTAGTAAAATTCCAGTATATTTCAGATGATTACACTGCTTGTGGAATGTCTGCTTTTAACCACATGTGCCTATGGGGTATATTCTGAACAATGCGCATGTGCGAAAGGCTCCATAAAGGTCCGAACTGGACCAAGTCTTCACGATCACGTTGTGGCGTCCCTATCCGATGGAGATTGCCTGTCTTACAAGGAGCATGACCAGATCGGACCAGATGGAATTCTTTGGGCGAACATTGATTACAATGGACAGGTGTGTAAAGGTTTCGTTTGTATTTAAACATTTAAAAAATAAAAAGATTTTTCATGGAAATACACAGTGATATTTTGAAGACTAAGAAAATAATATATCAATATGGAGACGAAGAAAACAGTAATCTCCATACATGTTCAAATATATTTTTCCATCCCAATATTAAATGTTTATTTTCATGTATACCATTCCAAAATTGATGATTTTCATGCATATCCTGATAAAAACACAATACGAGAGAGAGAGAGAGAGAGAGAGAGAGAGAGAGAGAGAGAGAGAGATTTGCGCCATTCTACATAACGGTGAATTCATCCAAACAATTAAAATGAAACGGTGGTGTGCGGTATTTAGGCTGTTTTCTGAAAGATTAATGAACCATACATATTACTCGATTTTTAATTCTTCCCTAATACTTGCTTTGTCAAGGATATGTATATATTTATCCTAAAGCCGTATACATTCAACATCTTTCCACTTTTGTTTAGTTATCAATTTTTATTTATTTATTTTTTATTTTTTTATTCTCTTGCGAAAATCAATCAAGTCCTAATTTTTGAAGTTATGTTGTAAGATCGATGAAATTGCCTGTATAGTCCCAACTGTAGTTAGGCAATATGGCAGTGTGCCAATATTCCGTCGCCAAAGTTGGAAAGGTCTCGTGCAACTGGACTCTTGCTTAGCTCAGTGAGACCTGCGTAATGCGAGATTATAATAAAACGCTTTATTGATTGTTTTTGCCAATACAAGGAGCGTCTGTCAAACTTTAGAGAAGCGAAACTTAAACGACATTTATCCTTATCTCCTTATTTCAAAATTGATTAGGACATACTTTTTGCAATCATTCAAGCCAAAATTATTTCATTTTAAACAGACGCCGATACAGACACGTGTCTCATTCAGCAAATGAAACTACCCATGTTTACGTGTAACATTGTCCATGTTTACGTGTAACATGACTTCATCTCATGATCATAATGACGTATTACCTGATACTTTAGAAAGAAAACTTAGTTTTTTAAAGAGACCCTCGTTTGGCGGAGGTCCCACAGATCGACGCGAGAGGTCTGGTTGAATGAGGCTACAGTTGGGACCGAACCGCTCTCCAATGACGTAGATGAAAAAAAAAACCCACAAAAAAACACAAAAAACGCCAGCGCCTTCACCATCTAGCCTCAGGGCCAACTTCGTTTTTAGTTGTTCTTTCAGTGATTTTCTAGCAGAATTTTGGCGAAAAAAAAGATAAAATGTGAACAATTAAAGTGCTAAAATTGCTGTCTCAAGGCTTGCAACTTTAATGTGTTCCATTATTTTTTTCACATCGGATGAAAAAAGAAGCAAATACAAGAGCAGGCGTTTCTGCTAGAAAGCTGCAAATATCAACTTGTTGCGGCAGTAGTGTTTCGAGAGTAACAATAGCGCCATCTGGGGGAACAGTTTGAGTTGGGACAGGTCATGGGTTCTATTAGGTATTTTCTCGTGTAATATAATTGCTCGGTTTGATATAATTGGTCGGTTTGATCATGTGGATATAAATGCGCTCTATATGGCATCAAAATGATGCATCCCTCACAAGCAGATGACGTCACTGTGACTTAACACAACTGACAACGTGAACTTTAGCTTGCAAGCATAATCACGTTTCCAGTCTCGTCTAACAGTTCAGCATGCTTGACTTTCTATCGTTTATATGATTGTGGGGTTTATATAACATTGTCAATCACGAATCATTTTTAATGTATAGTGTTTAATATAGTATCTTTATACTTCTCTGCAAAACTCCTAATGAACGGTCTATTTGTATGGACAGGTATCGTGTACCAATCTCCTAGCCTCTCTCTAGTTTTACTAGTCTCGTTCAGCTAGACTCTCGTGTGGCTCTGTTAGATCACCGCCATCTGAGGGTCTGGTAAAATGCTTCATTGATTAGCGATGGAAGGCGCTTTGGTCAGATTTTTGGGAAACGAAACTACAAAGACATTTCTCCTTAACTCAGAATGTATCTATCTGTGTCTGCCATCATCCAAGTCAAAATCCTATTGCTATTTTAAAAGGGTGTCATTGAACATTACTCTATAATCGGATGCCGCTGCAGAGGACGTGTGTCAATCAACAGCGAAACTATCCACGTTGACGCAAAACATGGAGCCATCTCATCATCACAATGACGTTTATGACATCTCACCAGCCAATCAAATAATTTTCCCAAATTTTGGGAAAGCTTCATATTGGCGTTACAAGAAAACTCACAATTGTATCAGATCTTCGTTTGGCGGAGATGTCATAAATTGTACTTGAGACAGGGAACCAGTCAGTTTACGAGACGAGGTTATAGTTTTACTTAAGACAGAGAACCAGTCAGATAACGATTTCTATTTTCCAACAAATTTACCTCCTTGCTCGTATGTCGTCTCCATAATGTTTCATCTTTGCAGTAAAAACTGCCCTACAATGAGACTCTTTTTTTTTTTTACCTCTTGGGATCAAAAATAGAAATCTTAATCTATCCAGCTAATGAATTTATTGTATATAAAAGTTAGAACTATTCCGCATTCGTTTGAATTCCGCTTGTGAACTAGCAAAAATGCTTCGAAAATTAGCCTAAATTTTGCTGTTCACTAATAGGCACATTTAAGGTTTCTTGAATATTTTTCATTTTTATTCGTTTTTATTTTTTACTGTAGAGAATATAGATGTAATATCACCTTGTGCACTTCGCACTTTGGAAATATTTTATAATGGATTTTACGCCCCTATTCAAAGTGAATCCTATATTTACAGGTCACGTGGATTCCCAAAAACTACGTTAAAATAGAACCCTGCAACACAGACACACTGAAGAAAAGAGCAGGTACTGTAAATACTTCAAATCGTACTGCAATTTAATACATCAGATTTTTCGAATAAATAGAAATAGTTCGATAAAAGACTTATTTCTTTTTATCTCAGTTTTTGACAACTTAAAGAAAGAAAATCGAGTTGGAAGAATATCAGGTCCTGGTGAACTTGCCTCAAAAAGTTGTAAAACCTTGTTACCTTGATGCCTTGCTCTAAGGTTGAAGAACATCATCTTTTAACAATCTTTCGCTGTCTGTGCAGGAACACTACTGTTTAGCTTTAAATGTGACCCTTTTGTTTGTGCTGTGTATTATATTTGGCAGAACCTTTCTTTAACAATATCTTCCATGTTTTTTTAGTAAATTGTCAGTTTCAAATATGTCTCTTCATATTAGGCTGCACAACAATAATTGTAACTCCAATGCCTTCAGACTGTCATTGTAACTCAGATATTTTAATTAGATTAATGTTTTGTTGATGATTTATGAACATATTCTAGTTTATATTTCGCCTTTTGAAATCCCTGGCTATTTACTGCATTTGCAAACTGAAGGTAAAACTTAATCATTTTTTGGTACCCCTCGTGGAATATCAATTTCTTTTTATGTTCTATATGTCTGTTGATAATACTTAGAACGTTTTCATGTGCTTCCGGATGGGGAGATTGCAGTCAAAAATACACATATATATTTCTTTCGTGTCCTCATAAAGTTATCGTTCTTCCTCGTTTTCGTATATTCATATTGCGGTTTGGTGTTTTAACTATGCGTAAAAGTAATTTTACAACGTTTGATCTAAGTAACTATATATTAGTACTTTCAGAAAATTACTTTACATTTTCTTGTATCTTGTTTCTATCAACAACATTAGAACTTTGTCAAATAAATTGTGTCGTCTGCAAAGATCCCTACATAATGAGTTGTTGCGTCCAGGAGATCATTCATGAATATGCGAAATAGGACAAGCCATAGTATTTCCCTTGAGGTATTTCGTCGACATTACAGAAATTAACTTGATTGCTTTCTCCCATTAGAAAGATGGATATCCCTTTAATATCTTGCTTTAGAAGCTCTATCCTCTTAATTTGATGCGAAGTCTTTTGTGTGGTACAGTATTCAATGGCTGCTTCACGTCGATATATACTAAACCTATTACTCGGCATTAATCTAAAAGCTCTGTATATATTTCCATTGCTTTCAAAAGTTGAAATATCATGTGCTTCCTATTCCTTAAGCCAAACTGTGTGTTTGGACCAAAATAAACTAGAGAACTACAACAAAAATGAATTACAGTTTAAAGCTTCCAATAAAGATAGTCAAAACATTTTAGGGTCCATGACCTTTCATAATCATCTGAATCATCCACAATAGTTTGCCATCAAGAATAACTTTTAAGTGATTTATGCTGTAGTGGTGGCGTTTGAAAAAGTTTAAGGTTTTAATTATTATTATTATTATTATTATTATTATTATTATTATTATTATTATTGTCATACAAGGGTAACATCTTCACTTTGGGATATTTCTTTTTTTTCTTTCTTTCTTTCTTTTTCTTTTTGTTTGGAAAGTTACATGGTGTTGCCACAGGTGTACACGCCAATGCAGTCTAAACGTTGTAATCGAAAATTGCCGTTTTAGGATGTCCTTATCTCTTTCTTACTCACACAATATAGGCTATAAAGATAATATTTGAATTATGACATTCAATCTTGGTGCTAGACCAGTGTGCATGCACCAGTACGGATAGTGTACACGTAAGATCTGGAGCAAGTCTGCACACTCAAACTCTGGCTACGTTGCAAGTTCATCAATGTCTGACATACAAAAATAACAAGCATGCGGCAGATGGTTACACTTGGGTCAATGTGGATTATCACGGGCAGGTGAGTGCATGTTAGTGTACGCTTGTGCGTGTGTGTATTTCTGAGTGTGACAAAGAGTATATAACAAAGAAACAAACAACATAGAAATGAGGCAAGAGTTAATAGAAAAAAGAAAGCATAAAATGTTAAACGTTACCATAACCGAAAGATAAAACAAATAATAATTAGCGAAAAAGATATATGTGTGAGAGAAAATGTTGACAGCAATTCAATACCAGACGTATACTTTCTTTGTAAGGAAACACACAATCTGGTTTTAAAACTTTTCATGAGTTATTTTGTTCACTTTTATGCTTCAACTTAGGACTTCTTGTTCAATATTATTTAGGACTTCATTTACAATATTATTTGGGACCTCTTGTACAATATTTTTTAGGACTTTATATACAATACTATTTAGGACGTCTTGTACAATATTATTTAGAACTTCTTGTTCAATATTATTTAGGACTTCTTGTACAACATTATTTAGGGCTTCTAGTACAACATTATTTAGTACTTCTTGTACAACATTATTTAGGACTTCTAGTACAACATTATTTAGGACTTCTAGTACAACATTATTTAGGACTTCTAGTACAACATTATTTGGGACTTCTAGTACAACATTATTTAGGACTTCTTGTACAACATTATTATTATGGTACAATCAAAAAAAATTATTCTTATGCAATATTAATTAGGACGTCTTGTACGATATTTTAAGGACTTTTGTACAATATTAGTTTGGATGTCTTGTACAATATTATCTATAACTTCTTGTAGGATATTAGTTAGTACTTCTTGTACAATATTATCTATAACTTCTTGTAGGATATTAGTTAGTACTTCTTGTACAATATTATCTATAACTTCTTGTAGGATATTAGTTAGTACTTCTTGTACAATATTATCTATAACTTCTTGTAGGATATTAGTTAGTACTTCTTGTACAATATTATCTATAACTTCTTGTAGGATATTAGTTAGTACTTCTTGTACAATATTATCTATAACTTCTTGTAGGATATTAGTTAGTACTTCTTGTATAATATTATAGTGTTTCCAAATTGCTCATGTTCTTATTCGAAACGATTTTGCTTCACTACTATCTTGCATTTTTCATATGCGTCTATTTTGTATCGAAAATGTTTTTTTTTTCGTCGTTACTTCTTTACTCGCTTAAAGGATGCATGGATCGCCGAAAACTATGTGCATATTGGAGCATGCACGACAGGAACTCATACTAGCTGTAAGTCTTATTGTTTACTTCTTATAAATATTGGTCAAGAATACTTGTTATTTTGTTGAGAAACAAATCAATTTCAATGGTTGAAGAATAAGGCTCAGTCCAATTATTGTCAACGACATAGAATAATCACTCTGCTTTGTAAACTTCAACTCGGAGAAGGAAGTAAAATTATGCAAACAGAAAATCATTTAAAGAGAAAAACAAGACATAGCATAACTTAAATGTAAAGTGGTGTAGCGGTCGATAATTGCATTGATTCTGTAATGACAGTAATAATAATAATAATAATAATAATACCAAAAAGAACTAAAAACAAATATGGGCTTTACACAGTTTGGAGTCTTTTTGCATTAAGTTGCAATGTTTAGTGTTCTTAGGCGGCGTACCCAGTGAGATTACTTTTCTTTCCTGGTGTTGGAATTCCAGTTCCGGTTGCGGGCAATTGCAGTTAGTATAATATCATTGAAAGTATAGCCAAGGGAAGAGAAGTATTCTTCAACTTGGCTTCTTCCAGCTTCTTTTTCATTCAATCAGATCTGTGAAGATTGATCCGTCGGTGTACTTTTGCGGTTTCGTCGACGTACAGAAGTCTGTAAATCTAACAGGTGATGAGATAAATTACATTCTCAATTTTGCACATTCTGCTTGGACTATGTATGTTCAAATAAAATTATTATCTATTTAAAGCCCATATTTTTCAAATAAATAAATTTGTTATTTAAGTTCATTATTCACTCACTTTTACCCACAATTACTACTGTTGTTTGCAGTTCTTGTTGGCATTAATATTATTATTATTGTGGTTATTACTGTCACTAAAGAAATAATAAATTATCTGGGATATAATCTACGGTTACACCGCTTTACATTAAGAGGCCTCTATCGCTCCTCATTTGTAGGTCAATATTACCTAGGCTGCCACTTTATCATCTGTCTTCAAACCAATTTTATAAAATACTTCCACTAGACATATTCATGTAAAAGTTTGTAAATTCAACGCTTTGATTTGTGTTTATTTGTTTGTCTCTGTCTTTGTCAGGTTTTTGCATATATATATATATATATATATATATATATATATATATATATATATATATATATATACAGGCACAGGCAGATATGGAGAGAGATAGAGAGATTATTATGACCTCGACATATTTATGGAGAGGGTATATAGTGTTACCCATTTCAGTCCGCCCCGTCACGTAACGTGATGTAGCGTCAATTCCATCAAATATTTCGTATCCATTCAGTAACGTTTCAAGAACTTCATGAATTGAAATTTTATACTTAGTAGACCTAAGTGAAGTTCAATTTCACCGTTTGACTTTGAACTTTTCCCTTAAGTTTCTTTTCCGCTCAGTAGCTTTTAAAGAACTTGATGCATTTAAATCACATTTGATATAAAGCTTTACATTAAAAGAACGTAGGTCACGTTCTATTTTCGCTGCTTGCTGCCTAAGATTTACGAAGTTATGGTCCCAGTATTGACTTAGAACTTAGCCCTTCAATTTAGTTTCCGCTCAAAAACGTTTGAAGGACTTCCTGCATTACTATTAAATTTATTAAGTGGCTTTACATTAAGAAGATTTGAGTCATATTTGATTGTCATCGTTTCCCGGCAAACATTTACAGAGTTATGGCTACAATGCGACTTATACCTTTGCCCATTCAATTTAGTTTCTGCTCAAAAACTCGTGAAGGATTAAAATTAAATTTAGCATGAAGTTTTACATTAGGAAGACCTAGGTGAGGTTTTATTTTAACATTTGTTTGGTAAAATTTATTTAGATATGGCTTCTATTTGGCTTAGAACGTTGCTCTTTAAATACATCATATTTCGGACTCATTTCTTGTTTATTTCTATTGCACAAGAATTTCTAAGAATAATAAAGTTCTCTTCGGCCTGGTGAATTTCGTGCATCAGGAGACACAGGAGAAATGGGCCTAGAAAATATGGACCTTAGACAGACGACCTCTACGACTTGTTCGTATCGTCTGTACTCAAAGGAAGGTTGCCTGCAGTATAGAAAAATATTAGTACTGATGCAGTCTTATCAAAGCCTTCAAAACAGCAGGGCTAATATCAAACTATATTGTTTTGAATATCAAAGAATAAACACAATAATGTATCGTAATTGCCTTCTTCCAAAATATAGCTGAGTTTCAACCTACATGTACACATAGTATCAAGAGTGACAGATACGTATTATTTTTTTTTCTTCATAATTAATCTTAAGCAATTAATCTCAAAAGGATCATATATTTGAAGTATTATCGACTATTGAATTGCGAAGGTGACGAATGTTATATTCTACTTCTCTTTGTTAATCATTTCAAAGCACCAGGAGGCCAAAGCAACGTTAATTTTAGTGGCTGTCCCCATATCGTAACCCGATCTGAATGGGGAGCACGGGCCCCTACACATCCCTTACAACACCTTCCAGCGACCCCTAAATACTTTTTCATACACCATGGAGCTTCGCCTCCTTGCCATACCAATGCTGATTGCATTGCAAAAGCACGGTCCACGCAAGCCTATCATATGGACGGCCGCAGTAAGTATTAATTGCTGTAATTATATCATTCTGCATTTAACAGTGATATATATGACACTTTGAAAATAACAAAATGTCTGTTGAGTTTATTGGGGGGGGGGGGGGTAATTTCTTCAATTCTATTTATTATTACATACTGGCATTGGTGGTGTTGACATATTAAAGAAAAACGTGTGTTTTCCTTAAACAATAACTTTAAAATAAACTTTCTCCTGGGTCTGCTAAGCAATCAATACAAATGAGAAAAATAACCTTATTTTTGTACCCCCAAAATAATGACACCATTCATAAGGTATAAATATACTGAAGTATCACTCACGACCGAAACGGTGCGGATTCGAATCCTACAACCTGACCAGCCTTGGTCACCTACCGTGGTGTGTCCTTGGGCAAGGCACTTTACTCCAATTGCACTAAATAACCAACTTGTGTTGCTGTGCCTTAAAGCACCAAACCAAATACTGAAGTATCCTTTTATGAACCAAAGACACGACCGATAGAGTAAGAGGAAAGTTGTGCATGTTGTGTTTCTTTCTGAATATACGAAATCCCAACAGGGACATATTTGACCATTTAACAAACCAAATATCACTTATTACCAATTTCTTATCTTGTTTTATAAATCCGATAATTTTAAACCGATGTTGATATAGGTTTGCTAATAAGAGACAATTGAGGATTAATAAACCGAAACATTAGAGTAACATACTAGAATAGTAGTTTACTAGCGAGCTAGTTTTGATGGCTTTTTTCTAAAGTACAAGGCTATTAACATGATGGAATTTACTGTGGCAGAATACTAATTTTGGTAGTCTCAGTGGTCTTAATTTACCCATAATTAAGTATCCCTCATTATTTCCGGAATAGTCTTGCATACTTTACAACGACAAAAAAAAATTATGACCAACAAAAGTCACTAACTGCTCTTGGAAGGCCCTGATTTTTATTGTGTGTGTAAACCATGACTTTACATTGCCACGCTGGATTAGGAGAAGAAAAATAAATGTTCATCTAAATGTTGTAAATAATAGGTCAATATCGATCTGATGAGGAAAAGAATTCCAATAGAAACACTACATGTTTATATTTATCCAGAATTGTCATTGCAGATTATTCGGACGTTGGTTACAGTTTCTTGGTCGGGGAAGATGGCAATATTTACGAAGGTAGAGGATGGGACTACATTGGTGGACATACGCTACACTACAATAGTGTTGGCCTAGGTAAAATTTTACACCATTATTATATAAGGAGGTTATATTTTATCTTATATACTAAAGATTCCTAATAGTACTATAAGTTCGCTATGTAATGATTTCTCAAATTCCTGTTTGACTGACTAAAGGAATGGATTAAATCGGTCGACGACAAAATTTTACGGACATTAAACCATATGGTGACGCATCTTTGTTGGTACTTTACCTGTAGGACTTCACATTGAACTGGGATTGAAACAATAGTGACTTTGTAATATTAGTGATTCAAAGTTGGCACAGATTGAAGAAGTGTATCATTATAGAGTAACAGGAATGAAATTTTCAGTGTTGAAGGACATTGGAACAACTACGATAACAACAGCAACAACAACTACAGCAACTACAACTACTACCGATGCATATGTTACTACTACTATCAATGAAAAGCTTGCAAAATGAATCAATTCAATATTCTAGGAATGCTATTGTACTTTACAATCTTTTGACAATATCAGGAATGAGCGTTATTACTTAGTCACTATTTCGGTAACATCTTTGCCCGTTAGAAGATCTGGAATAAAGTCAAGTATGCCTAAAGTAGATATCTTTGGGGCGTGAAATGGCATCTAAGTCTGCCTAACCTGGATACATTTGGGGCGTGAAATGGCATCTCAAGTCTGCCTAAAGTAGGTGCCTTTGGGGCGTGAAGTTTCATCTCAAAACATGTATCTGCTTAATAGAGCTTTCTTTCTGAAAAATAATTTGATGTAAGTGAACTCAAACAAAAATGGCTAATAAGTTGTTGTTATTGTTGTTAATGATGGTGGTGATGATTTCATATTACTACCAGTACTGTTGATGTTTCTCGTACTTTGACTATTACTTCTACTACTACAGACACCACCAACTCCACCATTTAACACTTCTACGCACACACACACACACACACACAGATAGTGCGGCAAAGGGTAGTCAGCTGTTTTGAAATGAAATGTTCCTACTTTCAGTCTAATCGATCTCTTTCAGCGGTTTGTTTCTTAGGGAACTTTATGGATCACGTGCCAAACGACGCTGCTCTAAACGCAGTGAAGCAGCTAATTGCATGTGGTGTGGCTAATCACAAAATCTCCAGCAGTTATATTCTCCATGGACATCGTGACGTGGGCCAGACAGCATGTCCGGGAACCAAGCTGTATGACCTTATCCAATCATGGCCGCATTACAGCAGACATCAGGCATAATTTACGTGAAATAAATCTCACGAATGGAGACATATGCCGGTTCAATGGTTATTGTACAAAAGAACTGACAATAAGAACTCAATAAAAAATATCTTTCCTTGAATCAATCGTTTGTACTTTGCAACAGAAAGAGAGATTACTGCCATTGGTATTCGTACTCTACGTCACTTGCCGCTTAAATAATGGTTTAGAATCTTTAAAGTTGCGGTAGAATGCCACCCCACTCCCTATTTATATTTTGAGTGAATAATACAATGCAAATGTTAACTACAAATTGAAATGGTATCGTCCAAAATTTCATGTTCTTGATATAAGGATTAAAAGCGATATGTTTCACACAGGTGACAAAGCTCAAGTCATGTGAATACCTTTTGTAAACTGGATACAGGAGACTCTGTTAACTCGGGTTTGATGCTGTTTCTTACAGTTTAAAACAAAGCTACTATATCTTAATAAAGGGCATTTTACCGTCTCTGGTATTCTTGGTAAGCACTTTATAAAAAACATTTATCTTTGGGTTTTTTTTAGCAGTACATAATATATGCTACTACAAAATATAAAAATTAAGTCCAATTGTTAATTTACAATTTTTGGATTTTATATGTTGAATATTATAAAAAAAATCATATATCCAATCATAGTTTTATATAAATACAGTTGTATATTCGGTTTTGTAAGTATAAACAATGGAACTAAAGACATATTCAAAGTTGTGTGGATTTTTCTTATCGGTACGGTTTACTTAGGATTATGTTGCGGTTGACCACATTATAACATACGGTTTAATCCGGTTCAAGGATATGGTTTGTTTGCTTGTTTGTTTGTGGTTTCTTTTGTGTGTGTGTTTTTGTTGTTGTTTTGTTTCGTTTTGTTTTGTTTTTGTTTTGTTTGTTTGTTTGTTTTGTTGTTTTGGGGGATTGGGAAGAGAGGGAGCTAATAAAATGACTTTTAAAAGGTTTAAAAATTGCTTGTCGAATCTTCCTCATAAATTTACCTTTTCTTATTATTTTGTGTTTCAGAAAAGGTAACTTTTGGCTAAAATGAATAATAGAAAGACAAAATTTCAAATGTTACTAATGCGATTGAAAAAACAAACATTTCTGGAAATTATCCTATTTGGACAAGGTTGGTGTCACTAATGAGATAAAGTTAAAGAAACTTACAATTTTTAACAACAAACCAGCATACAGAACGAAAGTATTTTTAAAGGATTTATCACATGTTAAACATTTTCTCTGCTTACAAATACTTTTCGTTTCACGTTTGAAACTAAACAGAGCGGCAGGAGAAGGAGGTCTTCCTTATAGGACATTTAAAGGGCTTGTAAATGTTGTGCAGGCTCACATGACCTTCCTAAAACATTTTGTTTAAAGATGTTTGTTTTCAGATGTAACATCATAACGCTACGAAGGCCTTGTCTAGACTGGTAATCGTTTTCACAATATTCACATGCAAAGTTGGACTTATAGTGCCTTGCCCTGTGATCTAATCAGTATTGTTTATTTAAATATGTTGTATTGCCCGATCATAAAGATTAAGCAAAGAAGCTGGATACAAGTTCGACCAACTTAAAAGTGTCCTTCCACGATATTTCCTAAATACACTCAATATATGTAAGAGGCATCAAAAAGAAAACTAATAAATAATAGATCATGGCGTCGAAACGTCAGTAAATTAATGGAACAGGAAACATGTGCATGTGAAAATATTGTGATGGTGGGAAACATTGATAAATATCTAGATACATACGTATATGCATTCATACGTACATATGTAACTACATACATACATACATACATACATACATACATACATACATACATACATACATACATACATACATACATACATACATACATACATACATACATACATACATATCCAGATACACATCTTAAATGCTTGTATACATACATGTGCATGGTTCTATTGAAAAAAGAAATATTCTTATAAAGTTTTGACTACAATCTTACATAGAACATGTATTATTTGGCAAAAGCGATTTAGAGATGAAAATGAAATTAAAATGGGTGGTTAAAAAGGGTGATGGCACAGGGGTATTTTGTTGCTAACATTTCATTCCTTCAAATTAGGATTCTAGCTGAAAAATCAACAAATTAAATTTAGTTTGCAGACAGAAAACACTTGTGCTAACACTGAGGAAAAACACAAAGTAAAATTGTTGTAAAATTCAGAAGCCAGGAAGTTAAATACGATAGGGAATGAAAAGGGTGGTGGACCTCAAAGCGATTTTATAGCCTGCCAAGAGCATTAGTTGTAATATGTGGCTATTGGGGATCTAACGGGAATTAACATTAGCCCATAGGTTTACATTATGAGGTGTTATGGTGCCATACGTGATTTCAGCATTGTGGGTCTATATTGGGTCTAACGGGACATTTACATTATGGGTCTCTATGGGGTCAATGGGAATTTATCATGGAAAAATGTATAGGGTCAAAAGTATTCATACGGTCAAAAGAACTTATAGTGTCAAACGTTTTAGAGGGTCAAATGTTTTAGACGGACAAAAAAAGGTCGAAATTTTATAGGCACTAAGTGTCAACAGTTTATGGGGACAAACGATAATGGTAATGTTACAATTTTTATATACAAAACAAACACATACCCCTACAATCCAGCAACCGCTTTTTGATTATTATCCACCCCGCCCACCACTATCTAACAAAAAGGGTATGAGTGTTTTTACACACACGTTATCTTTACAAACATACAAGCATACTATTACACAAGGGTACGAAGTGTTTATAGACGAACTACTATACCCTCACACATTCAAACATACTATCACACAGAAGAGAGAAGGGGTAAGGGGTTCTAAGTTTATTTGTCAACACAGACATACACAAAACATACACAAAACATACAGAAACATAAAACACAAAAGAATTGGCAAATGATTAGTATCTCTCTTTTCTAGAGATGTGGGTGGCCCTGAAAAAGGTCGTTGGTTTTCTGCTACACCTATCCCTCAGCAGTGGTTGCACCCCCCCCCCCCCCCGGGTCTGGAACAGCAGGCTGCATATCTTTGACCCCATTTGTTCAACGATTTTTTTATGGAGACCATGAGCCTAAATCTAGGCTCGTTGGCCTCTTTCCACCAGTCTTCCGTCTCCTCCTCCGGGATCCAATCTGCATTGCCCTGATGGCGCATATTTTCCAGGATCCTTATCCAATTTTGGTTGAGGCGTTCAAATGCCATCTCCATCCTCTGGCATTCTCTTTCCCTCTTTTCTTCTGCCCAGAGCGCCTTTATCTTGATGACTTCCTCATCTATCACTTCTCTCATAAGGCTCTTGGCTTTAAAGAGGTCATCTCCCTTTTTAGGTGACGCTTGTAGGGATAGACCTCTAACTCTTCCACCCGATCCAGGACGAGCTGCACTCTTTCTAACAGTTTCAAGGCTGTTCTTAGCTTTCCAACCTTGCAGTGTTCTGCCATTCATCTTTTACACACGGTTGGCAATTAATGGCACGACTGACTGATTTTCTATTAACGACGTGTTCGGCCATTTAGCCATGTACATAGATTTAATGTACGCACAGCGTATTATTTAATTACTCATCAAATGAGTACAAGGCGCACATTCGATGCGTTAATGTGTGCACGGCACACTCTTTAATTGTCAATGTCTGGATGAGGCAAATGAGAAAAACGCATAGCCGGAGTCGCGAAGCGGCAGTGGAAATGTTTCTGAAACGCCATCAACGTAATTTCGATCAAATTCTCCCCAGTTATCTAATACTGGCTGTCCCTAAGAACCAGTTATGTGTAAGCCACATCTTGTCATTGAGATCAAGCTAAACAGTTTCAAAATTACCTGCTCAATACCACTTGTAGAATTTAGTGTACACAGTGTACTTTAAAAAAAAAAAGAAAAAAAGACAGAAATCAATACTGAGTGAAAGTAACCCATTCCTATTTTAGTGAACTTAATTAGGTATACAATGTTATCAAGTAATTTTTGGAACGGTGGTCGAATATATCTAATTTGTGAATTTACAAAAGTTTTAATCAAAATGGGTTTCCAAAGCCAAAATGAAAACCCTCAGGCAATGTTGATTTCTTTTAGCCCGTAAACGGGATGGGGTGTTTCCCAAGCGGCAGCTGGTTTCGGGCTGGCAGTTTTAGCTGGGGATGTGTCTCGCTCCAAGATCTGTTAAGGGTTCGTGCATCCACTCCTTCAATTTGTTCGGCAATTGCTGTTTCATTCTTGCCTGTGGGTACTGCTACTTCGGCGCAGTCGAACTTGTGGTGTCTTATCAGATCGTTGCATATATATGTCGCAACATATAATGGACAGCCGCTGTAGATTTCGTCATACATTGTTTGCAATGGACTGTACTAGTTGAGCTTTCTCTGTCTTTGAAATGTTTTTCCACTTGAGTTGATGGCCCTATGCGTGTCGCTGATGTGCTGATTGGCTGCCTCACGGTCCCTCCATAGTTCTTCCAGGCCCTTGCCTATGACTAGTCGCGAAGATTTTGCCCTTCTCGTTGCTTTGATGTTTGTTGGAGCAATGGTTTCGTTGCGACCCCGCCTGTTGCTGCCTGTTGTTGTTGTTGTTGCTGTTGGGGTCATTGTCTTTGCTGGGGGACGGTTGAGTCCTCGTTCCGGCCCCTTGCTGTTTGGTGTCCCCATTTTTTTCTTTCTTCTTTTCTTCTTCCTTGTTTCCGTCCTTCCTTCCCTGCCTTCCTCTTTGTTGAGTTCAAGATCAAGAGAAGAGGCGTCCTCTACTCATGAGCTCGAAGGCTTCAGCCTGAGGCGACTGTCAGGCCTAAACCTTTCAGCGCGCTCAAAGCTTGGGCGGAAATCGTTTCCATTGCTAGCGTCTTTACCACTATGTGTTACTTCTTCTGTGTTCGCTGCAGACCATGGTACGACTGACTGACAGATCTTACATTGTAGTCGTGTTCCGCCCTACGGCCATGAACGACTTAATAAACTGTATACCTTTATGGTTTTATGTCCGGCGAGGCAGTTGAGGCAAAGAGCTTGACAGCAGGTGCGCCGTCTTCCCTGGAGGCTCAGCTGGGTCCAGAGTATATTAATTTTGAGTGGTGTTCCGAAAGATTTAAAATCCTTGTCGTCTCACACTAGATTTTTGAAATTTGACTTATCGCTGTACTGATGGCTTAAATAGTAATGTTAAAGATAGTTATTAGAGAGACAGAGTTTTTTAAGGATTGGTATTTGTTGGTATGGCAAGTTTCCTTATTATTTGTGTATCTATGCAGCTATTTCAGTTAATCGGTTACTGCATTGTGAAGTGGGCCCTGATGGTCTGGGCTTAGTACCACCTCATATTGGTTCAGGTTAGGTGTGTGCCTATAGTTAAGGGATGCTTCTTTCCTTTCAATGATTGCCATCTTGTGCAGCCGGCGCTGATGGTCTGGATTTAGGACCACTTCATATAGATAGGTGTGGGGCAGTTATGAGTTTCTGAAATCAATGTTGCTACCTTGTGCGGCCGGCCCTGATGGTCTGGGCTTAGGACCACCTTATATTTCTTAATTTTATGGGGTGTAGAGGTAAATGTCGCCTGCCAGGATTCCAACTCCTTGTGTTAATTTTAGAATTCCTGAGTAGGAGGAGTTTACATGCAATTTGTTAGTGGCTTCATTGGACTGGGCTGTGTTAGAGGTTGAGAAAGTGACAATTGGAGATAAGTATACATGCTCTAGGTCATATATTTATGTGGTCGGAGAATCACATTAGTTTTCAATAAATTTTGTACGTAAATTGATTTAGGGAGTTGTGTTAAGTGTGTATTATTACTTATTCATTTGGTTGTATTTTAATAATTTTATTTTTCATGACTTGTCTTTATTTAAGGGAGCAGATATTCTCTCGCCTCTGATGTTCGTTTCGAACTGGCTAGCCCGAATGGGCCCAGCATACTACCCCTTCCCACTTTAACGATGCCCTTCCTCTCCAGCTCAAGACAAGTTCTGCTTTTGTGGACTTAAATTTGGTTTAGTATGAGGTGTATGGTTTGGTCCATTGACCAGTGTTTAACTTTTCTCCTTGTCCCAATATCTGAGACGTTCCCTATGATGTTCGAGTACACCGAGTTGATGTTTTTACTGGTGTCTTTACAAAATCCGCGTACTTGTTTGGGGAGTTTAGTGTCTTCTCTCTATCCAGGAATTTGGTTCTTTCTGCGCTGTATTTAGGGTATTCGTTGAATATGTGGCAGAGTGTTTGTTGGGTTGATCAGTGTGGACAATTTATTCGTAGATCGTTTATTCCTGGCACAAAATCTTCCAAAGCTGCTGGCTAGTAACTGTTTTGATTCTAATTATGACTTTGGAGTCATGTGGGTTTGCCAGGTTAGGGGCAAGAGCATTTCTGCAAACTTGATTCTGCAGTTCATATAGTCTGGTACCTTTTTGGGAATTGTCCCATTCCCCCTGCCATTTTTGATCAGATTGATATATTTCCTGTACGTTGTAGTCCAAGTGCTGAATTTCCGCTTTTTTTTTAGCCTATTCTTAGCTTCCTTGTCTGCCCTTTCGTTTCCAGGAATGTTTATGTGGGATGGCACCCACATAAATTCTATGGTATGATTATTTTCTTCCAGGGTTTTGAGTCTCAAGTAGACTTCTCGTAACAGATTTTCTCTACTGGTCGAGTTACTTGATTCCAGGGATCGCAGAATACTGAGGAAGTCGCTTACTGTAACCGCTTTAGATGTGTGGTTTGATTGTAGCCATTTAATTCCTGGGTTGATGGCCCAAAATTGGACCGTATAAATGGAACAACTATCAGGGAGCCTCGCCCCAATTGTTATGCCCTCCTCTGGAATCACCACTGCTTCTGCAGTTCGTGCTGGGTCTGGGGATTTAGAACCGTCTGTGTACATTTTGATATATCGCTTATACCTACTTTCTATTTCGGTGAGAATTTTGGCCCTTAGTTCTATAGGTTGTTCTTGTTTATCCCCATATTTGAGTGCGTTTAAATTTATTTTGGGCAATTTACAGATCCAGGGTATTTTGTGACCTCTGTCTGGATATCTTGGATGTTAAGTTCCAGTTGTAGATCATGGATTCTTTTGCCCCCTGGTAAATTCATCCGCAGTTGGTGTCTAAAGTTTTTGTTTACTTTTCTCTATCATTGTTCTAGTAGGGTGCGACTTTTCATGGATAGTGATCCTCGTCTCGAACCTCAGCAGTAACTCTTCCCGTCTCAGATTTAGGGTTGTGGTGGTCTCCGTCAAGGACTCTTAGTTCCTCCCCTTAGGTGCTAGCGAGAGAACCGGTGCAAACAGCCAGGCCCCTGTACTGTATTCCGTCCAATGTTTTAATAAGTTAGGATTGGCCGAGGCATGCGCCCGGCATCCATAGTCAATTTTGGACGAATCAGTGTCCTGTATAATGTAAGAAGTTTGGCCTGATCCACCCCCCTATCTGTGCCCTTTAAGTTCCTCAAGAGGTTTAGATCATGCCTGCATCGTCTCACTAGCTCGGCTATGTGATTACCTCATGTAAGGTGATCATCGAATAGCATACCAAGGAATTTAGCCACGTTTTCAAATTTTATTTATATCCAATTGAGGAATAATGTTGGTGTTTCCTACGCCATTTAGTTTTTGGTGAAAACAGTACCACTACTTTCTTGCCGGGGGCTAGCTTGAAGTCCCACCTATCGGCCCATCGCTCGATTTCATCGAGCCCTTCTTGTAGTAGGCCTACCACAGTTTGGATGGGTTGCCCGCTTTCCAGATTCCACTGTCATCAGCAAACTGGGACAGATCCAGATGGGTCAGATCGACCGACTTTTCTAACCCTGATGTCAGAGAGAGTAGGGCTTAATACGCTGCCCTGGAAGTTCCGTTTCCGAGCTCGCGTATATCAGATTATTGGTTGCCCAATCTAGTTTGGATTTTTCTGCCTGTCAAGAAGTTCGATATCCACTTATGTATGCAACCTGTTATTCCGTAGTGGTTCAACTTTGCAATTAGACCATTGGTCTTACATTAGGTCATATGCTTTTTCAAGATCGAGGAAAACTGCGATAGATTACGACCACACTTCCCCTATGCGTTGAACGCCAGTCTTATGCTTGACTCCAAGCAAATTATTTGGTCCAGAGTAGATCTCTTGTTACGGAATCCGCTTTGGTTTTTGGATATCAAATTATTGCTCTCCAGATGGTGTTTCAGCCTATTGTTTAGCATTGTTTCCATAATCTTTCAGGTGCTATTGGTAAGGGAGATGGGTCCCTACGAGTTTACATCCGCCAGGTCCTTGCCGGGTTTCGGGATCGGTACGACAATCGCCTGTTTCCAGCGAATAGGTACTCTTCCCCTGATCGCCAGGTCAGATTCAGCATATTCAAAATCGCCAGCTCGATATTTTCTGGTAGATTTTTGTAGACTTCATAACCCAGCGAGTCCTCACCCGGTGAGGTTTTTTTTGTGTGTGTGTTTTTTTTTCCTGCTGAGCTCCTTTCGATTCTCATGTACAGTGAAATCTACGTTTAAGGGGCTTGAGTCGTTTCCCCTCTCCGTGAACAATTCATGGTGATAATTGTATATCATAATTATATATGCTTCAAACATTTGGAAATGATTGGAGTTTCTGCTCATATCTGCATAGTGGATGGCTAATTTTTCGGCTTTTTCGCCATCCGTGTTAAGTCCGGATATCTTTGGGGTCAAAAACGTACTTTTACCCCTAATATCCTTAATTCTAGACCACACTTGTTTGGCATTGTCTTATAGTTTACAGACGAGCAGAATTCTTTCCGGGAATTTTGCTTCGCCGTGAATATGGTCTTCTTCACCAGGAGTTCTTTTTCTTTATAGGCAAGGAAGTCGAGTGAGTTTTTGGTGTGCTTGAATCTATTTAGGGCCTTTTTTCACTACGATTTGCCTACATTCATCATTCCACAAAGGGACTGATTGTTTGTTGCTTTGCCCTCCCGTTTTGGGAATGCATCGTTACTCTGCATAGATATGTGCCTTGCCAATGTGTTCTTAAAAAGTGTCAACATTGTCGTTGTACAGCAGATCTCTGCTAATCTTTCTACATAGAGAGCGAAACATCTCCCAGTCTGCCTTGTCAAATATCAATCTTGGGGTAGCTTCGGTATTGTTCTTGTGTGCTTTTATATGTACAGTGGTAAATATTGGGAAGTGGCCACTACCCATGGTGCTTGATTGATCTACTTCCCAGTCGGCAATTTCCGTCATTTTGGGGGATCCGATGGTTACATCAATAGATGTCATAACCCCGTTTTCGGGAAATCACTCTAGTGAGTGCATCGTTATTCAGCACCACAAGATTGGGTGTCGTGAACCACTTCTCAATATTTTTACCTCGCTTATCCAGGTGGGATCCTCCCCATAGTTCACTGTGGGCAATAAAATCCCCGCAGATAGCTTACCAACAATGGTTTGATAAGTATCGGATTCAATGATAACTTCCCTTCCTGGGGTCATATATGTTGACAATTATTAGGGGTTTAGTGCCTAAGTTTATTTTGATTATTTGATATTTGTGGAGTAGTTCGGAGTTTGGTAGCTGCAGCGTGTCGTCAACAGTCACTTGAGAGAGCGTCACTAGGCCGCCTCCTCGCTTCCCATCGGTCTGTGTTTACATTAGCAGGCGGAGTATCCCGGTATTTTAGGTTGATTTTGTGATTGCTCATTCAAGTAGGTCTCCTGAAGACACACAATTTCTGGTTTATTATGCGCAATCTGTATCTTATCTAACAACTTTGGGATGCTGTGCCGTACACCCCTGCAGTTTCACTGCCAAATTCTAATTATATTTGTTGTATCCACGCTGGGTCCGTTCTGTTGAATTTTTCAAAGGGCGTTGTAGCCATTCCCGACTAGTCATTTCCACTTGCCCTGTAAGACTGGGCTTTCCTGTGGTTTAGGTGTTTCAGGTGAGTCAGGGATTAGGAATGTCGCATTTAGTTTCATTGGAATTTCTTGTTGTTTTTTTGAGGGGCCTGCTACCTGGCTGTTATGCACCTTAGCGCATATAGGTTTAGTGGTGTTTGGTGTCGACATAGCGACTGTTGTGTTTAATTTGTTATGGTTTGGTTTTGGTGTCGACATAGCGACTGTTGAGTTTAGTTTATTATGGTTTGGTTTTGTTTTTGATTGTAGTTTTATGCCAGTTGGCGTTATTGTCACTACGTTAGGTTTTATTGTCTTTTGGAATGTCAGTTTTTGTTTTTCTCGGATCTTCTCTAGACCCTGGATAGTTTCGGCATAAGTTTTGGGTTTTGATTTCCCCCTTTTCCCCTACTTCCTTTGTGCCAGATGATTGGGGTGAGGTCGGTGTTTCTGGGATTGTGACGAATTCCTGTTCCCCCTCCCTTCCGGTTATTGGCGTCACTGCCATTTGGATTTGTGTGATGGGGGGGGGGGGGGAGGAGTGGGGGCTATAAGATATGGCAAGGTCGTTTATCGGTAGGGTGGCGTTTTGGTCTGAATATCCTGTCCAATTGCTACTCTCTTTGAATAGGATGTCGGGGTCATCGTCGTTTTCCTTATCTGTAGATGGGGACAACATCGGTCGGGTTTTATCCAAATTGAAACTGGTTTCCGATGTCGAGTCATTCATATTAAATTTCACCGGTGATTTTGCTTCCTTATCTGGGGTAGTTAGGATTTCATTGAAGTTTAGGTTGGAAATCCTAACATTTTCTTCAGGTCTGCTGCAATTGTTCCTATGTGTGTGGGTGGGGTTATTACTTTGCCCTGAATCCTGGCTAATTGTAAACACATATTTCTTTTTCTTTGTGATATCTGAGTTGTTTTTTTCATTTTGAATCATACACGCAATTTATGGCGAGAAGTTACACAGTATTAGTGGTTCTTTGATTCTGAACAATGGTTTCTTGGAGCGTTGATGAAATTGTTAACTAATTAAAGTGAGGTCTAGAGAAGACGCTAACGATACAAAAATTGGTTACCTAAAGCGATTGCGGGGATCCGTCCTTGTATACCTGTATTATCCAGGCACCAGTGCTCAATAGTAGAAAATCTCGCATTGATCCACGCGGACTAGGGTATATAGCTAGTATGGTTCCTTGCACCTGTTTATAAGCGTGACAGTAAATCTCACAAAACACTCGGTCAAATTTGTTAAAGAAATTTAATAAATTTAATGCACATTTTTAAAACAAAGGGTCTTCGTTAAATGCTGAACAATGGAAACAAGGTTTCAGAATATGATAATCACTGTTCAGGTCGATAGTTAATTAGGTTAGAATTAGGTCAGGAGGTCAGGTCTTAATGTTAAAAGTTAAGATATATAGAAATTCAAGATGGTGGTTATGAAGAAAATTTGTGTAGCCAACAGTACAGAGAATTTTTCCCGAAGGTTTATTTTACAATTTCCTAACTTACCCTATGTTTCTGATTTTAGAAATCTAAGATGTGGTGATTTGCTGACTAGCGTTTGTGGATGGCAGCTGGTGTAGTTTGCTGGCTGGCTGGCTGCCTGGTTGGATCGCTGGAAATGGCTGGGAAAATGGTGATTTTGGTAGCGGTGGTGGTTAAAGAAATCAAAACCTTGTTGACTACTGCTGCCTGCATGAAGATCTTGACTCGTAGCTGCCAATGTGTAGGCCGTCTAAGCTCCGGGGGTGGTCCTAGGGTCCTTAGTGGTCAGCGGATTTTGTGATGGAGGAGAGCAAGAAACTCCTACTACTACACGGCTTTGAGTTATGTCTGTCCCTCAAGGGCCACAAAAGTCGAATGGATTCTGGAATGTATAATTAAAAATAAAGACGACACGACTGGCGAATGCACCGCTTTATATGCTTTAAGCACGGACGTGGAAGAAAACATCCTTCGCACAGAATGCAACCCTCACACAGAATAAAGATGGAAGAAAATATTGCACGGACCTAAAAGAAACCATTCTTCTGATTTTTTTGCACATAGTAGGTTCAACTTTAGACAACGGTAAGGGAGTGTTTATAGACACACTCTATACCTACCCAAACAACTATATACAACAAACGCGCATTTTATAACAGAAGGGGTTTCTTTTTAACGTTTTTTTTTTTGGAGAACGACAAAGACATACGCAAAACATACACAAACATAAAACAATTTGTTAGCAAATGACTAGTATCTCTCTTTTCTAGAGATCTTAGAGGCTTTGAAAAGGTCCGTTGAGTTGTGTTTGATGAGTGGTCCTGGATTTTATCTTCTAGCAGAACGGTCACGTTTTACCATTAGCCTCACCACAGCACATGGTCTTCTCCATCTAAAGGAAAACGAGAAGCCATCCGTCTCCAATCCACACTACATCTCTTCTCCTTGTTGTTGTTATTGTTGCTGCTGCTGCTCTTGATGCTGCTGATGTTGTTGTTGCTGTCTCTGCTGTTGTCTCTGTCTCCTTACTGTCTTCTCTTTCCTTTATGATCTCTTTGCGCAGGACATCTACTAGGTCCTGCGCCATTTTTAAGAAGATGGTGTTCTTCTTGTCAGTGTTCTTCCGGATAAGGTGATGATCCGATGTATGTGAACCATGGCTTCACTCAATCTGGTGATCTTTCAAGACAATTTGTTTGGCTGACAAGTCAACGATGGGTGGAAAGACAGTTTGTTGTTTATTGTTTAGTTGGATTTGGGACGTGTTCGGCCATTTGGAAATGTACGTCTATATACTCCCAGTGCGCGCATTGCACGCATTTCCGGAGGGTTAGTTTGTGCGCACCGCACATTATTAATTAGTCTTCAGAGGGCTTGCCAGGCTGCGAACCCATCCGACGTCTTACTGCGTGCACTACACGCTTCTTAATTACTGTCTGGGAGTGGCAAAGGATGAAAAGGTACAGGAGGAGTGCGCCTCGTCGTCTCTGGATGACTCCAAGTGGTCCAGGATTTGATTTAGGTTTCATTTATTTTGCCAAAAATGAGTGTTGTCATCTTGCTTCCTATCTAATGTTAATTTTTTATTTTGAACGAAATACTCTGTACTATTGGCTGATTTCATACGTCGGTTAATTAAGGTGAATAGTACAGTAGGAAACATAAATACACTCTGAAACCGGTTTAGTTCAAGGAGTACAATTATATGTTTGTAAGCACAAGCACATTATATTAGTGGGTTTTTGTTGCTATGTTCAATCATTGCCACCTTGTGTGGCTGGGCCTGATGGTCTGGGATGTAACCACCTTATTTTGCCTAATTTGTTTATACGTCAAAAGTTTTCTCATGGCGCCTGTGCTTATTCGTATATTTGGGTAAGTATTTTAGGGTATCAGTTACCTCATTGTGTGGTGGGGCTCTGATGGTCTGGACTTTAGACCACCTTATGTTCTTAGTTATGTTGGGGTCAGCTAACAAGTTTTTAGTTTTCCAATCATTGCCACCTTGTGCGGCTGGATCTGATGGTCTGGGCTTATGATCACCTTATACAAAATTAATTTTAATAGAAGGTGAATGTTAAATTATATAATACTCCTCGATTCACCGGTGCTACCAGTAGAGTGTAATATCGAAAAGTAGAAATAGAGTATTTCTATGTTAATATGAAGTTACATACTTTTGTTGCTAGTGCTATTGTTAAGAATTTAGAGTGTTGGGGATTGGGAAAGCGTAGGGTTAAATTATATTTGTATGGGGAGGTAAAGCTGTATCGCTTAGTAGTATATTTATATGTTCTATGCCGGAATCTTTTATAGTTTAATATCATAAATGTATTTGAGTCATATATCCGAATTTATATATTTAGGAACGCCCTTTCGTGTCCCTTTAGAGGGGGGTGGAGTTTCTCACGTCGTGGGGGCGGAGATAGACCCTCACCCTGAGAACCAGATAGTCGGACTGGTATGCCTACCCCTTCCCCTCGTACAGAGCACCTCCTCTACCGAGAGACTGTTAGGGCTTCAATAATACTTATAAAGTTTTTATATTTTTTTCAATTTTTCCTCTGGACCTGTCATTTTATTCCTAACTAGGGATTATATCTTCTCTCTCTTCCCAATGTCGTTGATGAATCCCAGTATGTTTGAGCACACAGAATTGATGTTAGTATTTTCTGTTTTAAGGAAATCCGGGTAGCTGCAGTATTGAGTTTCTTCTGATTTTCCTGGAATTTTTCGTTTTCTGAGGTAAATTTAGGTTATTCGTTGAAAATAGGGCATAATGTTTCAGGGATGGGACAGTGTGGGCAATTTATTCCTGCTTCTTTTATACCTGGCAAAAATCTTCCAAAGCTAGTGGCTAATAGTGTTTTTCCAGTTTTTATCCTATTTATAACTTTGGAATCATAGGGGTTTGCCAGGTTTGGGGTGATAATATTTCTGCAGACATGCTTCTGCAAGTCAGGGAGTTTACGCCCTTTTTTGCGTATCGTCCCATTCCCTCTGCCATTTATTATTGACTTTTTGCCTAATCATACTTTAGATCTCCTGGACGCTGTAAGCCAAATGGTAAATGTCTTGTTCGTTTAGTTTGTTTTTGGCTTCTTTATCAGTCATTTTGTTTCCAGGGATGTTGTTATGGGAGGGCAGGCACATGAATTCTACAGTGATTTCAACCCGAGTTTTTATCAGCTGTCAAGAAATACGTGACTAATCTTGCTCAAACCTTTCTGAGCTTCGAATGATTCTTTAATACATCACACGCATATATCTGCAGGTGTCGGCATGCGGCACGGCCAGTTGTAGATCATTTTATAGAACGTTATTTTGTCTTTAGATAGGCATACAATTTATTGACAGGTTCAAATAAACTTTTATGCTATAATAAAATATTCAAAACTTTTCAAATGCCCTTTGTAGGCCAGATGTGCCGTCCTACATGTCGTAAGAGGCGACTAATCGAGGCAATCTTTTTTGCCCTGGAATGCATCCCGTGATGATGTTCTAGTTCAAAAGTTTTTCAACTTTTTAAAAGAGTGCGGTTTATATCAAATATTTGACTTTTTATTTCAAGGAATTTACTTTTTTTGCCAATATCTTTGTTTTGAATAATATTTTGGGATACCTAAGCTTACTAGGCACTATATAGCCAGGATTGTGCTGGTGTGCCGTTAAACCCGATACATACATCCATACATACATATAACTTTGTTTCGCCTGAGCATGAACGTGGACGTTTTAACTCAAAAGCATAGCGTTTTTGCTACATATATAGATAAACTTACTGATTCCTTGAACAAGGGAGGGTTTTAAAAATAAATAAATTACAAATAACCTAAGCTTTGATTTTCGACCTGAGGGACTAATAATCTGCTGCAAAGCATTTGCAGAGGATGTGAGTCACATTATTTTATCCTAAACATGTAGCACAACGTAGTTAATTTGTGATAATGGCAGAGAAATGAAAAGAACTCTCATTCATTAACAACAGAATTGTATGATATCGGTCATAAACATCTTTTACCATAGTGAAGAAAAAGTGTTTGGACCTAATGACTTTACGACACTTACTATATATGCAATATATGACATCCTTCTCATCCTTCTTTTCATAATCATCATCTTCTTCTACTACTACTACAACTTATTCGTCCTCTTCCTCTTCTTTTTCTTCTGTTGCTTCTATTACTACTACTTGAAGTAGTAGTAGTCTATCGACAATGATAAAACCTTGATAGTTCTCGGTTATGGCCAGGAATATCAGGCTGAGAGTATATTGTCTTAAATGTGGTACTAAAGCTAGAGACAATTTCGTGACATTTGTGTAAGAACTTTGACACCTGACTTTCGATAAGCTTTCGAACTTTTCAGAATGTAGCAAATCGGATAAGATATATGGCGATGGTAAGTAGTATGAAATAAAATAGCTTCGATCTTGGGCAGCTTTTCTCAGACAGGGTGTGTCACATTGCGCCTAGTGTCAATATGCCTCAAGGTTTTAGTCTTGTACCATTTTGGCTAATGCCCCTTCGATCAGTGCTATTTCACAACTTTGGCTAATGTCTCTTCGCTTTGAGCCATTTCACTATTTTGGCTAATGCCCCTCAGTTTGTGCCATTTCACTAGTTTAGCTAATGCCCCTTCGTTTAGTGCTATTTCACCATTCTGTCAAATTGCCCTTTGTTTACTGCCATTTCATCAAATTGGCTAGTGCCCATTCGTTTAGGGCCATTTCGCTTTGAGTAGCATCTTGTCAATTATAATTTGACTAATGTAATTAGACTATTGTGCTTCATTACCTTTTGTGTTATGTACGTGTGTATATGTGCTCTCGTGTGTGTGCATGTGTTTGTGTGTGAATCGGAGGGAGATAGAGAGATTGACTGCGTCTGTTAAAATCTGGGAATATGCTAGGTCAAGTAAAGATCAGTTCTGATCAGCAGCTTAATTTTAATTTTGGAAACAATAAAATACATTATGTGCTTTTAAAATCTATCAAAGATTTTAATACTCGATGTTTCAGTTATTTATGTCATTTCAGAGATTTTGAGACAAAGCAGCTTAGGCAAAATGGAAAAATGGAACGTAGGTTAGAGACATTTATAGACGAAATAGCACAAAGTAAAATGGGAATGTGAGATATTAGACTTAGCCTAAACGACACGAGGGAGAATGACACTAGGTGAAATGGGAATAGGCAAGATGTCACATCTCCTCAGTGCTGCATGTTTACTATTGACAATAAAACTAAAATAGAGCCACAGACGTCCGTGAAACTCTGACAGGATAGTTACTAATAAATACTATACTCATGTTACCGATAACGATTATTCTGACAGAGTTACTATGGAAAGTAATTCACATAAAATCTTACACTGAAGGTATCATCTTAATTAAGGAGATGTGTTAATATTGTCCAAACCTATAAGTACATGTCTTACAACAAAATAATGATTTCAGTTTGTGTTTAAAAATAGTATTCTTCATAGTTTGACAAAGCTTATAATGCTGATAAAAATTAAGGTGTGATCTAGCATGTTAATATATTACCTATACCGACATATTTTGAGAAATATTTGACAAGTGATTTAAAGCATGATAAAATGTTGATATTATATATAAATAGCATAACTATTACGATCTATTGATGTATGTATCTGTATGTATGTGGTGTGTTCGCTAGCCTGCTCTTCCTATGTAACGCCCTGCCCTCTCTGTGGTTCACCCTGCCCTACTTGGGGACTGTCCTGTCTTACATCTACGCAGGTTGAATGCACTGCATCTGGCAACATTCAACACGTGAAACATTGGCATCCATTTTGCATCATTAGTCGCTTTATTTCACTTGTAGTGAAATATTATCCTCAATGCATCTGTGGAGTGCATAAAAATGTCCTCTTATAAGTAAGGTGTCCTCAAAAGAGACTTTACTGATCTTGTAATGCCCCTGACAGGCAACCAACGCCGTGCCTAGGCACAATACTGTATGTATGTATGTATGTATGTATGTATGTATGTATGTATGTATGTATGTATGTATGTATGTATGTATGTATGTATGTATGTATGTATGTATGTATGTATGTAAATTACCCACCTTAAATCCTATCTTTCAATCACACGAAATATTTACGATGAGAAAGTACGATCTAGAATCTCGAACATATAAGCGAGGAATAAATAAATAAATTGGTGTTGTAATGTCAAACGATCCAATTCTCGTGAAAAGGCATCAGTCAAAACCCTAAAAAGTAAAATAAATAAATATACAATAAGGAATGTCAAACGACCAAAGGCGGAAAAAATACATGAAGCGCCTTTAACATTAAACTGAACTTGATTCCCAATCTTACTGCAAAGTATTACGACTTATCAAAAGGACTTCATTTGTAGATTTTCAGTAAGATTCCGGAGACATGAGCAACATGTGTTACTCGAAATTGTGAGGAAAATTTAGAAGGTGGTGGTAGTTGTGGTGGTGGGCAATTATATTTTCTGAACTACATGAGGCCAGTATAAATCTTATAAAGCAAATAATTGAAACATAAGCAGTAGCAATTAGGAGAAATGTTCATAAAGTAATTCATACATGCTTAGAACGAATATATTGGGATGGAGAGACAGCCGACGGACTGGCAAACGAATAATTTTATTTCGCTGCAGGGTTATGGCATCATAATGCTGGACCGTAGTAAAATTCTAGTATATTTCAGATGATTACACTGCTAGTGGCGTGTCTACTTTTAACCACATGTGCCTATAGGGTACATTCTGAACAATGCGCATGTGCGAAAGGCTCCATAAAGGTCCGAACTGGACCAAGTCTTTATGATCACGTTGTGGCGTCCCTATCCGATGGAGACTGCCTGTCTTACAAGGAGCATGACGAGATCGGACCAGATGGAATTCTTTGGGCGAACATTGATTACAATGGACAGGTGTGTAAAGGTTTCTTTTGTAATTAAGTATTTAGGGAAAAGATTTTTCATGGAAATACACAGTCATGTTTTCACTTATTCTTAAAGACTAAGAAAATAATATTTCAACATGGAGACTAAGAAAACATTAATCTCCATACATGTTACAATACATTTTTCCATGCCAATATTAAATGATTATTTTCATGTATGTCATTCCAAAAATGATTAATTTCATGCATATCCTGATATGTACACATTGAGAGAGAGAGAGAGATTTGCGCCATTCTGCATAACGGTGTATTCATCCAAACAATTAAAATGAAACGAGCGTGTGCAGTATTTAGGCTGTTTTCTAAAAGATTAATGAACCGTAAATGGTATTTGATTTTTAATTCTTCTATATTAATTGCGTTGTCAAGTATATGTATATATTTATCCTAAGGCCGTATACATTTAACATCTTTGTACTTTTATTAAGTAATAAATCTTTTCTTCTTTTTTTTATTTGTATCATCTTGCGAAAATCAATAGTCCTATTTTTGAAGTGATATCTTTATTCGAAGGAGATGTATGTCAAACTACTCGTCTATGGCAGGCAACCCTCCACACTTGCATGTGTCACGTGGCCCGCTTCGGCATTCATCGTGATGCAGTAGAAATGCAAAACAGTCCCTGTTTAAGAAACGAAAACAAGACGCCCCTAATATTTGGACGCTAGACGGCACTGAAAACGTTTACGAAGGAAATATTTAATTGACATTGAAAACGAGACATGACAATTCACGCATTCAAAGTAAAGAAAAGTTAAATGATTTCTTAGTTAGGAAGAATGTTGTCAGATCGCAGAAGGTTCATATCTAGGCCCAACTGTAGTTTAGACAATATGGCAGTGCCAATATACCGTCGCCAAAGTTTGGAAAATCTCGTGCAACTGAACTCTAGCTGGACTACGTGAGATCTCAGCCATACGAGATTCTGGTAAAATTGTTTGTTGATCGCTTTGGCCAATACAAAGAGCATCTATCAAACATTGGAGAAGCCAAACCAAGATGGCATGTCTTCCCATCTCAAAATTGATTAAAACATACTTTCTGCAGTTATTCAAGCAAAAATTATATCATCTTAAACAGACGCCCATGCAGATGTGTGTCTCGTTCAGCCAATGTAACTGTCCATGTTTACGTGTAACATGACGTCATCTCATTATCATTATGACGTATTACGAAATATCATCTTATCATCCAACCACATCACTTCCAAAATGTGTTTAACCTTGTTGTGCAGTTACAAAGAAAACTGTTTTTTAAGAGACCCTCGTTTGGCTGAGGTCCCCCAGATCCACGCGAGAGGTCTGGTTGAACGAGGCTAAAGTTGGGACCGATCAGCTCTCCAGTGACGTAGGTATAAAACACACACACACACACACACACACATACACACAAAAAAAACGCCAGCGTCTTCACCATCTGGCCTCAGGGAGGGCCTACCTCGTTTTGAGTTGTTCTTTAATTTTTTTTTTTATTTTTTTTTTATTTTTTTTTTGTAGAATTTTGGCGTAAAGAAAAGATCAAAAGTTTACACAATTAAAGTGCTAGAGTTTCTGGGTCAAGGCTTGCAACTAATATGTTTCATTATTTTCTACGCATCGGATGAATAAAAGGAAACAGAAACAAGAGCAGGCGTTTCTGTTAGAATGTCGCAAATATCAACTTGTGGTGGCAGTGGTGTTTTGCGGGGAACAATAGCGCCACCTGGGGAACAGTTTGAGTTGGGACAGGTCATGGATTCTATTAGGCATTTTCTTGTGTAATCTAATTGGTCAGTGTGATCATGTTGATATAAATGCGATCTATATGGCATCATAATGACGCATCACTGACAAGCAGATGACGTCACTATGACTTAACAACACGGACAACGTAAACTTTAGCTTGCAAACATAAACACGTTCACAGTCTCGTCTAAGACTTTAGTTGGCTCTGGATTTCATCAAATTTGGCTGACTTTCTATCTTGTATACGATTTGTTTATGTCATAGTGTCTATCACCAACAATTTAAATGTATAGTGTTTAATATAGTATCTTTATACTTCTATGCAAAACTCCTCATAAACGGTCTATTTGTATGGACACGTATCGTGTACTAACAATATTGTAGAAAAGTTCCTAGCCTGTCTCTAGTTTTACTAGTCTCGTTCAACTAGACTCTCGTGTGGCTCTTTGAGATCACCTCCATCTGAGGGTATGGTAAATGCTTAATTGATTAGCGATGGAAGGTCACAATTTCGGGAAGCGAAACTACAAAAACATTTCTCTCTACCTCAAAATGTATCTGTTTCTGTTTCTGTAATCATCCAAGCCAAAATCTTATTGCAAGCTTAAAAGAATATCACTGAAGATTACTCTATAATCGGATGCCGCTGCAGAGGATGTCTTTCGATCAGTAACGAAACTATCCATGTTTACGCATAACATGGAGTCATCTCATCATCACAATGACGTTTAGGACATATCATCAGCCAATCAAATCATTTTCCAAAATTATGGGAAAGCTTCATTATGACGTTACAAGAAAACTCACAATTTTATCCGATCCTAGTTTATCGGAGATGTCACAAAATTAACTTGAGATAGTGAACCAGTCAGTTTACGAGGCAATAGTTTTACTTAAGACAGAGAACCGGTATATCGTCTCCATGAGGTTACATCTTTGCAGTGAAAACTGCCCTACACTGAGACTTTTTTTTTACCTCTTGGGATCCAATATAGAATCCTCAGTCTGTCCAGCTCTCGACTTTATCGTATTTTCAAGTCAGAATTATTCCGCACCCGTTTGAACTAGCAAAAATGCTTTAAAAAATGGCCTAAGTTCGATGCTTTTGTCGTGTCCCTGTTTTGACAAAAAAATTTTCATACGACCATAGTCATATGTAGATTTAAGTAGCTGACTTTGTCTTGTTCTAAATAAAATTGGAATAAATTATGAACGGATAAACTTTTCTGATTTTGTCTGAAACATTTGATACACATTTCTTTACCTTTCAAAAGCAGACATTCATTCTGGGCGTATAGTTTCGCATTCGAACTCGGCCGTAATCACATTGACCTAGATACTCGTATTATCTGGTAGATACTGAATGCTTAAATAAAACTAATTAAAGCAATATAAGCATTCCCGGATTCTGCTTTAAATACCACGTGAACCCAAAGATTAAATGTAGGGATACTCTTTTAAAATTTGGAAATTCAGCTTATGCAAAATACGAAACTGTGGAAAATAACCTTAATTGCATATCAGGTAAAACATCATTCTTGACGTCATGCACCTTATGACGTTACAATCTCAATGATGTCAACACTTACTCATGGGGGAATAGATAAAACTATCTGCTTGATGCTAACAATCAGAAAGGGGTGGGGGGCAGTGGGCGCAGTTTGGAGTTTATATTCTCCACACTTTATCTTCAAACGTAGTGCTCGTACTGATTGAGCAGGCAGAGACTATCCTCCACATCTGTCAATATTTGTCCTTATCCATAACTCGAAAAGCTATGATATATGAAATCTGTGTCGTTACAGAACAAGTGTCTGACGTTTAAATTCATGGAATGTTGATATCGATATTTTGGCGTCATTGCCTTGAGAATTTTCAAAAATTCATCATTAAGGCGAAATAAATTTTGTTACGGTTTGTTCAATGTTTTAAATTTTTGTTTCTTTTTTAATTTTTACTTTGGAGAATATCAATTTAATCTCACCTTGTGCACTTACAACGTTTGCAATATTTTATAATGGATTTTGTGTCCCTATTCAAAGTGAATCCTATTTTTACAGATCACGTGGATTCCCAAACACTACGTTGAAATAGAGCCCTGCAACATAGACAAATTGAAGAAAAGAGCAGGTACTGTAAATACTTCAAATCGTACTCTAATGTAATGCATCATACCTTTGGAATGTATATAAATAGTTCGATAAAAGACTTGTTTCTTTTCATCTCAGTTTTTGACAACTTATTGAAGGAAATCGAGATGGGACTATATTCGGTCCATACAGTGGTAAACTTACCTCAAAAAGTCTTAAAACCTTGTCACGTTGATGCCACGCTCTAGACTTGACTCAGAAAGTCTTAATACCTTGTTACGTTGATGACACGCTCTAGAGTTGAAGAACATTACCTTATGACAACCTTCTCATGAAATCTCAAATAAGCGTTTGGGACAGAGGTAATGTTTCTTGTACATTGCATTTCAAGTTTATCTTATCTAGTTTATGTCAGTATAAACCTTGAATAAATTGTCAGTCTCCGTACGGTGTTAAGGCGTTCAATGCTTTGTTTGAAAAGACATATTTTTCCATGTCTGTACAGGAAGCTTATTGTGTAACTTTAAACGTTGCACTTTTGTTTCAAAAATGTCTATTCATATTCGTCTGTATAACAATAATCGTAAATCCAGTGCCTTAAGACTATACATATCACTCATATATTTTAACTACTCGATTAACTTTCCTTTTACCAATTTATAAATATGTTCTAGTTTATACTTCGCCTTTTGAAATCCCTCGAAATTTACTGCATTTGCAAACTCAAGGTGAAGCCCAATCCTTCTTTTTCTACACCTCGTGGAATATCGATTTATTTCCATACTCCATATGTCTATTGATAACACCCAGAACTTTTTCATGTGCTTCTGAATGGAGAGGTTGGAGTAATATATATATATATATATATATATATATATATATATATATATATATATATATATATATATATATATATATATTTGTTTCTTGTCCTCATAAAGTTATCGTTCTTCTTCGTTTTCGTATATTCGTATTGCGGTTTGGTGTTTACCTGTGCATAAAAGTAATTGTACAACGTTTAATCTAAGTAACTATATATCAGTACTTTCAGAACATTTCTTCACATTTTCTTGTATTTTGTTTCTATCATCAACGTCAGAACTTTGTCAAATAATTTGTGTCGTTTGCAAAGAGCCAAAGAGCCCCACATAATGAGTTGTTTCGTCCGGGAGGTCATTCATGAATATGCGAAATAGGACAAGCCATAGTATTTCCCTTGAGGTATTTCGTCGACTTTACAGAAATTAACTTGATTGCTTTCTCCCATGAGAAAGATGGATATCCCTTTAATATCTTGCTTTAGAAGCTCTATCCTCTTAATTTGATGCGAAGTCTTTTCAATGGCTGCTTCAAGTCAATATATAATAAACCTATTACTCGGCGTTAATCTAAAAGCTCTGTCCATATTTCCATTGCTTTCAAAAGTTGAAATATCATGTGTTTCCTATTATGGTTATTCATGAATACAGTATAAGAAATAGGATTAGACAATATATGCTCCTTCGAGGTATTTCACTGCCTTTACTGAAATTCACTTGATTGCAGTCTCCCATGACGAAGATGGATATCCCTTGAATATCTTGCTTTAGAAGCTCTGTTCTCTTAATTTGATGCGAATTTTGTTTTTGTACAGTTTTAAAGGTCTGCTTTACAAAATATATTCTAAACCAATTACTCGGCGTAAATTTATAAATTCTGTCCATCTTGCCATTGCTTCCAAAACTTGAAATACATTGTGGTTTCTGTTCCTTAAGCCAAACTGTGTGCTTAGAGAAAAATAAATTAGAGAACAACAATAAAAATTAATCGCAATTTAAAACTTCCATTAGAGATAGGCAAAACATTTTAGGGTCCATGACTTTTCATAATCATCAGAATCATTTACAATAGTGTGCCATCAAGAATAACGTTTTAATGATTTACGCTGTGGTGTTGGCGGTTAAGAAAGTTCAAGTTATTATTATTATTATTATTATTATTATTATTATTATTATTATTATACAAGGTCAACATATTCACTTTGGGGTATTTCTTTCTTTGGAAAAGGTAACTGGTGTTGCCACAGGTGTACAAGCCAATGCAATCTAAACATTCTAATCGAGAATTGCAGTCTATCATGTCCTCTTCTCTTTTTTATTCTAACAATAAAGGCTATAAAGATAATATTTGAATTATGACATTCAATCTTGGTGCTAGACCAATGTGCATGCACCACTACGGATAGTGTACACGTAAGATCTGGAGCAAGTCTGCACGCTCAAACTCTGACTACATTGCAAGTTCATCAATGTCTGACATACAAAAATAACAAGCATGCAGCGGGTGGTTACACTTGGGTCAATGTGGATTATCACGGGCAGGTGAGTGTATGTGCATGTTCGTGTATGCTTGTGCGTGTGTGTGTTTCTGAGTGTGACAAAGAGTATATAACAAAGAAACAAACAACATAGAAATGAGGCAGGAGTTAACAGAAAAAAGAAAGCATAAAATGTTAAGCGTTACCATAACCGAAAGATAAAAAAATAATAATTAGCGAAAAAGATATATGTGTGAGAGAAAATGTTGACAGCAATTCAATACCAGAGGTATACTTTTTCTTTGTAAGGGAATTTACATGGTAACACACAATCTGGTTTAAAAACTTTTCATGAGTCATTTTGTTCACTTTTATGCTTCAACTTAGGACTTCTTGTTCAATATTATTTAGGACTTCTTTTACAATATTATTACGGGATAGCACTGGCCGATAACTTGGTGACCATTCAATGACTCACAGTGCTCTTTGTGGCCGACAAACTCTCCATAGAATAAAGGCCCAGTTAAACATAGACCTAAACTCCAAGAGGTCTCTGTGATTCCCTGATGAAGTGGGCAATCCTAGCTATAAGAATGGGACTAGGATGAAATGCAGACTTCAATTTAAGTTTCATCTGGTTTATTAATAGTCATAAAGTCATATAGCAGTACAAATTCAAAACTCAAATAACAGGTGCATTACTTCTATATAATGACTCATATCACAGTGGCAGTGTGCATTTGGACAAACATACTTAATTTAAATAACAGTTTATTATAATAGAATTTGATATACACATTTACAAATATCTAAAGTTTTAATTTTCAGATTTTATAATAATTTATTACTTAGGGATTGGCTTAGAAACATGGGCAAACATTTAATTATATTATGGGTTAACTTCAAACAGCCTTGAGAAACACTCAATGGCTATAACAATAATAACTGTTAACTTATGCACAAAGCTTTGAGAAACACTCAATAGCTTTACAGTATAACAAATAACTTATGAAAAGAGCCTTGAGAAACACTCAGTGGTTTCATAATTAAACTTGTACATTATTATTATTATTGTTGTTGTTGTTGTTATTATTATTATTATTATTGTTGTTGTTGTTATTATTATTATTATTCCATAATTTCCTATTCCTGCTGAACTGTAATAAGTATTATAGTTTTAATAAGGTCTGCAAGAAACACTTGACTTGACCTCACAAGATCATGAAAAATACTGTCTGCATATTTTGTAACTGATTGGTAAAATATTTAAGCTAAAGTTGCTGATTTTGAAAAACATAAAAATGAAAGAATAAATATCCTAAAAGGTTTAGATTATACAGATGCAGATTTCAGAACTTACTTTTAGACCTGTCCAAAATTAACTATAAGAAACGTTATTTTTCCTGGCAATTACTTACAAAGACATAATGAAATAATTGTTAATTTCTGATTCGCGGAAAATAATAAACAAAAGAGATACCTTTTCTTTGCACACTACCTTATATGGACTTCGTAGTAAATTTGTGAAACGACTTTCTCACGCACACACAGAACTCGTAACACGACCTTCAGAAACCCGATCAGGCCCTAGCACAGACGCTGACTAGCCCTTTTATACTTCCCGCGGAATTCTGCAGAATTCTGCATCTGGCAGGGAAAATTCTGCCGTTCGCTGGGTAGCAACCGCAGGAAAAATTCTGCAAGCGCGCTCGCAGGGCAACCGTACATTGCTACTAATAACAACAAAACCACACATTAATTAATAATTTTGGCCAAGTTCGAATACAGCAAATATATGTCCAAATGGTCAAAATTTACAATATAAAGAAAAAATGTTAAGCTTTAAAATGGATGATACCGTAAGCGACCTTATTTTTTATGAAGCGAGATAACTATGGAAGTGTTCCAAATGTAACAAACCTGGAAACGTGGCTGATACCGAGGATGGATTTACACATCGATCCATGGTGTAACATCATGAGTTTAAACAGTTCAAAGGATGATTTAGAATCAATTTATATGCGAATATGAAATATAAACGGGAATCATACCAACCATCGTTTGGCATTGGATAACTCTAGGTATTAATGAAGAAATTTAATGTTAACCGTAATGTTGACAACAGCCACCCACCATGCTTTACCATCGAGAGCTTTACGATTAAAAAACTTGATTTAAAAAAAAAATATTTCAAGGCTAGATTTCCTGCCCATTACAATATTATTTGGGACTTCTTGTACAATACTTTTTAGGACTTTATATACAATATTTTCTAAGATTTCCTGTATAATATTATTTAGGACGTCTTGTACAATATTATTTAGAACTTCTTGTTCAATATTATTTAGGACTTCTTGTACACATTATTTAGTACTTCTTGTATACCATTATTTATGACTTCTTGTACAACATTATTTAGGACTTCTAGTACAGCATTATTTAGGATTTCTTATACACTGTTATTTAGGACTTCTTGTACAACATTATTTAGGATTTCTTATACAATGTTATTTAGGACTTCTTGTACAACATTATTTAGGACTTCTTTTACAACATTATTTAGGATTTCTTATACAATGTTATTTAGGACTTCTTGTACAACATTATTTAGGACTTCTAGTACAACATTATTTAGGACTTCTTGTACAACATTATTTAGGATTTCTTATACAATGTTATTTAGGACTTCTTGTACACTATTATTAGGACTTATTGTAAACCTTTATTTAGGACTTCTTGTACACTATTATTTAGGACTTCTTGTACAACATTATTTAGGACTTCTTGTACAACTTTATTTAGGGCTTCTGGTACAACATTATTTAGGATTTCTTGTACAATGTTATTTAGGGCTTCTTGTATAATATGATTTAGAATGTCTTGTGCAAAATTATTTAGTTTCCAAAGTGCTCATGTTCTCATTCGAAACGATTTCGCCTTTACTAATATTTTGCATTTTTCAGTATATCTGTTGAATATAGATAATATCCGACTATTTTATATCAAAAACGTTTTTCTTTGTCGTTACTTTTATACTTACTTAAAGGATGCGTGGATCGCCGAAAATTACGTGCATATTGGAACGTGCACGACAGGAACTCACACTACCTGTAAGTCTTATTGTATACTACTTATAAAAATTGGTCAAGAATACTCGTTATTTCATAAAGAAACAAATCTATGGCAATGGTTGAAGAATAAGGCTCATTCCACTTATTGCGAACGAAATATAATAATCACATTTCACATTGGTTTGTATTCTTAAAGTTGGAGAGCGAAGAAAGAGAAGGTAAATATAAATATCATTTAAAGAGAAAAGCAAGACATAACGTTGGATTATATGACTGGTAAGCTCACTGGTTTCAATGGTATGACTATAACATGTCAAACTCAGCTTAAAATTAGTGTCGTACCTGATCTATTTGGAAACAAAATATTAGTCAAAAATATTTATCATAGTTTTCAGAATAACATGATGAAGTATGTAGTGTAGCACAAATGTAAATCGAAATAAATCCGAATCCTTGGTGCACATGTTAGAAACAATCTTAACTTCTCAAACGATTTCACGCACTAACTACGAATTCTATTTTTATAAGTGGTTTATATATATATATGTGTGTGTGTGTGTGTGTGTGTGTGTGTGTGTGTGTGTGCATTAACTGTAATTTGTGTATATAGTACTTTTTTCCTGTATAATATTTTGGAACATATCCTTCAAAATGCTTGATTAAGTAATAAATAATTTTGTAAAACAATTGGGAACAATCACGCCATTGGTTAATTTAAACGTTATCATTTAAACTTAATAATGAGAAAATGACCTTGTTGCACTGAAATCTTTCACTTGAAGGTTTTACCTTGTGGAAAGATTACACAAATAATTAGTGAGCTAAACGAAAACCTTTGGTCAAGTTACTGTATGTGTGTATGTTTGTCCAGTCAACGTATAAGTATTGCCTATATTATAAGCATTTACTTACCTGAATATTCTTAGTGACAGATTTTCTGTCGCAAATGCAATTGCTTATACCAAATATTGACAGATGTATATCGAAGGAACAACAAGTAATATAACCAGGGAAATGAATCGGGTCAGATAATTATAAAACTGCCTTAGCACAACTAATATAACCGAGGACTGAATCAGGTCATATAATTACAAAACTGTCTTAGTACAATAAATCAACTCATGCTAATATTTCAAAAATTTTGATATTTTTTAACTTTTGTCCGAGTTAGGTTCGAAACACGAAAGTACTGACATTATCTTATTGTTTCCATTTCTTCATGCAAGACAAATTGTAATGATATTAGGAGAATCTAATTATGATTTGTTACTTTGGAACTTTGACCCTGAATTCATTTTTTTTGATCAGACAGTTATATAACTCCCAGGATAAAATGGCAACCAAATTGATATTATATACAAAAAGTTGAGTAATGGTGTCATATTTTTCAATTAAATAACTTCGTTAATTTAGTTCATTATTCATTCAATTACCTATAATTACTACTGTTTTTGGAGTTCTTGTTGGTAGTATTATCATTGTTGTGGTATATTACTGTCACTACAGAAACAATGAATTATCAGGGATATAATCTACAGTTAAACCATTTTACTTCAAGAAAATAGATGGCGCTATTGTTCATCCGTTTTGCAGGTCAATATCAACTAGGTTGCTATTTTATCATCGGAGTTTGAAACAGTTTCGCGTGACGTCCAAAATTGTAAAAAAATACTTCCATTAAACATAGCCATTTAACCCTTTTAAAATTCAACGCTTTCTTATGTGTTTATTGTTTGTCACTGTCTTGTAATTGCCTTGGACTAAGACTCATTGAGAGTGCAACGCGATTAGGCTAGTTTTGTTTTGCACTGTTCGTTATCAGTTGCTGGCACACACACACACACACACACACACACACACACACACACACACACACACACACACATATATATATAGAGAGAGAGAGACAGGCAGATAGACTGAGAGAGATAGCGAGATTATTATGACCTCGCCATATCTATGGAGTGGGTATCTAGTGTTACCCATGTAACATAACGTTCGTTGCATCACATATCCGTTAAATAACTTTTGAAGGACGTCACGAATTGAAATTTTACACTAAGAAGACTTAGGTCAAGTTCGATTTCACCATTTCAATTCGAAATTTTCCCTACATTTTCGTTTCCGCTCCATAGCTTTTGAAGGACTTCATGCATTTAAACCAAATTTGATATAAATCTTTTCATTAAGACGAAGTAGGTTAAGTTCGATTTTCGCTGTTTGCTGGTAAGGATTTACGGAATTAATGTCCATGTTTGACTTAGAACTTTGCCATTCAATTTCGTTTCAGCTCAAAAACTTGTCAAGGACTTCATGGATTAAAATCAAATTTAAAATGGGATTTTACAGTAGGAAGACCTGGGTTTGGGTTTTATTTTAACAGTTTTCTGGTAAAATTTATTTAGATATGGCCACTATTTTACTTAGAACGTTGCCCTTCAGATACATCATATTTCGGGAGTATCCGTGGCGCATGGACACATTTCTTGTTTATGTCTATTGCACAAGAATTTCTAAGAATAATAAAGTTCTCTCTTTGGATTGGTGAATTTGGTGGATCAGGAGAAACGGGCCCAGAAAACATGGACCGTAGATAGACGACCTCTACGACTCAAGGGAAGGTTGCCTGCAGTTGAGAACATTTAATGCTGATGCAATCTTATCAAAGCCTTCAAAATAGCATGACTAATATCAAATTATATTTTATGAATATCAAGGAATAAACTAAATAATGTATCGTAATTGCCTTCTCCGAAAATAAAGCGGACTTTCAACGTACATGTATACATAGTATCAAGAGTGACAGATAATTAGTTGTTTGTTTCTTTTTTTAAATCATAATTAATTGTAAGCAATTATTCTCAAAAGGATCATATATTTGAAGTGATATCGACTATTGAATTGCGAAGGTGACGAATGTTATATCCTACTTCTCTTTGTTAATCATTTCAAAGCACCAAGAAGATTTGAGTCATATTTGATTGTCATCGTTTGCCGGCAAACATTTACAGAGTTATGGCTACAATGCGATTAAATTTAGCATGAAGTTTTACATTAGGAAGACCTAGGTGAGGTTTTATTTTAACATTTGTTTGGTAAAATTTATTTAAATATGGCCTCTATTTGGCTTAGAAAGTTGCTCTTTACATACATCATATTTCGGACTCATTTCTTGTTTATTTCTATTGCACAAGAATTTCTAAGAATAATAAAGTTCTCTTCGGATTGGTGAATTTCGTGCATCAGGAGACACAGGAGAAACGGGCCTAGAAAACATGGACCTTAGACAGACGACCTCTACGACTTGTTCGTATCGTCTGTACTCAAAGGAAGGTTGCCTGCAGTATAGAAAAATATTAGTACTGATGCAGTCTTATCAAAGCCTTCAAAACAGCAGGGCTAATATCAAACTATATTGTTTTGAATATCAAAGAATAAACACAATAATGTATCGTAATTGCCTTCTTCCAAAATATAGCTGAGTTTCAACCTACATGTACACATAGTATCAAGAGTGACAGATACGTATTATTTTTTTTTCTTCATAATTAATCTTAAGCAATTAATCTCAAAAGGATCATATATTTGAAGTATTATGGACTATTGAATTGCGAAGGTGACGAATGTTATATCCTACTTCTCTTTGTTAATCATTTCAAAGCACCAGGAGGCCAAAGCAACGTTAATTTCAGTGGCTGTCCACATATTGTAACCCGATCGGAATGGGGAGCGCGGGCCCCGACACGTCCCTTACAACACCTTCCAGCGACTCCTAAATACTTTTTCATACACCATGGAGCTTCGGCTCCTTGCCATACCAAGGCCGATTGCATTGCCAAAGCACGGTCCGCTCAAGCCTATCATATGGATGGCCGCAGTAAGTATTAATTGCTGTAATTATATCATTCTGCATTTAACAGTGATATATATGACCCTTTGAAAATAACAAAATGTCTGTCGAGTTTAGGGGGGGGGGGGCTTTTTATTTTGTCAATTTTACAATTCAATTTCTTATTACATGCTGTCATTCATGGTGTTGAAATATTAAAGAAAAACGTTGTTTTCCTTCAACAGATAATTTTACAATAAACGTTCTCTTAGGTCTGCGATGCAATCAAAACAAATGAGAAAAATAACCTTATTTTTGTACCCCAAAATTAATGACACCATTCACAGGTATAAATATACTGAAGTATCCTTTTATGAGCCAAAGACACGATCAATAGAGTAAGAGGAAAATTATGTCTGTTGTGTGTCTTTCTGAATATACGAAACCCCAACAGGGACATATTTAACCATTTAACTAACCGAATATCACTTATTACCAATTTCGTATCTTGTTTTATAAATCCGAGAATGTATAAACCGATCTAGATGTAGGCTTGCTAATAAGAAACAATTTAAGAATAATAAACCGAAACATTAGAGCAACATACTAGAATCGTATTTGACTAGCGAGCTAGTTTTGATGGTTTCTTTCTAAAGTACAAGTCTATTAACATGATGGAATTTACTGTGGCCGAATACTGATTTTGGTAGTCTCCGTGGTCTTAATTTACCCATAATTAAGTATCCCTCATTATTTCCGGAATAGTCTTGCATACTTTACTACAACAAAAATTATGACCAACAAAAGTCACTAACCACACTTGGAAGGTCCTGATTTTTATTGTGTGTGTAAACCACGACTTTACATTGCCAAACTGGAGTAGGAGAAGAAAAAAAGAAAAAATGTTCATCTATTTAAATAATAGGTGAATATGGATCCGATAAGGGAAAGAATTCCAATAGAAACACTACATGTTTATATTTATCCAGAATTGTCATTACAGATTATTCAGACATTGGTTACAGTTTCTTGGTCGGGGAAGATGGCAATATTTATGAAGCTAGAGGATGGGACTACATTGGTGGACATACGCTACACTACAATAGTGTTGGCCTAGGTAAAATTGTATACCATTATTATATGAGGAGGTTATATCATATCTTATATACTAAACATTCCTAATAATACTATAAGTTCACTATATAATGATCTCTCAAATTCTTTTTTGGCTGACAACAGGAATGTATTAAATTTTACGGACACTAAACCATAAGGTGACGCATCTTTGTTGGTACTTTACCTGTAGGACTTCACATTGCACTGGGATTGAAATAATAGTGACTTTGTAATATTAGTGATTCAACGTTGACACAGATTGAAGAAGTGTATGCGCGAAAATCATTATAGAGTAACAGGCTTGACATTTTCAGTGTTGAAGGACATTGGAACAACAACGATAGCAACAACAACAACAACTACAGCAACTACTACTACTACCGATGGAAAGTTTGTAAAATGAATCAATTCAATATTCTAGGAAAGCTATCGTACTTTACAATCTTTTGACAATATCAAGAATGAGCGTTATTACTTAGTCACCATTTCCGTAACATCTTTGCTCGTTAGAAGATCTGGAATAAAGTCAAGTGTGCCTAAAGTATATACCTTTGGGACGTGAAATGGCATCTCAAATCTGCCTAATGTAGATGCCTTTCGGGCGTGAAATGGCATCTCAAGTCTGCCTAACCTAGATACATTTGGGGCGTGAAATGGCATCTCAAGTCTGCCTAAAGTAGATGCCTTTGGTGAGTGAAGTGGCATCTCAAAACATGTATCTGCTTAATAGAGCTTTATTTTTGAAAAATAATTTGATGTAAGTGAACTCAAACAAAAGTGGCTAATAAGTTGTAGTTATTGTTGTTAATGATGGTGGTGATGATTTTATATTACTACTAGTACTGTTAATGCTTCTCACACTTTTACTACTACTTCTACTACTACAGACACCACCAACTCCACCAGTTAACACTTCTACACACACACACACGGATGGTGCGGCAAAGAATAGTCAGCTGTCTTGAAATGAAACGTTTCTACTTTCAGTCTAATTGATCTCTTTCAGCGGTTTGTTTCTTAGGGAACTTTATGGATCTCGTGCCAAACGACGCTGCTCTAAACGCAGTGAAGCAGCTGATTTCATGTGGTGCGGCTAATCACAAAATCTCCAGCAGTTATATTCTCCATGGACACCGTGACGTCGGCACGACAGCATGTCCAGGAACCAAGCTGTATGACCTTATCCAATCATGGCCGCATTACAGCAGACATCAGGCATAATTTACGTGAAATAAATCTCGCGAATAGCGACATATGCCTGTTCAATGGTTATTGTACAAAAGGATTGACGACAAGAACTCAATAAAAAATATCTTTACTTGAATGAATCGTTTGTACTTTGCAACAGAAAGAGAGATTACTGCCAGTGGTATTGTCACTCGACGTCACTTGCCGCTTAAATAATGGTTTAGAATCTTTAAAGTTGCGGTAGAATGCCACCCCCACTCCCTATTTTATTAACATTTTGAGTGAGTAATACAATGCAAATTTTAACTTCAAATTGAAATGGTATCGTCCAAAATTTCATGTCCTTGATGTAGGGACTAAAAGCGATATGTTTTTCAAAGGGAGCAAAGCTCAAGTCACGTGAATACCCTTTGTAAACTGGATACACGAGACTCAGTTAACTCGGGTTTGATGCGGTTTCCTACGGTTTAAAACGAAGCTACTATATCTTACTAAAGGACATTTTACCGTCTCTGGTATTCTTGGTAAGCACTTTTATGGAAAACATTTTTTTTTTGGTTTTATTTTGTTTTGTTTCGTTTTGTTTTGTTTTTGTTTTGTTTGTTTTGTTGTTTGTTGTCTTTTTTTTTGGCGGGGGGAGGGGGAGCTAATAAAATGACTTAAAAGGTTTAAAAATTGCTTGTCGAATCTTCCTCATAAATTTACCTTTTCTTACTATTTTGTTTCAGAAAACGTAACCACTCACTTTAGGCTAAAATGAATAATAGGAAGACTAAATTTTAAATGTTACTACTGCGATTGGAAAAAACAAACATTTCGGGAAATTATCCCATTTGGAAGAGGATCGTGTCGCTAATGAGATAACGTTAAACAAACTTACAATTTTTAACAACAAACCAGCATACAGAACGAAAGTATTTTTACATCATATGTTAAACACTTTCTCTGCTTACAAGGACTTTTCGTTTCACGTTTGAACTAAATAGAACGGTAGGCGAAGAAGATCTTCCATATATAGCATTTAAAGGGCTTGTAAATGTTGTGCAAGCTCACATAACCTTCCTAAAACTTTTTTTTTTTAAAATCTTTAGAAGTACTGCACTTATGTTTCACTGTTTCAGGTGTAACATCATAACGCTATGTAGACCTTGTCTAGACTGGTGTAACATCATAACGCTACGTAGGTCTTGTCTAGACTGGTAATTTTGTCACAATATTCACATGCAAAGTTGGACTTATAGTACCTTGCCCTGTGATCTAATCAGTGTTGTTTATTTAAATATGTTGTATTGCCCGATCATAAAGATTAAGCAAAGAAGCTGGATACAAGTTCTACCAATTTAAAATTGTCCTTCAACGATATTTCATAAATACACTCAATATATGTAAGAGGCATCAAAAAGAAAACTAATAAATAACGGATCATGGCGTCGAAACGTCAGTAAATTAATGGAACAGGAAACATGTACATGTGGAAATATAGTGATGGTTGGAAACATTGATAAGTACCTAGATACATACGTATATGCATTCATACGTACATATGTAACTACATACATACATACATACATACATACATACATACATACATACATACATACATACATACATACATACATACGTATCCAGATACACATCTTAAATGCTTGTATACATACATGTGCATGGTTCATTAAAAAAAATATTCTTATAAAGTGTTGACTACAATCTTACACAGAACACGTATCATTTTGGCAACAGCGATTTAGAGATGAAAATGAACTTAACATGGGTGGTTAGAAAGGGTGATGACTCGGGGGTATTTTGTTGCTAACATTTCATTCCTTCAAATTAGGATTCTAGCTGAAAAATCAGCAAATTAAATTAGGTTTGCAGGTAGAAAACACTTCAGAGTTGTACTATGTGCTAACGCTGAGGAAAAGCACAAAGTAAAATTGTAGAAATATTCATAAGCCAGGAAGTTAAATAAGTTAAGGAATCAAAACGGTTGTGGACCTCAAAGCGATTTTATAGCTGGCCAAGAGCATTAGTAGTAATATGTGGCTATTGGGGGTTTAACGGGAATTAAACATTAGCCCATAGGTTCACGAGGCGATATGATGTCATGCGTGAATTCAGCATTGTGGGTCTATATTGGGTCTAACGGGACATTTACATTATGGGTCTCTATGGGGTCAATGGGAATTTAACATGGAAAAATGTATGGGGTCAAAAGTATTTATACGGTCAAAAGTATTTATAGGGTCAAAAGTTTTAGACGGACAAAAAAGGGTCGAAAGTTTATAGGGACGAAGTGTCGAAAATTTATGGGGTCAAACGGGAAGGGTAATTTTACAATTTTTATATACAATCCAAGTCGCGAAGCGGAAGTGGAAATGTTTCTGAAATGCCATAAACGTAATTTCTATCAAATTCTGCCCAGTTATCTAATACGGGCTGTCCCTAAGAACCAGTTATGTGTAAGCCACATCTTGTAATTGAGTTGAAGCTAAACAGTTTCAAAATTACTTACTCTATACCATTTTTAGAATTTAGTGTACATAGTGTACTTTTGATTTCCCCAAAAAAGTCAATTCTGGGTGAGAGTAACCCATTCCTATTTTAGTGCTCTTAACTAGGTATACAATGTTATCAAGTAATTTTTGAAAAAGTGATCGAATGTATCTAATTTGTGCATTTAAAAAAAATATTTAATCAAAATGGGTTTCCAAAGCCAAAATGAAAGCCATCAGGCAATGTTGAATTATTTTAGCCCATAAACGGGATGGGGTGTTTCCCAAGCGGCAGCTGGTTCCGGGCTGGCGGTTTTAGCTGTGGGTGTGGCTTGCTCCAAGATCTGTTGAGGGCTCGTGTTGCTTCTTTTGTGTTCACTGCAGACCATGGCACGACTTACGGCCTGACCTCACATTATAGTCGTGTTTCGGCCCAACGGCCATGTACGACTTACTAAAATTTATACCCTTATGGTTGTATGTCCGGCGAGGCAGTTGAGGCAAAGAGCTCGGCAAGGGGTGCGCCGTCGTCCCTGGAGGCTACGCTGGGTCCAGAGTATATTAATTTTGATTGGTGTTCCGAAAGGTATAAAATCTTTATACACTAGATACACCAGATACTTTATACACGTCTCACACTAGATTCTTGAAATTTGACATATCGCTGTACTAATGACTTGAATAGTAATGATAAACATAGTTATTAGCGAGACAGAGTTTTTAAGGAGTGGTATTTGTTGGTATGGCGAGTTTCTTTATTATTTGTGTATCTATGCAGGTATTGCATTTAATCGGTTACTGCATTGTGCAGTGGGCCCTGATGGTCTGGGCTTAGGAGGACCTCATATTGGTTGAAGTTAGGGGCCTGTCTATAGTTATGGGGTGTTCCTTTCATTTCAATGATTACCGCCTTGTGCAGCCGGCCCTGATGGTCTGGATTTAGGATCACCTCATACAGATAGGTGTGGGCAGTTATGATTTTCTGAAATCAATGTTGCTACCTTGTGCAGCCGGCCCTGATGGTCTGGGCTTAGGACCACCTTATATTTCGTAATTTTATGGCGTGTACAGGTAAAAGTCGCCTGCCAGGATTCCAGCTCCTTGTGTTAATTTTAGAATTCCTGCAGTAGGAGTTTACATGCAATTTGTTAGTGGCTTCATTGGACTGGGATGTGTTCGAGGTTGAGAAAGTGATAATGGGAGATAAGTACACATGCTCTAGGTCATATATTTACGTGGTCGGGTAATCACGTTATTTTTCAATAAATTTTGTACGTAAATTGATTTAGGGAGTTGTGTTAAGTGTGTATTATTACTTATTCATTTGGTTGTATTTTAATAATTTTGTTTTTCATGACTTGTCTTTAATGAAGGGAGTAGATGTTCTCTCGCCTCTGATGTCGGGGACAGGCCGCTCGTTTCGAACTGGCTAGCCCGAATGGGCCCAGCATAATATACCTTCCCTCATTGGCGGTGCCCTTCCTCTCACGCTGAAGACAAGTTCTGCTTTTGTGGACTTAAATGTGCTTTAGTATGGGGTGTACGTATTTGGCTCGGGTGGTTTGATCTATTGACCGGTTTTAAATTTTTCCCCTTGTCCCAGTATCTGAGACGTACCCTATGTTATTCGATTACACCGAGTTGATGTTTTTGCTTGGTGTCTTTAGAAACTCCGTGTACTTGTTTGGTGCATTTAGTGTCTTCTGTCTATCTTGGAATTTGGGTCTTTCTGTGCTGTATTTAGGGCATTCGTTGAATATGTGGCAGAGCATTTCTTGGCTTGATCAGTGTTGGCAATTTATTCCTAGCTCTTTTATACCTGGCAAAAATCTTCCAAAGCTGATGGCTAGTAGCGTTCTGCCATTTCTGATTCTATTTGTGACTTTGGAGTCATGTGGGTTTGCCAGGTTAGGGGCAAGAACATTTCTGCAAACTTGCTTCTGCAGGTCATATAGCTTGCGCCCTTTTTGGGGAATTGTCCCATTCCCCCTGCCATTTTTGATCAATTTGATATATTTCCTGTACGCTGTTGTCCAAGTGCTGAACTTCCGCTTCTTTAACCTGTTCTTAGCTTCCTTGTCTGCCCTTTCGTTTCCAGAAATGTTTATGTGGGAGGGCACCCACATAAATTCTATGGTATGATTATTTTCTTCCAGGGTTTTGAGTCTCAAGTAGACTTCTCGTAACAGATTTTCTCTACTAGTCGAGTTACTTGAGGATCGCAGAACACTGAGGGAGTCGCTTACTTTAACCGCTTTAGATGTGTGGCTTGATTGTAGCCATTTGATTGCTTGGTTGATGGCCCAAAATTCGACCGTATAAATAGAGCTGCTATCAGGGAGCCTCGCCCCAATTGTTATTCCCTCCTCTGGAATCACCACGGCAGCTTCAGTTCGTTCTGGGTCTGGGGATTTAGAACCGTCTGTGTACATTTTGGTATATCTCTCATACCTACTTTCTATTTCGGTGAGAATTTTGGCCTTTAATTCTATGGGTTGTTCTTGTTTATAACCATATATGAGTGCGTTTAAAATTGGGGGGGGGGGCAATTTACCGATCCATGGGGCGGTGTCAATGTATTTTGTGACCTCTGTCTGGATATCTTGGATGTTAAGTTCCAGTTGTAGATCATGGATTCTTTTGCCCCCAGGTAAATTCATCCTCAGTTTTTGTTTACATTTCTCTATCATTGTTCCAGTAGGGTGCAACTTTTCATGGATAGTGATCCTCGTTGCATACCTCAGCAGTAACTCTTCCCGTCACAGATTTAGAGGTGATGGTCTCCGGCTAGGATTCTTAGTTCCTCCGCTGAGGTGCTAGCGAGAGAACCGGTCCAAACAGCCAGGCCCCGGTATTGTATTCCGTCCAATTGTCTTAAAAAGTTAGGATTGGCCGAGGTATACGCCTGGCATCTATAGTCAATTTTGGACCGAATCAGTGCCCTGTATAACGTAAGAAGTGTAGCCTGATTCCCCCCCCCCCCAAGTCGGTGCCCTTTACGTTCCTCAAGAGGTTTAGATCATGCCCGCATCGGCTCACTAGCTCGGCTATGATATTGCACCATGTCAGGTGCTCATCGAATAGCATCCTCAGGAATTTAGATACTTTTTCAAATTTTATGTATATCCCATTGAGGAATAATGTTGGGGGTTTCCTACGCCATTTAGTTTTTGGTGAAAACAATACCCCTACCGTGTTGCTGGGGGCTAACATGAAACCCACCTATCGGCCCATTGCCCCGATTCCATCTAGCCCTTGCTGCGTTCGGCCTACCACAGTTTGGATGGGTTGCACGCTTTCCAGATACGACTGTCGTCAGCAAACAGGACAGATCCAGATGGGTCAGATCAGCCGACTTTTCTAAGTCGTTAACCATGATGTTAAAGAGAGTAGGGCTTAGTACACTGCCCGGGAGGTGGGGGGTCCGTTTTCGAGCTCGCGTATTTCAGAGTATTGGTTTCCCACCCTAGTTTGGATTTTTCGGCCTGTCAAGAAGTTCGATATCCACTTATGTATGTGGCCTGTTATTTCGTAGTTGTTCAACTTTGCAATTAAACCATTGGTCCGCATTAGGTCATATGCTTTTTCAAAGTCGAGGAAAACTGCGATTAGATTACGATCACACTTCCTCTATGCGTTGAACGCTGGTTGTTGTTGTTGCTGAATAATAAATACTTCTTGTGCTTCTTTCTGTGGTTGCACATAATTTTCCAATTCTTCTTTCTGTCTCTTTCTGAAATCACACACCACTGGTAATGATGGAGAAGGAGGTGAAGGTAGTACTACCGTCACAAGCAAACATTCTTGCGGAGACGATAGGAAATCAGGCGAAGCTAAACTGAAGTCGTCTTCAGGAAGAAGAATACTGGTTACAGCCGCAGTAGTAGTCGTAGTCATGGTACTATCACCCCGAGTATAGAATGTATCCGCAGCAGTCGCACCCCAATATATTGTCTTCATGTTATCAGCCATAGGTATTGTAACTGAACTGTTCCTCAATGGCAAACCATAGGAACGCTCATGAGCTTATATATTGAAAGTGACCTCAAGCGTCCGCTCTCTTCTGATTGAAAGAGATACCACATGCTCTGGCTGAATTTTGTATCACGCGTTGGTGGAACATTTCACAGACACAACGATATGGAAGAGAAGAGTGTATGTACAGAGGCTAGGGTGTCTGAAGCCGGCATTAGTTTACGGACCTGCCGTGAGACGAAGTTTGAGAAAAAGAAGACTAGTGAAGCGATGCCGCTTGTATTAAAACTTTCGGGTTAGCAAACCCCAACGGCCCTTTTCAGGGCCACCCACATCTCTAGAAAAGAGAGATACCAATCATTTGCCAGTTCTTTTGTGTTTTATGTTTCTGTATGTTTTTTGTATGTTTCTGTATGTTTTGTGTATGTTTTGTGTATGTCTAATGTCTACAACTAAACTTAAAACCCCTTACCCGTTCTCTCTTATGTGTGTTAGTATGTTTGTATGTGTGAGGGTATAGTAGTGTGTCTATAAATACTTCCTACCCTTGTGTGATTCCATGTTCCTATATATGTAAGTATAACAAGTGTGTATATACACTCCTACCCTTTTTGTTACATAGTACGGGGAGAGGGGTGTTTGGATAGAATGGGGGTGTGATTGGATAGTAATCAAAAAGCAGTTGCTGGATTGTGGGGGTGAGTGTTTGGATAGTAATCAAAACGCAGTTATGGATTGTAGGGGTGAGTGTTTGGATAGTAATCAAAAAGCGGTTGCTGGATTGTAGTCGGGTGTGTGTTTAAATTGTATCTAAAAAATTTAACATTACCATTCCCGTTATCCCCATAAACCTTCGACCCTTCGTCTCTATAAACGTTCGACCCTTTTTCGTCCCTCCAAAACTTATGACCCTACAAATAATTTTGACACTATAAATACTTTTGATCCTATAAATACTTTTGACCCCAGACATTTTTCCATGTTAAATTTACTTTCACCCCATAGAGACTCATATAGTTAATGTCTCATTAGATCCCATATAGACCCACAATTCTAAATTACCGTATGACCTCATATTGCCTCATAATGAAAAACCTATGGGTTAATGTTAATTCCCGTTAGACCCCCAATAGCGACATATTGCTACTAGTGTTTCGCCAACTCCTGCTACGGACGAAAATTTATGAGAAGCGCTGTTTTCAAATGGCGGCGATCACCTACTGTGGAGGAAATCGGTTGAAGAATTTATACATTCAGATTCAAAACTGAGAAATAAAAAGAGGTAAAACACTACATTTTTATCAGTATTATAAAATACCATATTTGTAGGCTACAAAGAATATGTAATTTGCATGGATTTGATGATTCATTATGTAACTATACCCCACCCTAATCATTCTGATACCCCTAACCTCCATTTATTACATAGATTTTTTAAATTTAAATTTGATTGTAATTGGTACTTTATAATTTTCAAATATCTGTATTTTTTGCCGTCTTATGGCAATCCCAATTTTATTCATTAGTTTTCTCTATTTTACTTCACTGATATGTAATGTTCAATGCCTATTTAATTAAAATTATTTTTACAGCTTCAAAAATAAATGATACCCACAGTCAATTTATTTTATAAAGGCGTTAATAGGGCTAAAGGAAAGTCAGTTTCCAAAGCATGATTTGAAAGTAAAGTTGTAGCTCTATGGGTTGTGCCACTTTGTTTGTGACAAAAATAATGACCTTTCTTAATCGAAAGTTCTTAAAAATGTTTGTAAAGAAAGTGACATTTTAAAAAATTATGATAAATACTCTAATTTTTCACTTAATTCATAAATTGTTTATGTACAAAATTACCTTCCAACATCAGAAATGTTTCCCGTGGAAATTATTGACTGTTTACCTTTAATTGCATAATTTTATGATCTTAAATGTTTTTAAAATATTGCAATAAACATAGGGTACGTTGCATTTGTATTGATGTCTCCGTTTATAGCTTTGTTAGATTTGATTTATAGTTTGTTGGGGAGTCGGTGTTGAAAAGATATTTCTCAAACCGACAATTAGCCAATGTCTAGGAGAAAATGTCAAAATGTACAGTATTTACAAGACTTCACGGTAGCATGGATTAATTTCGTAAAATGGAGCCTCCCTAATTTCTTAACATAGGGAATTATCGGGATATTCTAGAGTAAAAGTGTTTAGTAATTTGAGGTAGGAATAATTATTTGTATTAGGTGTTCGGGTCGTGTTTTGTATTGCATGGCGTTAAGTACCAAACTTCGAGTTGGAAAGGCTTACTGATGAGTCATGAAAATCTGAAGCAAAAAAACAAAAAAAAAAAAAAAAAAAAAACTTGCATGTGTGAAATAAGAGTTTCGTGATGTGTTGTCATTAGGTGATTAGAGGACAATTACTGTAGTATTTGCGCGTTTAGGAACCCTACAGTTGACAACGACTGTTGTCTTGAGCTTCTTGGAAATAAGGAAAACATCGACCTCAAGCCAGACTCACGTAAACATAGTAAATACTAGCATGATGTCTACCCCAAGATTGTTTCTAGCATGTTTAACGAATTAACTAAACTTTTCCTTTACAATTTATAATTTTTCAGAACATTTTTGCCTTAAGATATGAACAACAGAGCAAACAATATGGTATTTGGATGTGCAGTAAACCCAATCATAAACCACAGTAAAGCGCTTCTCGAACCAAGGTAAAACGTATCATGAGATTTATTAACATTCGTAGTAAACTGTACCCATGCAAGAGGTACAAATGTTAAGTTTCTAAGTAACTACAGATTATATGAGTGTAAAACACAGCAATAAAAAATTTAAAAAATTCTGCATGTTTTTTGTTGGTTAAGTTTAACTGAACGCAGCTTAAACCGCCGATTTCCTACACAAATATCTTTAAATAGCATGTACTGAGTAGATATTTCTAATTTCCTCAACAGATTCATGCTATTTCTGCTATTCTTTGCCTCTTCCATTGCAAGAAAGACGTTTCGAAAAGCTATGTTCCTCTTCTTTCTGCCAAAAAATGCAGATAAGCTGTTCTTTTATACAAAGAGGAAGGACGGCTTACCTTCAATCATCGTCAATAGTAACCGTAGATAAAAGTAGCAACCTGGAGTTAACCGAGTCTTGCGTATCCAGTTTACTGGGGGTGATGAATTGCCGCTCGCAAAGGGAGCTCTTATATTAACGCCTTTCAATATACAAATGTATGTCTTCCAACGTACGACGTCCGTCCGTCCGTTAACACAAGTTTGTTATCGCTACTACTCCAAAACTACACTGAGGATTGTATTGAAACCTTATATGCACACAATTCATCCCAAAGTATAGTTGGTCCTAAATGAAAATCGAGCTGCTCAGACATCCAATATGGCTGCTACAGTAGCCATCTTTAAAATGTTGTTATTGATGCACTTCCGGAATGGATGGTCATATCAGCATGGGGTTTTCTCTAAGAGACTTCTTATGATGTCTAGGTTGGTCTTAAATACAAATGGTGCCGATTTGATGTGCAATACGACCGCCACAGCAGTCGTCTTGAAAATCGTGTTATCGCAACTGCATGTGTGCAATATTCGCAAATAATGAACTTCACAATTAAGTATCCTTCCAGCTGACCAAAAATGCCGATGCTGATGTTGAACCAGATGGGTTCAAAACTTTGTTTGGCCCAGTCCATTAATGTTGTGGTTTGACTGCTGTACGCCATTAAAAGAGGGTTAGGTGTACCCATGGATTCCATCTCGATGCGATTGGACCTTCTTCGTGTATTCGCCTGTGCGAAGACCGGACGAAATCGAGCTCACCCAGGGGGTGTCAATTTTCTTCCACCTATTATTCGGATAGGACATTTTCTGCAACCTGTTAGTTGAATAGGACATTTTCTGCAACCTGTTATTTGAATAGGACATTTTCTGTAACCTATTATTTGAATAGCACATTTTCTGCCACCTGTTATTTGAATACGACAATTTCCGTTACCTATTGTCTGAATAGGGAATGTTTGTGTGATTGATTCAAGCTTTAGTCTGAAAATAATAACTTTATTTTACTGTTTGAGTAATAATCATCTTATTGTGCGTAAAATAAGTTCTTTCTTGACAAAGGTGTTTAATTTTACATGAGTCATACATTTAGTTCTAAGATAGAAAAATTTATATTTTTAATGATATTATAATCTGTTGATATTCAGTTAGTGTAGTTCGTATTAAGATTGTAGCGGCTGTCATAAAACAGTCTTGATATTGTACATTCGTATACTTGTTTGCTTTCTTTTTAAATACATTTGTTTGACATCTGGCCTTTTTCCCTTCACTAATCTATTCCCGGTTGGTCCGTCCATGTGACATAATGTATAATATCAGAGGCATTCCGATTCGCCTCTGAACCATTTCTTTATAAGATGCTTTAGTTTTACTGAACAATATCAGTATTGTGTCGTCTTTTGAAAAATGCTGTCTTGCACATATGATCAGTTTGAATCAAATATGTTAAACGCGTTTAATCATTTAAATACCTTGCTCGCCATGGCTTAAAAAAGATATACATTATTCAACTTATTTAAATTGCATTCTGCATATGTCCTTAAAGTTTAGATATAAAAGGACCTTCGATTATTTTGCAATAACTGCGCTCGGTAATGAATTTAGCGTTGTATACACGTCACTTTTCATAGTTTCTCACTGTAAATATCATATATATTTGTTCCAATATAGTGACTGCAAAATCTAAACATGTAAGTTCCATGTAGCACATATCTTGTTCAGTTCATATGATAAAGTTCATCTTCAACAGATTTTTAATGTATATGATAAACAGTGTTAAAAGTTTATATTAGGATACAGCATTCTTTTTATAAAGGTTATTTCCTTTTATTAGAAAAGTAATTTTGACCAAATAGTGCAATGCTGCACAAGACCAATATGTACTGAAAATCTTCCAGGTAGAATTAGTAAACTATTTGCTTTTTGAAAACACTCACACACAACTGTATAAGCAGTTTATCGATATGACTATTGTGTATTTCCCAAAGTCATGTTATTGAACGAATCCCAATTATACTTCCCACTTGGACATTGTGGAATTTATCATTACACTGATTTTTGATTGTCTTGCTAGTCTTGTTCTCCAAACCTGTTTTGCATTCTTCACTTTTGAAACAGAGAAAACTAGCTAAATTCAGGAAAAAGAATCGCATGTGTGCTCATTCAATAGCCCATGCTTTGCTTCTGGTGTGGGCGACCACTAAAACTATTTCAAAATTCTAATTTATTTTTAGCATGGAAAATATACATTATATAAAAATTATACACCAAGTTGCAGGGGTGTCTGGAAAAGAAAGAAGATCACGAGGGGCTTCTTTAACAGACACTGCGTTAAGCGAGGTGCATAACTAACTTACTCCCCAAGTACAAACAAATTATGAATTAATTAATTATTGATAATAATATAAACACGACAAATTCATCAACAATAACAATATCAGCTTTATAGGACGATACCATTTCTACCTTTTTTTGGATCGCACATGAATGGAATGTGTATCAGTTTTATTGTCCTTACATCGCACATGTTTTTGATATTTGACCCCAATATAGCACGTTCTCAATGTGTGTAACAGTTACAGCATGAAGTGGTACAATTCTTGGATGCAGGAAACTATTGGCGCTCTGTGAATGAACTGATCAACGGAGATATTTTATTTATTACTTACTGAGCTTCTAAAGTTAAGTAAAGGTAAGTAGTCTTCAGATTAAATTTAAAATAGGAATAGTACCGGCCAAGAAATATATCATGACTGGTCAAAGTGTTGCTACTAAGCCGATAGTCTACTTTTGACATAAAAAGTCTCAATTTCAGTTCATCAAATTAGTGTGCATTGATAATTGAAATTATTATTGTTATTAAAGATTAGTGTAAAGCGTCAGAATAGGATGTTATATTGTTTCAGTGATGCGAGAGGTTTCTGGATTCGATACTACCTGTAATGAAGAGACGATAACTCGTAGGAATGCTTACACAATTATGCTATATTAAATCAAAACAACATTCTATATCTAAATTTACATAATGAAAACAAATATGAAATTATTCTATTTAAACTAAAAACTAATTAAGGACTACCTACTTCATATTTCTCTAGAACTCCTGTATTTCAAATAGTATATAAGATTATGTAAATAATCCAATAATCAATTAACCAAAACATATGCATGGATTATAACTTTCAAAGTACGAAGAATTCAGTTCCCAAAATAATTATCGTTAAACACGAAGTTGGCAACGAAAAACTTTTACAGTAACAAAACTAATGTCATATTCACAAACAATAACGACCAAATTATTATTACCTCATTTTTCTAATTACTAGATATGCATTTATAACAAAGATAAAACAACCCGCGACACCCTGTTTTTTACAATTTCACACAATAAGAATAATAGAGAATTGAAATTATTGAAAATATCACAAATATAGCATTAAAAGGATTACTATGATACTTATTGACATTTATCATCATCATGCTGACATAGAATATAAGAAAAGAATTAATAATCTACAAAGAACAAAATCTAGAATTTACAAAGACTAAGACAATATCATACTCGTAAAGGAGAAAAGAGTACCCTTAGGATTGCACACACAGTTAGGCTTGCGTCTGCCTCCACAGAACAATTTATATAGAGTACACCACTCCGGAATATGCTGAACCTTGGCAAAAATGGACATAGCAAAGGTGTAACCCTTTGTACTAGACAAGATACTATTAGTCAGCACATTCCTAAGTCTAGGTGGGAAAAAGGCACATTATCCCGAGACATAGCTCATGATTCTCTTACGTTACATATCAGATGTTATCTGTATTTGATTGACATATGGGAAAACAGAAGAAAGTCGGCTGACTGACTGTCTTTACGCTGACAAATGTCCATTGTCCGAAATGACAAAATGAGAGAGAGAGAGAGAGAGAGAGAGTCGGCTGACTTATCCTTGTGCTAACAGGTGTTATTTTGCCTTAAATGACTTAAAGTGCGGAAGAGAGGGACAGAATACTTGGCTTTTTCCACATTCTTGCACTGGAGGCAACAATACGTTGGATTCTGCCAATGTTTTAATTCTGTTTTATGAAACAGTATAGAAAATTCAGTCGTAACATTACGTATTACAAAACAATCAACAGGCATTTATATAAAGCCTTTATGGTAATATATAAGCCAATTGCTCCAGATTTTGTTCATTATATTTCCAGTATTTATAAGTTCTAGACACTTTATTCTATCTGATTGTGTTTTAATGTTTATCTTTTCAAGTAATTAATACAAAGATAATATTCGATGACTTTATTTGCATGTTGAATTTGTGGCATGTGAGTAGTAAGTCATCTTCGTTTCTCATAAATTATAATTTGTTTATATTTGGGTAAAGAATTAACCCAAGTTTGGGATATTTTAGTATTTATTTCATCTGCAAAATTATCAATTTTGTCTCTAGACGTGAGCTATGAAACCCCTAATCTCCTTCCACCTTTCTGTTTTAATTTTCAATTGTCGGCTTTTGTTAACCTCAGCGAAGTGATTTTCTATCAGAGCGCTCATTCAGTACGACAGGTGTCTGTGCTTTTAGGGTGTGACGACAACCTCACACCCTGTGAGCACAATACGTTGTTCTTGCAAGAGTTTCCGATTTAGAAAACACCGCTATAGCATTTAACCAGAGGTGTTAAGTTATGATGCTTATTTAGAGATTATAAAATAATTCATCATACGCCTATGTCTCGTAAGGGTCGATCCGTTACAAAATCACTAGGTCAAAGGACATTAATATTCTGAGCCCAGTATTCTTTCATCGATCTTGTTTAATTTATTTATGTGTGGAGAGGCAAACCGTTAAAAATTTCCATTAATCAAAGGGAACGTTACCGACGAATCATAAGCAATGCTTCTATATTTATTGGGAATCTTATTGCAAAATATCAACATTTTCCCCCTGCATTTTGACTTCCCCCTAAAGGATCTCATAGTTTTAAATTTAAACCATGACATTTTTTATAGGTTAGTGTATGCAATGTGCATTTAATCTTTACACTCACCTAATCTATGCGAATCTCTACTCCGCCAGAGACTGTTTTTATTTAAAGTTGAATATTCGTATTTCCTACACAGAAATATAATGTAGAAATAAAAACGACATAGAAAATTGCCCAGATAGGGTACCAATAATACACTGCAGTCACTTTATATTATAGTGATGATAAACAATTTTTGCTAAGCCGCATATGTTGAAGCTCGGACGGAAAAATGGATTGGCCGACACTGGATATGTAAGTAATTCTTCTCCCATCCTCTCCTCTTTTTCCATCTGCCATGTCTTCTTATCCTTGTCCATGTTCTATTCTTCTTCTTCTGATACTACTGTTACCAAGACTACTTTATTATTATTAATATTATTTTCTTTTTTTTTTTTCTCTCTTTTTTTTCGACTCTTTCTTTTTGTTATTTCATCTATAATGGTATGGTATTGACCTTTCTGCCGTGTGGCCCCAGATATTGGACAAGTCGTGCATTATAGTCATTGAAGTACTGTAGCTAGGGCCATTTGCGTGACATTTTTGTAAGAACGATGACTCCTAAATGTTGATAAGCTTTCAAACATTTCCAAAGTATAGCATATAGGATATAGAGCTGACGAGGTAAGCAATATGATAGAAAATATACATCTGTTTATTGGGCGGATTTAAGCAGGCTTGCTAGGGATACAATAATAAAATAGAAGCACAGATGTTCTCACAGATATTAAAATAAGGTAATTACTAACAAATAGTTTGCTCAGTTCTGTATTTCAGCATTTTATTGTTTACATTGATTCTGATAGATAGACTTGAATAGGAACTAAATGCACATCACATACATGTAAAGTATCATCATAATGAAATTTTATATAGATATTGCCAAAGTCTATTAATATATTTTGTACAAAAAGGTAACGCTGGAGTATTGTGCTTCGAAGTTTACCGTATATCTTCGCGTATAAGTAGGGTCCAACTGCAAACAACATAGACCCTGATCTGCCGTCGCATATTTGCGCCGGCATATCAGGGTCTGTTCTGTTTGTTCTACTGATTAGTCTTAATAAACTGCATAGACCAGATCTGCCGGTTCATTATACAACAAGAGATCTGGATCTGTGTAGTTTGCAGTTGGATCCAGCTTATAGGCAAGTAAGACGGTACCTCAGTTTTATTAACATGTCAAAGCACATGAGGCTGAATTATAATATAGCGCAAAATATGGGTGTGATCTTGAACATAAACGTTAACCTTTTCGAACGATAATAGCTAATACCTTATTTAAATTAGGGTACAATAATGATATTTGCGACAAATAATATACAATCATTTATGAAAATAAAGATATTGATCTATCTATTTATCCACCAATCTATATATTCATCCATCCATTCATCCATTGATTTATCTAACTATTTACATATCTTTCTATCTATCTATTTATGCTATTCTCTCCTAAAACATCCTGCGGGCTCTGGGATGTAGAATAGGCCCCATGCATCATACTACGGGTTCTGGGATGTGGAATAGGCCCCATGCACCCTACTACTGGCTCTGGGATGTAGAATAGGCCCCATGCATCATACTACGGGTTCTGGGATGTAGAAAAGGCCTCATACATCATACTACGGGTTCTGGGATATAGAATAGGCCCCATGCATCATACTACGGGTTCTGGGATGTAGAATATGCCCCATGCATCATACTACTGGCTCTGGGATGTAGAATAGGCCCCATGCATCATACTACTGGTTCTGGGATATAGAATAGGCCCCATACATCATACTACGGGTTCTGGGATATAGAATAGGCCCCATGCACCCTACTACTGGTTCTGGGATATAGAATAGACCCCATGCAATATACTACGGATTCTGGGATATAGAATAGGCCCCATGCAATCTACTACGGATTCTGGGATTTAGAATATGCCCGATACGCCCTCCTACATGTTGTAAGCGGCGATTAATTTAGACAGGAGCCGCAGTGACTCAGTGGTTAGCGTGCTGGACTCGTGACCAAAAAGGGTGCGGGTTCGAATCCTACTATCGGATCAGCCCAGATCGGGTCTGTGGTATGTCCTTGGCCAAGGCACTTTACTCCAAATGCCTCAGCACTAAATAACCTACTTGTATTGCTGTGACTTCAAACACCAAACCAAATCAAACTCCACTCTACTCTGCTCAAGTCTACTCAATAATACTATCTATATATCACTCCATTTAATAACATTCTTGTAACATCAGTGCACTAGAAGAGAGTGTGAGAATGTGGGAGAATCCCACATGCAAAACAAACTTGTACATAAAGGAGTAAAGTTGTTGAAAAGTGGAATGATCAAATCATAATTAAAAGCATTCTCCATACATTACCAAATATAAAAAATGCATGTCAAATGATTCAATCCTTATTTAGAGGTATTCAGGTATTACTTCGAGAAAATACCAGCTAAACAAATAAGTGTTCAAGTGACCAAAGATAGGTATACTATGTGAACTACGTAGGGGTGTGGTCCTGAGCAATGCAGATAGAACAGTTGAGGACACTGCATAATAATTCTCTCTGAAAGGCAAGAAGGTAAACTAGCAGGAATCCAATCTGCAAAAAACAAACGGTCTTTAAGATAAATATTTCAAATAGTTGTTGAGATATGAATGAAGACGGACAGACAAACGGCAGAAGCGCTGACGTAAAATGTTTTAGCTTCAGCTTTTAGCTTTTGTTGTATCTGTCAGATGATTCCACGAATGTTGGCGTATCTACTCTTATTATCATGCGCGAAAGAGGCATATTCTAAACAATGCGCATGCGCAACAGATGCTTTGAACGTAAGGTCGGGAGCGAGTTTGCACGCCCAAATACTTTCGACGTTACCAATCCACGAATGTCTGACGTACAAGGAACACACACAGACAGCAGATGGTTACACTTGGGTTAACGTGGACTATCATGGGCAGGTAGGTGTATACGTGTGTGTATGAGAGAAACAAAAAAGAGTAGAATAAACATACGTCACATAAAGAGGAAGGAAAAAAAGTCAACACAATGTCAACTTTCCAGTCAGATGTGAGAATTGATATACATATAAATTAAGAAAAACATAAATATGTAACGAGCAGGCAAACCGAAAATGAAAGAGAAATAAAACACTTCACGAGCAAAACCACTACTTAAAAATATATATTGTCTTTGCACAGAAAAATTGATGTCCCTACTTTTATCGAACAGGTTAAAGTTCTTTTAAACTGTCAGACAATTCTTTTCCATATTCGTTAAAAAACCCATGTCGTACAAATGTATTATATGACGAAACGATATGTTACAAGATTTAGCTTCAAAGACATATTACGCTGTGTTGTGCGCAAGAGAAATTAATTTATGAAGATAAGCAATTTTTTCTTCAAGCGTGACTGTAACTCTCTGATACTCATCATTTGTAGGATGCCTGGATGGCCCAAAATTTTGTTACTATTGGAGCATGTTCAACTGGAACCAACACTGGTTGTAAGTCATTTTGTATCCTACTCGTCCTTAACAGTATGTCTAAATTACAGATAAACACAGACACTATAGTGCCGAGAAATCATTTTTAAATTACTGTGATTGAAGTAGACGAATGAAAGCAAGGAGTTATCTGAAGGTGACATAGAGTAGTATTATTATGGACATATAATACAATATGAAATCTCAGACCTATTGCTCAATAACAAAGGAGATTCAAGATTAGGAAGAACTTGTCAATTTCTTTGATTTGTTTATTTTCAACATTTTTATTTTATTTAAGATGATTTATATTTAACTAGAACAATGTAGTTAAATACACTGGACGGTCACGTTTTCGTTAAAGGTGGTCTGTGTGGTGGAAGAAATCACGGATCATGGATGGACGACCGCTAATTTGAGCACGCGCTGATTCTAAGCTTCGAGCCCCAAGCTGCAAAGTTCAAAGCGACGAGTGTGCAACCTCTTCCTTGGGAAGACCTTTAATATATTGCTTGAAATGTCAAAGTATAATATGACTCGATGTTGAGTAATTTCCATTTTTTCCCAAAGTAAGTGGAAATTCAGCCTGGTTATTTACTTTGGATATGAAGAGTAACACTTATGTTTTTTTCATCCTGCTCATCATTATTAATATAACACAGTATTTTCCAAAGTAAAGCTTGTTTAAGCAACTGATGGAACAACCCTACATCTTCTCATTTTTTTAAATCTTACGCGATCTTCGTCTTAATTTCTAAGCTTTAGGAGCACATAGTGGCGTGCAGCTGAGTGGATGTCCTCACATCGTAACCCGTTCTGAATGGGGAGCACGCGCTCCATCAGTCCAAATAGGTCACCTTCCAGCGACCCCTAAATACGCCTTCATACATCACGGGGCCTCGGCCAGTTGTCATACCAAGACCGAGTGCATGGGAGTACTACGGTCCTACCAAAATTATCATATGGACACTCACCGTAAGTATACATCGATGTATACAGTCATTGAATATAAATTAATACAGGCAATAAAGAAAAATTCCCATCGTCATGAGCATAATAAATTAAAGATGTGCGAAATTAAAATATTCTGCACCTGTCTATACTGAATATTTCCTTTGTTTTTGACTGAAGCTTGTAATATGTTCCGTGTCGGCAATGCATAGTCCAAGGAAAAAGTGCTACTTAAAGCTTTTAAATATCGCAATGAACAGGAATGTATGTGTTTAGAAATGTTCTAATTATGCAAGCTCTATTACCGTGTATTGATAATCATGACCAACTACAACCATCCCCACAATACAAGAATCAGAATTTATTGCGAAATCTGCTTCAACTTCCGAAACAACTTTGTTTTTTCTTGGAGGGGTTACTATGACAAGAAATTTCTAACAGCACCGTCGTTGTCATTTACTTTCAAGGCTGCTACTTACTGTAGAATCTTCAATTATACTCTGTTTGCTGCACCTTGACTACTAATAAAATTGTACAGGTGTGAACACTACAGGACAAATCTAAAAGTATTAAACTTACTTAAGTACAAACTCAGACATGTGCATTTTACAACTGCTGAATTCCAAGTTTTAAAATTGTGTTTTGTTATCATGATCATATTTAGAAGCTTCTTACACAAATAGTTGCTTATACTGAAGGAACAGTCAAAAACAAGAATCGCCCAGTCCAATAACAGTACCTTGTTCATTCTAAGGGTGACTTGATGCAATGGCTAGAATCAGCTATTCAGTCTCATGAGGTCATAACCAGTTAGCCTCGGGTAGCAGACAATCAAATTGTGTCCTTTTGCTGTTAAATCTACTAGTAACATGAGCATAGTAATTCTTCTACAGTGTTTGTTTGCGACCTATTACAATATAGGGCAAAAATGTAACACCTAATACTCTGGAAAATTAAGCAGGTGTATGTCCAAGAATAACTTAAACTTTTAGTCTGTCCATAACAATCTGGACATGAACAATTTGTAGAAAGTTTACCTTTATTTCCTATCAAATTACAGCACTCACATTATTCTTTTTTCTCAGCTTAAAAACAAAGGCAAATTCCGTTCTTTTTCTTTCAAATATCATATAAACAAGAAAGGTTTTTGAGACGAAATATACAACCGTTTTTGAGAAATAAATGCTCCCTATTTCTAAATAAAGCTAGAGAAATTTCAAAAAGAAAAGAAAATGCATAATTTTCGATACTACTATCTTTCCTGACCAAAAGTCCAAACCAGTTTATCCGCGGGATATATTCTAGTAAGTTTATCCAGTAAATAAAATACACACCAATGATGGTACACGGATGCGAACGCTGGCTCTGAAATGATTAGTCAATTAGGTGACTACCTCTGATCAGTAGAGTTTTCTTCACTGATAATGTAATCAAAAATAATCCCACTCATACAGTGTCTGACGTTATGCATAATACATTGCATTTAGTTTGCAATTTGACATTTTAATACTTTATTGTACCCTTTAGAAATGGGAAAATGTAATATGACCAAACCATATGGTTGTTCAGGTGTAGGAGTAAAAATCTCCCACACTTTCGAAAAATAAAAGAAATAATTACAGCATGTGTCAGTTCATATACGAACCTTTTTCAAATCAATAATTCGATTAAAATATAAAAACAACAACAAACAAACACACACACACACAAATTGATCCTTAAGTGACACTCCGCTGATCCGATTGTTTTGCCCAACAACTGCCTAAGCAACTGGAATTTCTATCGTCCTTTTTGTAAACTCAAAAACAAATGTGAACAGGTTGTGATCTTTGTTAAGTGAAACAAAATGGGTAGAAATGTGTCAGTTCAGAAGCTTCACATATCGGTATATATTTACATTTTTCGAGAATTTCCGTTGCAGAATGGCCTGATATCGGCTACAGCTTTATCGTCGGCGAGGACGGTAACGTGTACGAAGGTAGAGGCTGGGATGAAATAGGTGCGCATACATTGAATTACAACAGTGTCGGTCTAGGTAAGATATCCTTCAACTATTTGGCAGAAGTAATCTTTAGCTCTTTTATGTTAAATATTCTTCATAATATTGTAAACACATTACATGATGATCTATTGAATGCTCACCAGGTGACTAAGAGAATAGAGCACATCTGTCGTTTTACAATTGGCTACTTTTTCCTGCTAATGGGCACCGAGGTAACGTTCTCCTACCTGTAGTGGAGGACCCTCTAGTAACGTAAAAGCTATGATGTAATTATGGCTTGAATATCATTTTACCTGTAGGAAATGACCCTCTAGTGACGTTAAGGTCATAATGACAGTCTGATCCAAGTGTTTTATATTAGTTCGTTTCAAAAAGATTGATGCAAGAAAATTACACAGTATCACAATGCTTCACAACCGTATATCCTGAAAGACACTAATAGCTTTCTGAACAGGAAATCTGATTTTTCTTTATCAGACATTGATTCCACTGAATCAAAGGAATTTAATATACAAACAGTGAAGCAACTGTGATTAAACGTTTTGTTTACTACAAAGATTTTACCTTTCTCTTGTTTTATGGACATTTCCGCAGAAAAATCACTTTCCTCAGATATGATATGTCATTAATGTATTAAATCTTACTTTGCTTTCTTTGTTGGAAACTGTTCTCCTACACTGCTATTTGACTGAATATACTGCCCCGTCTCACGATCAGGAACTGAAAAAAACAGTGCTATAATCTGACTCAACCACAACTAATTCCAACAATGTTATGTTAGAAAATGTGAATATGTAATGTGGAACTTAATAAATCGACGACTCAATCCTCTGTGACATTTTCAGAACGATTTAAGCTACTCCTGATTATCTGTGTTACCAGATACATTGTGTACTAGAAGCTAAAGAACACAGTGGTATTTTTCAAAATCCTAATTATGGGGAACTAAAAAGCTGAAATGAGTGTTTCAGTGTTTCGTAAGGCATCAATTATCAATAGTGGTAATAATTATTATTATTATTATTAATATTATGATTAACATGATTAGGATGATGATACTAATATAAGCCGAAAGGTTGATCCCGTAAAACCCGTTATTGTGACTGCTATTACTACTACAACCAATATCACCATCAGCATGACCACCACTACAACCTTTACAAACAACATTGCTATCATCAACATGCTACTAAGAAGACAACAGTAACACTTAAGACAACGACGATGATGGAGATTTGAGTTGCTACTGTTTACTACTAATATTTATGTATCTGTTACGTCTATCTCGATATCTTTTACAACAACTACCACTAAATCTATCACTGCTAACAAATGACTGAAGTAACCTGCCGCTTTATTCTAATTTTGCCACGGGAGGACACAAATACACCATCAGCACTATTGCTTTAGAGCCAAGTACTTTTTTGCTACCGAAAAGTGGAAAACGTTCATCACAAAGTAATATTTTTATGATAAAAATGTGCAATTGCTGAATAAGGCATGGGTTGTTTATGTCTTTTACCTTCGTATCACATTTCTCTAGTAACCGCTTTCATTGTTTTCCTTGTCGATCCGCAAATATGCTCTTAAATCCTGATCATTTCCTTCAGGAATTTGCATCATTGGGAACTTCATGGATCACGTTCCAAATGACGCTGCCCTAAACGCAGTGAAGCAGCTGATTGCCTGTGGTGTGGCCAATCACAAAATCTCAAGCAGCTATACACTCCATGGACATCGTGACGTGAACCAAACCGAATGTCCGGGAAACAAGCTGTATGACTTAATCCAGTCTTGGGCACACTATAGCAGGCATCAGAAATAAATCTCGTCAGATTGAGCTGTCCTTATTTCTATGTTATTACGTGAACAGGTTGACGATTGCTATGAAATAAAAAGTCTTTCAAATCAGTTGCAATGAATCTGACTGCACTTTGTAAGAGAGAGAGAGAGAGAGAGAGAGAGAGAGAGAGAGAGAGAGAGCAAAGAAGTTTACAATCAGTAAAGTTAGCCTTTTACGTCACTCATGCATGAGAACTAGACCCTCTGGCCTACTTGCAGTAATGATGGTTTAGAACGTTCAAAGGCGCGGAATTTTATCAAACTCTTATCTGGTTAACATCCTGAGTAAATGCTAAACTCTGAATATTTCACCTTACGTGAAATTGTATCATTGATATTTCAAAACGTGGAAATTATGACTTTAGAGCGATTAGTCCTTCCAAATCAATGATCAGTGCGATGCAGTGTATCACATATATGTCATAATATTATTAATTATTAGAGCAGTATATATCATCAATAATGGGACTTTTTTTTATATAATAGTAGTTTTATAGAAATTGTCCAATGTAATGGATGTTACTAGTATTAACTTTTTTTTCTCAAGTTTTCTCACTTTCATTGGTATATTTTCAATGCAGGGACAGTCAAATGTCTCTAATTTTTATTATGTGCTTCAAATATCTTGTCAAAAATAATAACGATAGCGATTTATCTTCACTAGTATATTTGTATGGCAAGTGTTTTATTAATGTTGTACAGGAATTTTCCTATTATCCAGGTTTGTTTCCTGTTGACAAACATATGTATTAATACCTGATATGCATTAAAATGGTTCACAAGAATAGTGTGTACCAGAAACCTTGACCCTTCATATTGAATTATATCATTACCATTTGTGCACATATAGGATGTCCTAAGTTTGCCATAGCAGTTTATAAAACAGTACTAATTGTACATTTAATATGAAATGAGTACACACTGTTAAAACATATGGCTCATATATTGTGGCGATTAAGCTATATTGGAACAACATCGGCAGTTTTATATCACATCGTTTTCAATTACAAACTCTACGACATCACCAGTCTGATTTTCACACCTGTTTTTGCTTCGGTAAACCTAATAAAACAAAGAGTCGTGTTAAATTATGATACAGAAAAAATAATATGTGATCATCTGATGTCAAGTTGCTTGTGATCTTGATCATAAAAACAATACCTAAAGGTCAATTTAATTTTCCTCACCATGAGGTCAGTTTTTAACCTATTGTGATTTTATGTCTGGTACAGAAACTACTTATATTAGGTATGATGGTTATTCATCCAGCCTCAATGAAGCGACACTGCATGAAGACATTAATTAGGTATGATGGTTATTCATCCAGCCTCAATGAAGCTACACTGCATGAAGACATTAATTAGGTATGATGGTTATTCATCCAGCCTCATTGAAGCGACACTGCATGAAGACGTTAATGAGGCAAGTTTTACTAAATTTCTGACCTTTCAATATTCGATCGTCATTCTACATAGGTCATGTCCAAAGTATGCATGTATGGATGAAAATAAACATCGCATGAACTAAACTATGGAAGTTGTTCCATATCGTTCGAAAGGAAATTATCTTACAGTATGCAACATTTCATTGAATCATATCATATAAACTATGTCCATAGTTTACATTGGACCTTCAGATCTTCGAAGTATGTATTGTATGTGTGCTCAGAGACTATAGTCTGTCTATTTTAGCTTTAGCGGGTCGAGGGACGTTTGATGCCGCAGCCAAAAGAATGCTGTACAACGGTTTTAAATAAGTCATTCGAGTGTTGCCGAGTATTTGCTTGATGTCTGAGTTATTAAAATATTGTTTTCGATTGGTATGTGAACTCTCATACAAATCGAGATTTGTCTCTTGCGAAATTTCTTTGCCGACCATTTTAGTGACTTATGGACAGCTCCTCCTCGTTTAAATTAATTAGTATCGGACGCCTTATAACTATTACTGTTTCTTCTCTTTAAATTTTCTTCTTCGTCATCTTCTTCTAAATGTTTTTCTTCTTTCTCTTCTTTTCGTCCTCTCTCTCTCTCTCTCTCTCTCTCTCTCTCTCATCCTTTTTCTTCTTTTCCACTTCTTCTTCTTGTACAGCCTTGGATAATACCACCTTGACCTTTCGTTCCATTTTGTCTGGACATCTGTTAAGCGTATATTATATTGCAAGTATTCTATACATGAGTTAGAGCTCGTTACGTTTCTGACAAATTGATGACACCTAGATTCTGATAAGCTTTCGAACGTTTTATAGTTTACTTGTCGAAATTCGAAACATTGCAAAGGTAAGTGACTTTATAGAAAATATTTTTTTCTTTTGGAGCAGCTAACTTTTAGTTGCACCATGTATTATGTAATTATTATTGGAGAACAAAATTATACCAGGGTTCCTTAGATGTAAAGCAAGCTCGTAGATGTGTTCATTTCCTTTTTTCAATGTTAAATGCGGTATTTCTGATGGACTAGGTGAAACTGAAACATGACACGTATCAAATTCATACTTATAACATAGCGTAAGATGATTAATAAAAAGTGGATGCTGCCAAAGTCAAAATTAATTAAACACTAATGCACGACGCGATTTTTTGTATGATCTTATGTAGAAATAATACACCATTTCACTACATTTTTACCTACAATGAGGATGTTATTGACATCTTTGGTACCACAAAATCATTATGCTATCGTGTGTCTAAACTTTCGAAATGTTTGCAAAATGTTTGTAACAGACAACAATGCAGGTGACGGTTTATGTAAAATGTAGTACCCTGTTTTGTTTTGTGCAATTAAGATCACTTTTATACGAGTATTGATAAGTGTGAACATACTAGTAATTGATTATCTATTATATATTTGTGTACTTAAGGGCTATTGGTAATGCACAATTCAGAACAGGTGGGTGGAGGATGGTACTCTGGTTGCGAAGAATGGAGGAAAATTTTGGTAATAGTGATATCTTATTTTTTACAATAAAATATCCTTTAATATTAGGCAGTGAGTGTGTGAAATAATAAATTACATTTTTTAAAAATCCATTCCTATGTGAGCTCATTTTAATACATTTGATTTCCTAAAATTGCCTAATGACACTGTTACATGAAAGAAATAACTATTATTTTGATAAATAGATATTTTAGACTTGCGTGGACTTTGCAGAGTGGTACTTTGCATTTTGCCTTTCCCTATACTTAGGAAAACTATTGTTACAGAATGTAAGAAAGAAAAGACATACAGTTAACGATTAAGCCAGTTGATATCCTTGATCATTAAGATACAATATTGTCTAGACAGCTGCATTTTTACGTAAATACTTAAACTGGTGAAAGTGTGTGTGTTTGTGTTTGACTCTTTCACTGCACATCAATACAAGAAGGTTTTATAGTCCATGAGAATTTGTGTAAAATGCCTTACCATAGGAACACACCACGGTAGCTTAGTACTACCGCAGAAATAAAATATGTTTATAAATCAGAAATGGTCGTCTGTTTTTCATGAAAAAATCAACAGCTTTGCGACCACATTATCCTTCAAACGGTAGAAAGACATTAATGAATTAATTGTTTATCGTAATTACTAGTATGATTATCATCAAAACCATAATAACAACGACAAAACCATTATTGTATTTCATGTTCAGGGTGTTGTGGTAGTTGATAGTATTGCCAATATTGAGACTATTATTATTAGTAGCAGTAGTAGTATCATTGTTGCTGTTATTGTTGTTGTTGTTGTTATTATTGAGCAATTCTTTTCAAACTGTTTTGACAAGCATAATTGCTCCACAGAGATAGGCGCACACATATACATATACATAAAAAAAACGAAAAAAAAACAACAAAAAAACAATAGATTATTGTTAATGAGTAAGGTCGTACAATGCATAAAAAATCTCTTTATTATTCTTTGGTGTATTCGCAATACCGCCAGACAGTTGATGTGCACGTGTGATCGGGAGCGAGTTTACACGTACAAACATCACACACATACGGCAGACGGTTACATCTGAGTCAACGTTTATTGTCACGGGCAGGTAAACATTTGTTAGAGAGAGAGAGAGAGAGAGAGAGAGAGAGAGAGAGAGAGAGAGAGAGAGAGAGATAGAGAGAGAGAGAGAGAGAGAGAGAGAGAGAGAGAGTATTAAAGGTTCTATAGTAGGGGAGTTTACAGTTGGAGGTGTTAAGAGGAAGAAAGAAAAAACTAAATGGACGATAAAAAGCAGAAAAAATATATAAAGAGAAATTACTGAAAGTAAAGTCAATATTAAAAGATACAATTTTCTTTGCGATACAAATTAACTTTTTTTCGCTCAGAAGTTTTCTTTTTTTTATAATGATTCTTTTTTACGGTTCTGCACAAAAGCCAGTAACACGAAATGTTTATAAAAAAGGTTGATAGATAAGGGCCATTTTCACATTTGAGATGGTTTTTTATATTATTATAGGATTAATTTTTCATGGTTGGGTGTTAATCAAAGTGTAGATTTTTACCTAATCACTCGCAAAGTACCCACGTGAACTTTGTGAGTGATTAGGTAACAATTTACACTTTTATAATTAACCAACCGTGATAATTTAATCCTTATAATTCGAATTTCCTCCCTTCTGTCAACAAATCAGCAGATTTAATCAGTAAAGCATTCGATTTTAGGTAGCTCGTAGTTTTCTTTCATTAGCCTTGTGTGGACACCCCTTAGTCCCGTCCCAGCATATATAGCTGGTTACGACTTAGAGATGTCGCCTTGTTTTGTCTAATAATAAATGGTTTTTATTGTGTTCTTATCCCTGTCCTTCCCTTTTTTGTTGTATTCTTGTGTATAAAAATAAGTAAAATATTTACATTTTGAATTTATTTTTGCAAAAGGTTGATCTTTGTTGGTTCTGTCATATTCCTTTGAGTTTTTTTTATTCCTTTTTTAGATAAGAACTTCGGCTCGTACTGTCCTCCCAACAGGCACATTATCCTGTGGGAGGAGGTCCTTGCCTTTTCCCTTTTTTGTTTGAGTTATATAATCAGTTGGTACCTCTGCCCTAGAGGTTTAGTTTCTTTTGTCCCTTTATGTGGTGCTATATGTGTATGTTTGTTGTTTATTGTGGTGTCATTAGCCTCTTCACACTGCACCAGAATACCTAGTCCCATCTTCGCTAGCCAAGGGTCGTCGACTCTTATATAGTATAATAGGATAGAGTGTCAGAGCGGGTCATAGAAGTGATCTCAGAAATTTTTGTCACTCTGTATGATATTTTTTATTTTTTTACACCAGGTTATTGCTTTTTTTCAACATTAAGCTCGCGTCTGGCACCTGTTGTTTTAGCTTTCGTTCTTTCAAAAGCGAAATCGTGTCCGTTTTTAGTGAGATCCCCCGCTATTACGTCAGATGACCGTGACCTTCTATAACAGCTGGTGGAACATATTGTCGGATCAAAAATGCAGTAATGTATGAAGGTAAAGTGGCTCGTAAAGCCGGCCATAGGCTTTGTTTGGCTAAAGAGGTGAGTTTTTGAAGTACAGGAATGACTGTGCGATTACATTGTTTGAACTTCTAATCGGCTATTTTATCTGGGGGCTGCAAATTTTGATCGGAAATCACGGGGGTGGGGGTGGGGGGCTTGTCGTTGTTATTATTATGTTATAGGAGTTGGTATAGACAAAGCTTCACCTAAAGTGCACTGGAAACTGATTGGGAACCGAAAGTAATCCCCAGAATTTACTGATGTGTAAAACATTCCAGATCAGTATCAAGTGACCGTTTATATCCAATCACATTGCAGAAACTCAGTCAATTCATAACAGTTGGAATTATTCACATATACCTATTTTAGTATATAAGAGAGATAGATAAACTCATGTATGCACCTTATTAAAGCAGCGTTGTTAATTCTCTCATTTTCTTCTCTGTTCTTTTGTAGGATGCCTGGTTTGCCCACGATTATGTTCATATTGGAGCATGTACGAGAGCGACTAGTCCCAGATTGCTGGGACTGTATCTGCATAGATAATTTGGAGATATTAGTCTGGGGAAAATACGTACAAAAACTGCGCATCACATAAAGTGGATACATTCTACATTTTTCCCTCAAGAACATTATGACATCATCGAGATTATGACGTCATAACATAAATGACTAAAAATGATGCTAGACTGTATAAAGCTAAATTTTTCTTACAAGATTCTTCCATCCTAATATATTCTTTACTTTTGGTTACTTTAAAGGTGTGATTTCATTATTGATTTGATTTATCATTAGTCAAAGCTGTCGGCGACATTTTGCGCCTCAAAATGTGCAGCACCTACATTATTTTTTCCCCCGGCCTTAGTCTCATTCAACCAGATTCTCGTTTGACTCCGCGTGATCTCCTCTATACGAGGGTCTGGTAAAATGCTTCATTGATCTCTGTTACCGATTATAGGCGCTTCGGTAAAATTTGCATAAGTTACACTACAAAGATGCCAGGCCGTGAACTACTGGATTTTCTAAGAGAAATAATTTTGATAATTCAATGGAGTGAAATAGGAAATATAATTGTTCACTGCCGCGTCGATAACATTATGAGCAAGAAATTTGCGAATATACACAAAACACGGCAGAACATAAACGGTTAAACGCTGACATTATCGCGCGGGATAATGTAAAGAAATCTGCTATTTCAGTCTGTTATACATATCGCTAGGCAATACGTTTGAGCATAAAATAAAAAGAAAATGTGCGTGCTCCGAGTCAATAACGGATACATGTCATCTCGTGGATGCAAAACTTAAGTATTTTAACTCCTACAAATACCGAGTTTTTCAATCACTCGATGAAATATATCCATTATTCACTCCGTTTCAAGCAAATATCCTCTCTTTATCTCAGAATTTTATGCGCATACTTTCTGTAATCATTAATGCCAAAATTATATTGAAACGTTTAAAGAACACAAATTAACACAGACGCTGATGCGGGAGTGTGTCTCAATCAGCTAATTAAAATGTCGACGCGTATGTTGAACTTGACGTCACCTCATCATCACAATGACATAAGACATCACCGCATTTTATCAGCCAATGACATCACTTTTCCAATTTTTGAGAAAGCCTCATTTTGGCGTTACAAAAAAAAAAAAAAAAAAAAAAAAAATTTCACCACCCTTATATGGTGGAGATCTCACAGACTGACGCGAGAGGTTAGGTTGAACAAGACTACCCAAACCCTGGTTTGGTTTTCCATTGCTTAGCAATGAAAGCCGAAGCGGGCCGGGTGATTCGGGCTAGACATGGGTCCGCGCTACTTCTAAGCCTTTTTGTGTTTTTATATTCTGCCCATGATTCGGTTGTTATTAATACTATATATGCAATTCCAGGAATAACAACCAAAAACTTTACTGTGGGGGAGGGGCACAATTTAATTTGAAATCAAAATGTGGCTAAAAGCAAAGTATAACAAGCAAAGCAAAGGGGAAAAAGATTTTCCGTTTGATTACTTGACTGGTACACTGAATTGATGTCATAAGTATAGCGATGCCACGCCTTCTACATTCAGTGATCCATCTTACGCAAACGTTTTCCTTATTGCTAAAGCTTCGTGTGGCCGTAGTAGCATTTATTGGTTCCATATCGTAACCCGTTTTGAATGAGGAATGCGAACCCCTACAATCCACCCAGGACACCTACCAGGAACTCATAAATACGTCTTAATACACCAAGGGGCTACACCCAGTGGTGTACTGGTCATTTGGCATACCGGGACAAATCCCGGTGGGCCGCCGCAAACCCCCCCCCCCCCCCCCGTTTTTACCGGTGTTTTACTGGTGTGAGCAAAACCCCGGGCCTGTCCCGGCAGACCGCCGCATCGGTGGGCCGGTGGCCAGTCAAAAAAATCCGTTTTTACCGGTGTTTTACTGGCGTGAGCAAACCCCCGGGCCTGCCCCGGCAGATAAGTCCAGGACCGAGTTGCTTACCCAGTACACTCCTGGCTACACCCCGTTGCCACACCAAGGCCAAATGCATCGCAAGAGTGCGGCCACCAAAAGTGATATAGGGTTTCTTCAATGAGTATAAAAATGAAGCTGGGGTAAAACACCCTGACCGTTCGACATTATAAGAAAGATCTCCTTTCTCGTTTGTATTCCTTCGATCAGACAACTTTGTTGCGTGCATTGTGTGCTACTCGATTATCCTTTCATTTCAACTAATCAGGCATAAACATATTGTATCATTTATATTTTTCCGTAGAGTTAATTCTACACAAACTAAAGCCATTTTTATACGGAAGTATTCTATAACCTTTCTATCAATGAGGTGTGCTTTTATTTATCTGACTAAATCTATTAAGCTCCAAAAGGGAAATTTTTAACTAAAGCAAAATTACACATTACAAATTGTCCCTCATGTTTTCCGATTTTAAGAATTTTCAAGACTTATCCGGGATCTCATACACTTATACAACACAATTTCGGCCAATAAGATAAAACTGAAACCTCATTTACCTTATAATATCGCAGTTGGCTAATTCTGGATATTTCCGCACTTTAATTCTGAAATCCAGGTGTGCTTATTACTGTATATCACCAATATTTTGCGAGAGATTAATCTTCACGTAAATATACGATGAATCGCAAACACAAATTTTCAGTCTCTCTCTATTATTAATCAAACATGACTTTTGAAAAGCACATACAGCCCAAAAGCCCTTTGATCACGCAATTCATATATTTTCATATAATTACAAACACATACGTTCGCTAAAATCGTCGTCGCAAACATTAATTATTAACATTAGTTTATGGGAAATGTACCAATTACCAGTCAAAGATGGTCGTCGTAAATAAATGCAATTGAGTATCAGTTAATGAATCTGGTATGGTCTCGATTCATTTACTATGAATAAAAAGCAACACATTTTCAAGTGAAAATCATGGACCACAATCAGAAAGCCTTGGTATCTGATTTGTACATTTTTAATTAATTTATTGAATTAACACTTTTTTTTTTGTAAACCTTTAATATTCGATAAAGAAGTCAAAATTGTTGATAAGTAATCTTAGTATAGTAAATTGGAAAATTGAATCAAGGAAACTACGTGTTGAACAGTAATTTGAAATCTTCGATAAGTAAATCCCAATAGACCTATTAAAAAGTAAAACCTGGAGCCCCATAAGAACGGAGAATGACTAACAGACTAATTCGACGTTGGATGCAGCTTCATCGTCGGAGAGGACTACAATTTATACGAAGAGGGTGGGATAAAACCGGTGCACGTACATATGGCTGCAACAGTGTCGGTCTTTGTAATGTTTACCACAATATTTGTACGCTTGTGATATTTATTCTTATAAATAAAACTTGGTAAAAATTTCCATTTTACATTACAAGAAGATTTCTTGAATTTGTATTGACCGACCATGAGAATATATTACATCTAACCTTGATATAATGGGATGCTTGACCTGATAAAGAGCACTGACCCCACCCACCCCCGAAAAAAACTTTTAATTTTTTTTAAGCTTGGTTTTTTGCTTGTAGAAGATGACTCTGAATAATGGTATCAAAGGCATAGTGACTTTGTGGTTTTTGGATTTGACAGTAACAAGTTTTGGAAAGGTGTATCAGAGAAGATTCCACTGAGCAACAAACCGGAAAAACCCTTACTTTGGGATATCCTTAATACAACAAAACATTACGATATTGCATACAACGTTATATACGTTAGAACGACACACGTGTCATGGTCTTTTCTGATCTATTTTATAATATGTATCATCTGTTTTAACGATATGTTTTCATATCACTGCATGATCCAGGGGGGTCATTGGGTATCATTATACCCAAGATCACTGTATTGTCATCTCCCCTGGCACGAATACAGCTGGGCCACCTATTAAGACGCTATAAAACCTAAAAGCACTTAGCGGACTCCTTCAGTGTCCGACGAGTGGGTAGCGGACTCCTTCTTTGTCAAACAAGTGGCTAGAGGACTCATTCAGTGTCAGACAAGTGGGTAGCGGACTCTTTCAATGTCAAACAAGTGGCAAGTGGGTAGTGGACTTCTTCAGTGTCAGATGAGTGGAAAGTTCTTCACCTCTAGTTTAATCAGTCATATATAAACTTTAGAGAACATTAGAATCACACAGACAAACACATACTTTTCAACGAGAGAACCAGTAAGCAGAACAGAAGAAGATTTCGAGAGGGAGAAGTCAAAGTAAGGTTAAGTTCTTCAAATGACATCCAGTATCCATGACATTGTTTAAACAGTCTTGACAGAAAAAGAGTCCCAAGTGGGCCTAATATTGGTCATCTGGCAAATGTAGTTTAACAGTTTATCATTTTCACTAGAAAGGCTACACTTCTAAGATCTTCATACAATGAGCTTATTTACAAAATTGGATTAAAATTTAATGAGAAATATAGTCGCTAGTATGGTATAAAGTTCATCCAATCCAAAGTCAGATCCACTTATTAATGTGTAGATAATGCTCTTAAATGCACTCCTCCAAGATCGAAATTCTATCATAGATACGGTCTCTAGAGTGGTAACAAGTTCAGTCAATCAGATGCAAGATCGAAATTCTATCATAGATACGGTCTCTAGAGTGGTAATAAGTTCAGTCAATCAGATGCAAGATCGAAATTATATCATAAATACGGTCTCTAGAGTGGTAACAAGCTCAGTGAATCAGATGCAAGATCAACATATTTATATGGATGAATCTTACTAATTATTGAACTCATCCGAGATTTTGATAATACAAGCCTTTTTAAAATTTTATCAAACTCTAATTATAACTAAAGCTTCAAGAGTGGTAACGAGCTCAGACAATCAACTCATTGAATATCATTATCAAACCCGTCCAAAAATTTAATGATAAAAACCTATATTGCAAGGCGGATCACAATTAAATAATAAATATGGCCTATAAAGTAGTAACAAGCTCAGACAATCAGATGCAAGGTGACTTTATTAATATTCATGGACCTGGATGATTATCTAGCCAATCAGATGCAAGGTGACTTTATTAATATTCATGGACCTGGATGATTATCTAGCCAATCAGATGCAAGATCAATTTATTAATATTCATGCACTGGATGATTATCTAGCCAATTAGATGCAAGATCACTTTATTAATATTCGTGGACCTGGATGATTATCTAGCCAATCAGATGCAAGATCACTTTATTAATATTCATGCACTGGATGATTATCTAGCCAATCAGATGCAAGATCGCTTTATTAATATTCATGGACCTATATGATTATCTAACCCGTCTAAGGTCTTTATTATACAGCCTATATTTTACATTTGATCTAAAACATGGCCTATAGAATGGTAGCAAAATCAAATGCGTGGATCAAAATCGGTTCAGAATAGGGTCTCCAGAGTGGAAACAAATTCACCGGTCAGTTGCAAGATCACTTCATTGATATATATATATATATATATATATATATATATATATATATATATATATATATATATATATATATATATATATATGGATCTCGCTCATTATCGAATTCCTCTGAGATCTTAATTTTTTAGTCCATGTTCCAAGTTTGATCAAAATCGGTTTAGAAATATGTCGTACAGAGTGATACGAGTTTAGCCAGTCAGGTTCAAGATCACCTCATTTGTATGCATTGTTTTTTTGTCTCATTATCAAACTCACCTCCAGGCGAGAAAACACTATTGTAAACTGTGTAAACAAGTTACAAAAACAATTGAAAAATTAGCTATCAACAAATGTCATACGCCGTCAAGGAAGACTCAGCAGTCAGACTAAAATTTGATAGGTTATCAGGTTTAACAACTGCGATTTAATACAATGGTTGCACATTCTTGTGCTGTAACAGATCTGTGTACTGTAGTTTGTATTCAGAGAGGGAAGATATCGCCAACATTTATGCTGATCTTGCAAGTCATTAAAACAAGGCCTCGTGACTATTTCACTGCTGTGACGGTTACGAATATGAAAACTAGGGAAGAATTTCGAGTCCCTCTTCAAATTTATTTTGAATACGAACTAAAGTAACGAAACTGTCTGAATAGCCACGTAGGCGCGAAACAGGCTGAATGACCCCGTAGTCACGAAACAGTCTGAATGGATCATAGTCACGAAACAGTCTGAATGACCCCTTAGGAATGAAACAATCTGAATACAAAACTTGGACTGGGATTAATAACGCCAAAATGGAAAGTCATATTTGGAATATGTCAGTCATTTAAATTTGCCGCGTATATAGAGATAAAGGAACAAGGTCATGCCAAAATGGTTGCAACTCTAACATCATTCAGAGAGAAGTTACAGAAGATCATTTTCTTTTTAAATTGGAGCACGAATTCAAGCTTTTTGGTCAGACAGTTCTGTGACTACGCGGCCAAGTGTTTCATCTTCGTCTGAGCGTAGATGTTTTAAACACATTGTTGATGAAGATGCTGTCACCGCCGGAAAATAGACACGTATCTCATAATGCTAAGGCAGGCTGTAGCGTACTAACGGGGGGTGGGGGGGGGGCGGACGGGGCTGTTGCCCCGGGCGCCAAAGGTCTTGGGGCGCCAAAACAGGTGATACAAATTCGGGCCTCGTATTCATGCCGAGGAAATGGGAGCGAAATCCCTTGCCCAAACTCACACGGAGGCAGCCGATCCGGGCTGGTCTGGGCGGGTACTGAAACCGCGACCATTGGGTTACAAGTCAGACGCTCTACCAACTTTAATACCGCAGCTCCCTGGTCATGAGCTAAACCCGAAAGTTTATATACATATATATATATAGATTTATTGGTAAACTTTCGTGTTTAGTTTCAAATTTCTACTCGGCCAAATTTGTATAGATGTCTAGTCACAATCTATTACAAAATGATCTCATATTGACCATAATTATCAAGTGTTGAAACACAATCTTTAGAACAATCATTGAGCATTGAAAACAATCGTTGCCTCATTTTTGGGCGAATCAGCTTGCGACCTTTATAGCCCAGTCTTATTATTCGTCAAACAGAAAAGATTTGTAACTCTGATTGACGGAATAAAGATGTCCTTTTCCAAAATGCGACTCCATCAACTTTCGGTAAGTTTATATTACTGACAAATAACGTAATACACAAGATACAACTTGGTCTATTGGGGACAAAGTTGCATTGGGGTTTTCGTTGCCTTAAGCTTTTATTTGATTTGCGTTGCATTGTCGCTATGAGTGCAATACTTGTATAACGATTGGATCTGGACTTGGGTTTGGGGTTTTTTTTATAGTTTTTATAGGTTTAACGCCATTTTTCAGGACATGATAGGCTATACATGGTGGCCAGATAAATTTGGTTTAGGAAGAACCCGGGAAGAATCACCAACCCACGGGGAGCTACTAGCAAGCTTTCTCACATACCTACGTTGGCCAAGCCTCGACTCGAACCCACGCGTACAGAGATGAAATGTCAGTGATCTGTAAAGGCGAGCGCCTTAGACCACTCAGCCACCGAGGTCCCTTTGAATCTGCACTCAGACTGGCAATAAAGAGCAATCGATGTCTTGATAGCATCATGATCATAATGGCCGTAACATCATGATTTGTAATGACCCTAACCAGTGGAGTCACAACCGCCCAAGAAAACCCCGCCACTGCCGAGAGGGGAAGGGGACCAGAATTTATTGCTACGCAGCGGACTGTAACAGAATGATCTGTAATGATCGTAACAGAAGTACAGACGATAATGAATGCGCAATTGAAAATTTTATTAGATAAAGCAAAGAAAACTTTCATTATCAATCAATTTATCCAAAACTATCTTGTAGAAAAAACCGACTGATTCTCTCATCGATTTTTTCACTGAATAAAAGCAGGAAATAGCATTTGTCAACTTTAAGACTGAAAGACATTTGAAAAAAGTTCCTGCAGCCGTATAACATACTAACTTAAATTACATTGGAGCTGAAACAAATGCCGATGTTAGCATATTTACATTAGCCTCTCTCTCGCTCTTTTTTTCTTTTTTTTTCTTTTTTCTTTTTGTAATTTTTATTTTTATTGAGTTCTAGCATTTAATATCACATAATTGATAAAACCCCTCAATTCAGTTGAAATATCATACACCAAAGCATAATTTAATAATTATATATGTACCTGCATATTGCAAAGGAATCTTTGTGGGACTTTATAAAACCGTTTCTTCGACCAATTGCAAATGATAAATAACATGAAGCGACCATGGCCTGCATGTCGAGCCTGCCTACGACCTATATTCCAAATCCTTAAAGGGTGAGATAAAACGGCATTTAAATAAAATGAAAGTAAAATACTTCAATACTGAGGTTAATCTAGGGTGTTGACGGACGTACAAACACGCACACGGACGCCAAAAATGATTGCTATCTCAAAGTTCCATCAAGGCGGGCTCGACAAAAATACTAGTAACAAAACCACTGTAGAACGAAGTAAATATCCTGTCCATTATAATCAATATATTTGAAAATATGAACATAAATTAACAGAACAAGGTAAACAAAAGTCCGATTGATTACTTACAACAAATGAACAACATATAGTATATCAAAAGTCTTTTACAGATGTATTGCGATTAGAAATGTAATATTTACTTACATACTTTCGTTCGGAATACATAAATATCGTGAATTCACCATTTTTCGTAGGGTACCACTTTTCGTGGATTCGATGTTGCAAGAAACCACGAATATTAAGACACAAAGAACACTGACCCTTCTGTGGAAACAATAGGACCCCTTTCTCTCTTGACCACGAATAAAGTTCCGACGAAATCGCCATTTTTCGCAAATCCATGAAACTTAATACCCACTCAAATAAAGGAATTCACAATAAAGCACAAAGAATCAGTTCATATATGCACTAAAGTATCTATTATAATATTTCTATATACAATTTTTTTTTTCAATTATAAACATACCATGAACATATCTGCCCGTCATGAGCAATGTGTCACATCTAAAGACAGATAAAGTTTGCGTCATAAAAGCATGTAGATTTTCGCCAAATATCTTTCAATTGCTGCATCCATTGAATAAACTTTATTTAATGTAATACTCTACAAAATATGTGAATTCTCTTGCGTACGACGTAATCTACCGTCACATTGACGTTTGACCTGTATTTATTTTAGTAATTGATCCGTTATGTGTGCCTAACGATTATATTACACAATCTTGCGACAACTCGGAAGAGAAAAGGAGACGGACACATTTCAACAGAAAATTGGTCAAAGTTGACGCCTGAGGATGGTATAAATCAATATCGTCAGGTCTCGCCGTTTGTTTTCATTGTGGGTGAAACATAATACCTACAAAGAATACAAATTCAAAGACCTACAACTTGTACCTTTGAGCCCACTAAACAACATTACAACTTTAATATACGGATTTGAGTCATATTTCCGGCATTTTAAAATGTTCGATTCACTCGGACCTGATCGTCAGTCCCATGTTCATATTCTTCAGATTTTGCAGTTGCTTATTGACTTAAAGACAAGTTTTTTTGTTTGTATAAAAAAAATTTGAAATAAATATTACCATGATATCTTTTGTATCCATAATATATTAAAATAGAAACTTATGTTTGTAAAATATGTATGCCCTCAATTCAGCCAAAAAGTCTAGTCAAACAAGTGCAGCCAAAAACTCTAAACAGGTGCAGAAATCCATCAACTGTACAGGCGTTTGTAAAACACGTATTACACAAATTCAGCCGAAATATCGAGTCCAAAAAGTTCAAAAATTTATTTTGTTTTAAGAAAATGGAACAACAATAATGGATTCAGTGTCATCTACAGATGTATACAAACATACCAACCAAATTACTTGCATCAACAATTAGTCGTTTTTTGCGCAAACGTGCTCAGTTTCCCAGAGCGAATGAATGGACGTACAGAGATGTACGGTGGACAGGACTAAATCAAGATGCCCCCGCTGCCAGCACTGGTGGCATAAAACGTCATGTGTAGTGACTGTATTCGTCATGGATATTTACCGGACAATAAAGTAAACCACCACTATAAAAACGCAAGACTTATAATTAGCGTTCATCAGCGATGACGTCAATGATTAACTTCTGGATTTATTTTTTTGGCATGTTCGCTGGTGGACGATGCTAATCAATGGTAGAAATATGATATTATCCATAGTAAGGAAATCTTTACAATGGTTGTTGCCAGTAATCAAACAGGTCACTACTATACCTTTCTATTTCCTTTCAGTCTACACTCGTCACGTGACACCAAATTGTGTTATTAAAAAAATCGTTTGGTTGGAAATGAACTTTTATCGTGTCTTGAACTTTCTGGCAGTAGTATCGAAGATCCGTCGAAATTAATACCTCTAAATTGTGCTGTTCACAAAGGACCAGCTAATGACAATTTTATTCTATTTGTCTGTAACGACAAAGTCAGGTATGTGTAAATTTTTCTGAAAAAACTTCTGAGAGAAAAAAGCATCGAAATGAAAGGACGTAAAACTCTTTATGGTAGGAAAGTTTAATCTGAGCAGTTTGGATTGTGGTAAAACTAGATCATACACAAGTTTTAGTAAGGCAGAGCTCCGCGTGTATGAACACTACCTAATATTTGGTTGCTATAAACTAGATCAATATTGAAGATGTGTTAACTTGCAAACACTAATCCCTTGCCAACAGAAACACATTGGGAGTATCGGATAATATACGAGCTAGTATAAAGAATTAATGCCGAGGCAATGGAAGTTAAGTGCTTTGTACAGAGATACGCTATAACAGTCGACCATAGCTTTTAAGGCAAGATTAATAGCTGTTACCCTCTAGTTGTGAGACTAAGCTAACAACTGAACCACTATGTGGTGGTGGAAAATAGCCGTTACCCTCTGGTTGTGAGACAAGCTAACAACTGAACCACTAAGCGGTGGTGGAAAATATTACTGCAATATACAACCCATTAAGATGTATCAACATGTAAAGCTTCATTAGTATAGAGTTGAAACAAAGTTTAATTTGTCTAGGTGTAATAGGTTAAAAATAATGAGGATGAAACAAATGGATGACAATACAAAAGTCACTCAAGCGTAAAAGTTAAGTCACAGTGACCTAGTTTGATATAGTCCAATAACTCTCCTAGAGATGCATCCATGTACCAATGTTTACGAATATAGACAAGTAGGGTCCAAAATATTAAGTGTGTAACGAACTAATAGATGAAAATATAAAAGTCAATAAAGCGTGAAAGATTGATCTTAGTGACCTATTTTTCTTATGGTTGTGTTACTCTTCTTGAAATTTATCAACATACCGAATTTTACGTGTTGGCAAAGAAGGGTTTAAAATAATGAGGGCGTAATGAACGAACGAACGAATGAACGAACGAACACAAACAAACGGGCAATACGCTATATCCCTCCCAAAGTAGTTCGCGAGGGAATAATAAAGTGACATTAGAAGGTGCCTTGTATTTTCAAAATGTACTTGGAGTAGTACATGTAAAATAAATTAATATATAACTATGCAGAAGTGCATCCAGGACTTCCTGAAAAAGTCACAAGATCTGAACTTCTGGGGGCAGGAGTATTACAAACAAAAGAGGTTTGGCGATCCTTTAAAACACAGAACACGCCGTCTCCCACGACAAAAGCTGACTTCACGGTCTTCAAGAATTCTGATTTTTAAAAAGGACACCCTGGGTAAAATTACAGCGAGTTATTGCAGACGCAATTTGCGTTTTGTAAAAAGTTTTTAACACATTACACATATAATTTGGACGGAATTTAGATATACAATGGACCCAGCAGCACCGGAACAAGTATCATTCTAGTGATTCAAATGGGAAAATTCAAGCAAGTAATATAAAAGCAATGTTAGTTTAATTAAAATAAAAATAGACATAGGATTTTATATGTTGTTGACATATAAAGAAGACAAAGAACTATAATCCAAACTTATAAATAACTAATCAAAACAAATGTATATATGTATGGTACACTCAGATTTTAAATAGTACAAAGACCGTGAAAAAGGCAGTAGCAGCAACACATGGTCTTGGTCTAAATTGTTCCATGTGAAAAGTATTAACTCCTGGAAAAAACAGCCTTCAGTGCAGCGCCAGGGCTTGTCCGAAGACAAGTCCAAAACAAAGGGTTGTCCGAAGACATTAATGTAAAGCAAAAGGAAATTGATATATATCAATATATGACCGTTTTTAATGTAGCATACTGGTACAAGATGTTTCGTTGCGTTCAACGTCACATTTGTTTAGATAAAATAAAGATGAAAACAACTATGTAAAAAAATAATAATGATGATTTAATATATTTATCTAACGTTCAAGAATTCCCTCAGTCATTGTATTAGAGATGAAAGATTTACATATAATATAAATGAACGAATGAGATGTAATGGAGAAAGATAAAAGCTGATAAGAAAAAAAAAGTAACATTCTTGCTTATAGTCACGAAGAAAGCAAAAGTGTACTTCGAACGAAGTGTTACCAACGACGTGAGACTGGTCCACGTGTATACAGAACTTGAGAGTGGTGGCCAACAAAATTAATTTGGTCGCTGATGAGGATAACAAGAAAAATGAAACACAATGTATATCCAACACTGCTTTTACTGAATATTGCATTAAACATTTAACGGATTGTAAGGACTGTTAATAATATCTGTTATTACGATATTTAGACAAAGATAAACTTTTGGGGTTCCATTGGACATCGTGATATCCGAAGTTTACTGCATCTACTGTCTTTTTATTCTCCACCAGGATAGTGGTAGGGACTTATAGTGTTCCCCTGGTCCGTCCAACCGTCTGTCAAAAACACCTTTGGTTACGTTTTGTGTTTATGTCATTTTAGGTTCTGTGGTGGGGCATCAGTGTTCCATGAACATATTTCTATTTATTTGTTGTTGATAATTTTGATAAAAAAGCATTTGTTCCTCAAATGTAAAATTGTAGACTTGTCGTTAACGTTGGTAGGCATGGCGTTTTTAATAGTTAGGCAACATTTTTGCTATTGAAAATTTCAATGTTGTATTGTGTCACATAAAACAAGCAGTCTCATTCATTAACACTTTGACAAAATTCAAGATTGTAATATACAATGCATACATCATGTACTCAACACACTTGTGTAGTTTCAACTCAAATAATAAAAGTGTATACATTATATACAACACTTAATTAATAAATTCAACAGAAGTGACAAACATTTGATTTGTTCTTTATTACCTTCTATATTCGTCCTCGTGGATTTTTTGCATTCACTCTATTAATGTGATCATTACATCTTTCTGTTCACATTTTATCTCGGCCAAAACAAATACTTTGAAAGTATTCGTTTTATATATATATATATATATATATATATATATATATATATATATATATATATATATATATATATATATATATATATATATATATACCTAGGGAGTTTCTGGGAATGAAGACTCCGCGTCATTGGCACTATTTTCTTCCGCGCTGATCTCTTTCTCAGACTTCATCCGGGTATTGTTGTACGAGACCGGAAGCACAGAATTTGGATTAACATAATCCGGGTTGCTATAGAGATGGGAGTTTACACCTGAGTGAGCGCTTCCATAGTACTGATACAATGAGTTGTCCATGTAAATATTGTATGGAGAGGCGGTGGTGGCGGTAGCGTCTCTATCCAACTGCTGTTTAGAGGTCGATGTTGTGAATGTGTTGAACAGTTGTCCACTGGTGAAAGACTCTGTAGTTGGATGTACATTATACATTCTAGTGAATGCGTTCTCCATATCTGTGTACACTTTAGTGTGAGATTGGTTCAGTTGCGGTGAATAAAAGGAATATGTCATCGTCCCCTGATCTTCACGGCCGGTGCCTGCAACAATTTATATATAAGAAAAATCAATGGAAAAAAGGAACAACTTCAACGTGTTTACGGTGACCAAACACACGTGTGTGAATATATATATATATATATATATATATATATATATATATATATATATTATATATATATATATATATATATATATATATATATATATATATATATATTCCTGACAACAAACAGTGCAAAACGGGTAAACGAGCGCATGACCTACTGGTCCCTTTAAAAAAGGCAAACACTCACGAAAAACACAAACACAAACACATTTCGCACTGAAAAAAGTAAAAATACAAAAATTCTACATGATATTACTTTCGTCTTTTATTATATACAAAATAAATATATACGAGGGCTAAAGGTCTTTCGTGTACCACTTACGAGGTCTTGATTGACTAGCCAAACGGATGACCGTGAAGTGTCAGTACTGAAAACCACTCAACCTTAGAACCAGTAAATGTCGCGTGCCACTAGCCTCCATTTGAGAACCTTTTCTTTTCTACTCTTTATTAACGATCTAACTCTGTTTTAAATACTATAATTCCCATATATTCCGATGACAAAACTATCCACCATTCGGGCAGCTCAATATCCGTTGCCAATTATACTCTTCAGATTGATATTCAATATTTTAGAAAGTAGCGTACTAAAAATTAAATGCACATAAATCTATTAAAAACAACTTTTATGACAATTCGTTCGACTCAGAAACCGTCAGCAATTCCGGTGCTCAAACTAATGCTCAGTGTTCTTGACCTCGCTTCTATAGAGTCTCAATATTTTATAGGCAGACTCATTGATAGCAATCTTCATTGTGACACACAAGTTAATCGCATTTGTCTTTTACGGAATAAACTGAGTGCACTTCTAAATATTCTTTCTAATTACGTTACTGAAAATATTCTTAAGCTGTATTACAATAGCTAGATTTTACAACTATTAGATTATGGGTAAACCATCAGGCTAACTACAGTACCTTCCAAACTGATAAAGTTTACTGAAAAGCAAAAACGAGCTGCCAGAATAATTCTTAAAAGAACCCTTATATTTTCACACCATTTTCTGAAATGTTTACGAGATTAAATTGATTACTATATTGTGAACGTGTTGCATTGCAAAAAGGTTGCATAATTTACAAGACGGTCAATGACCTCGTACCTGATTATCTATCTTATCTCACCAAACCACGCATATGTGATTGCGACCTTTGTAATTTTTCCAAACAGAATGTTTTTATTACACCATCTTGCTCTTCATATTTCGATTAATCTCTTGCTGTATCGGATTCAAAATTATGGGATGATGTCCTTGTTGAAATTAGAAATTCAACTTATTACTGTAAATTCAACTCCTGGTATAATGACTCACCGCTAATGCTATCCAGACTCATATTCCAATTTTATTGTATACACATATTTTGCTCTTCTTCTTCTGTTTCAAATTTATGATATCATCCTCTACTATTTTACATGTTATTTTTGTCAGTATTTTAAGTAGGATTGCGAGTTTTAAAAGTTATGTATATACGTATGTACTTTGTATACATTAACATAGGAGATTAGCTTTAATGCAAAATATATCACCCTCTTAAAATAAAGAATTATTATTATTATTATTATTATTATTATTATTATTAATTTTTATTATTATTATTATTGCTACTACTACTACTAACACTACTACTACTAAAATCATTTCAAGAGTAGCGCCACATTACGCCAACTATGGTGAACATAGAGTAATCCTTTAGTAAATTTTATCTAGGAGGTCTTATTGTCATATTATTCATTTCTCTATGTAATTTAGTTTATACAGCTTTTAAATACTACTTCTAATACTACTACTACTACTACTAATAATAATAATAATAATAACAGTAACAATAATAATACAAGTGCTTGTAGATGCCGTAGATTGATTCCTCTTAATTCAGGTTGTTTAGTTTGAGTGACCTTAGTAGGCGGATCAAACTGGTTTTTAACTCTTTTTTGTTAAAAGTCTAATTTTATTATCATGCAGAAAATAAATTCAGACTTAAATGATCTTGGCCTATTTTCTAACTAAAGATTGTTTGGGAAACTTTAATCTTTACAGTAGAACTTGTAATCATTTTATACTTTAATAATTCGAATTTTCAATTGGCACTATCTATATAGTCGGTGTTGTGCTGACATATTGTGAAACAACCTATCTATCTACTTACCAACCTATCCAACCACCTAACGAACCAAGTACCTACCGACCCTACTGTAACGTTGCATAAAACGACATTAAACAATAAAAAAGAACATTCTTTTATATGATAGCAAAGGTTCTGTAATGAGTTATTACAAACTAATGAATAGTCTTGTTTTTGAAATATTTGTCTAAAATCATTGTTTTTTAAAATCTGCTTGGCAAACTATTATCACTGTCCACACCAAGAAACCAGATTTTACGGGGTGAAAGATCACAGGCTTTGAGTAATCCCCAAGTGACCATCCAGCAGTATAAACATAGTTCACGCAGCAATAATTACCTTGATTAACTACTACAGGTGAGGCCTCACGGGAAAATAATGCAGTATGCAGTCCACTTATCTAATTTATATATTCATTCACATATATAATACACAGTTAACCTGCTATGGGTAACATATCACAATGTGTAGTCATTAATATGGAAAATTTGCCATTGAATAAATATGTATTTATACCTTCAACTGCATTGGTCAGAAATAACCTTCCGAGTCGGCTTATATAGGTCTAGTATGGATGAAATAATGTGACCATAAATCCAAATATTTAAACCATGTTAGTAAAGCATAAAATGTAGGTCACAGTGACCATTGGTTTTAATAGTGTGCTAGTAAGAGTGATGCATCCAATTATCAGTTCTCATGATCGGAACATACACAGCATCCAATAAACGAACTGTTTACACTAAAGTTAAACTAATTCACTGAAGCATGAAATATAAGTCAGAGGTCTCCTTTTGCGTAAAGGATGTAGAAGTAATCAAGATGCATCAACGCGCCATGTTTTATGATTCTAGCTCGGATAGTAGGCATAAAACATCCCAAAACCTCGCCAGTAAAAGCTGAAATATAGGTCACAATGAGCTTTTTTTTCTTGCAGGGTGTGGTATTAACAGATTTATATCATCACAAATTTCCCGATTCTAACACGAACATTGCTTGAGGAATGAATATCAAACACGAAATTTAACACAAGTCATTGAAGCGTAAAATATAGACCATAATGGTCTACTACTGAAATGAGGAAGCAGTGCTCATTAAGATGTATTCCCCACGTTTCATTATTCTGGATATGATAGTATGTACACATATTGCCAAAAACGTATGTAGTATTTATGCAGGGTGCAAAACAAGTATGTCGATTTTCAGTTAGGGACTACACATGTATATGCTTTTATATGTGCCGACGCACATACAGCTAGGCACTGAGAATTTACAGGTTTTGCTATGACCCGACGTTTGAAAGTATATCGAAAACTTTATCAGCACCTTAGAAAGCAAGGCAAAAACAAAGTTCTGATAGTGAAGGCAATACAAAGTTATAAGCAAGAAAACTGCGCCAATCTCTTGAAATACGAAGAAAAAGAAATTGCTGAACAAGCACCCTTCATCCTCACATACCAGTATGTTGCATTATTTGAAAATCACTGTCCCAATACTGAATCGTGTGAACCTTTCAAGACGATCTTCCCTAATAGACTAGTTAGAACTTGCCGCAGCGCCTATCCCCCTCCCACCCACCCCACACACACACAAACAAAAGACGAGAAACAAATTAATCTAAAATATCCTTGTTGCAGGAAATTTGAAGTGACCCATAAACCAAATACCCAGTGGCACATACAAACCCCGTATGGACAAAAGGTGCAAAACTTGCCAGTACATAAAGAAAGCTAGCACATTTTCCAGTACAGTTGCGGGCAAAAAGCTAAATATTCATACAAATTAAAACAGGAAATGTGATCTATCAACACACATAATGTATGTGCCCCCTGGTATACTGGAAAGACGAGAGAACTTAACAAGAAGGCTAGGGCCTGTATGTTGAGCGCACGATGGAAGCATTGCTGCAAAACTAGCGAAATGTTTTAACCCCAGGGTTAAAAGGTCGATCGAGTATTTAGCAGACTGAATTGTCTTAACGTCTTGATAACTCATCTGAAGTATGAAGAAAATCCATCAAGGGGTTTAGGAAATATAAACAAGTAAAACTACTTTTACCGAAACCTTAACGCTAATTTTCTAACACTGTCACCTTGACTCCAAGGTGAAAGGGGCAAATGAGAATGTCGCAAAATGAATTACCTTAGCTTCATAATGATATATCCTAAGTATGAACAAACTCTGTCTGTGGGCTTAGGAAATATAGCAAATAAAATACTTTACCAAAATCTTTTATATTACTGAGACCATGACCTCAAGATGAAAATGGCATGCGAGCGTGTTGCCGAATGAATAGTCTTAGATTAATAATGATTCACACCAAATATTAACAAAATCAATTATGTACTTTAGGAAGAATAAACAAAATATAAAATTTAACGCATATTTTGTATTACTGTGTCCTTGACCCCAAGGTCAAAGGGGCAAGTGAGTGTGTCACAAAATAAATTGGCCTCGCGTCATAATTAATCATCTCAAGTATGAACAAAATTCAACCAGGGGTTAAGGAAATATAGGCAAAATATAAATTTTACAAAAAACTTTAACCCTGACCTCAACAAACATTTTTATGACCCAGCTTATCCCCAAGGTCAAAGGGACAAGAGAGCGTGTCGCAGAATCAGTTGTCTTTGTATTCATAATAATTCATTCCTCGTATGAACACAATTCATCAAATGGTTTAGGAAATACAAGTAAATATAAAAACTTAACTCGAAACTTTAAAGCAAATGTTCTATGAATAGGACATTGACTCCAAGGTCATGGAAAAACAGAGCATATTGCTGCAGAATGAACTTTTCTTAGCTTCATAATGGTTGTATTCCAAGTATAAACAAAATCTATCAGAGTTTAGGAAATAAAAGCAAATAAAAGAAAATTATCAAAAACTGTAATGCAAATGTTTTATGACTGTGCTCTTGATCCCAAGATGAAAGTGGCTAGCATGCGAGTCACAAAATAAAATGTCTTAGCCTCATAATGATTCATGCCAAGTATGATGTGAATATACAGCCTCATAATGATTCATGCCAAGTATGATGTGAATATATAGCCTCATAATGATTCATGCCAAGTATGATGTGAATGTATAGCCTCATAATGATTCATGCCAAGTATGATGTGAATATACAGCCTCATAATGATTCATGCCAAGTATGATGTGAATATATAGCCTCATAATGATTCATGCCAAGTATGATGTGAATATAAAGCCTCATAATGATTCACGCAAAGTACGATGTGAATGTATAGCCTCATAATGATTCATGCCAAGTACGATGTGAATATATAGCCTCATAATGATTCATGCCAAGTATGATGTGAATATATAGCCTCATAATGATTCATGCCAAGTATGATGTGAATATATAGCCTCATAATGATTCATGCCAAGTATGATGTGAATATATAGCCTCAAAATGATTCGTGCCAAGTACGATGTGAATATATAGCCTCATAATGATTCATGCCAAGTACGATGTGAATATATGACCACATAATGATGCATGCCAAGTACGATGTGAATATATAGCCTCATAATGATTCATGCCAAGTACGATGTGAATATATGACCACATAATGATTCATGCCAAGTACGATGTGAATATATGACCACATAATGATTCATGTCAAGTATGATGTGAATATAAAGCCTCATAATCATTCATGCCAAGTATGATGTGAATATATAGCCTCATAATGATTCATGCCAAGTATTATGTGAATATATAGCCTCATAATGATTCATGCCAAGTACGATGTGAATATACAGCCTCATAATGATTCATGCCAAGTATGATGTGAATATATAGCCTCATAATGATTCATGCCAAGTATGATGTGAATATAAAGCCTCATAATGATTCATGCCAAGTATGATGTGAATCTATAGCCTCATAATGATTCATGCCAAGTATTATGTGAATATAAAGCCTCATAATGATTCATGTCGAGTATGATTTGAATATATGACCACATAATGATTCGTGTCAAGTATGATGTGAATCTATAGCCTCATAATGATTCATGTCAAGTATGATGTGAATCTATCAAATGGGTTAGGACATATATGCAAACAAAAAACTTTAGAGAAAACATTAACTGTTGACGACGCCGCTGTCGTTGCCGCATGCAATGTCTTGCTTCCCACTAATGTTGGTTCGACAATAAAAGAAACATTAGTAATGCGGACTCTAGCAATAATAGACTCTACTTATTTGCGAAGAGAAAGAAGTGTGATAGATCAGTCGTCGCACCTTTGAAGAAGATATTACGAGTAACTTCAGTTCTACAGAGAAATAAGAGATCCTGAATGAAAAATTCTCTTCAGTATTCAACCATGAAGACGCAATAAACTTACCCCTTTTAGGGTCCGGCAGCTTCCCTACCTTTACAGATCGAAGAAAAAGATGTACTGAAGAGTTTGTTTTGGGACTCAACCCTCAAAGTGACAGGCCCAATGCTCATATCAAGATTTTTGAAGGAGATGACAACCCCAATCGCACCTCTTCCAAATGACAGGAGTACCTAGAAACATTACTGTAATCACAAATTGGTCAAAATATATAATCGACTGCCGCAATAACAAACAACGTCCAAAACATTCACATTCATTTTAGAACTGAACATGTAGTTGAAAAAGTGCAGGTTACTCACCCATAGTAGCAGTGACCACTATAGTGTGAAGACATCTGTGCGCGTGTTCTCCTGTACATTTATAGGAGTTGCTTCAAAACAGTTTTGAAATGTTTTGAACGTTTTCTAATTTTTTAGTGAAGTTTTAGAAACTAATAAAAAAATAAATTGGTTGTTTTAGTGGCAGTTTATTAAATATTTTTACCTATTTGCAACCACCATAATGATATCTAGGTACTCCTATCAGTTAACAATAATTACATTATATAGTTTCTTTTGTGCTTGCTTGAAGTCATATGGCCAAAATACAAAGTGTAATGATCAAATGGGTGTATAAACCTTAATATTCTATTTTGCCAAAAAAGAAATAAATGGGGTTCAATTTGTTTCCATCAGAACGATATATACGTCCAAGAGATCTTGTTATTAAACAAAAAACTGCACAGGTCAAGCTTGTCGGTGAAACTCTTATACGCAATTTACTTTGAAATAGAGACTTCATCTGTTTCTCATTCATGTTGGCAAACTACAATGACAGATGGTTATTCTTTTTGAAAGAAGAATTACACATTTCTGACATGAAGCGGATCAGTGAAAAGTAAGTATCATGGCTCGAATTTATTCTGGAAACTGGAAAAAGGATTTTAAAAAATGTAACATGCAAGGAAAAAGGAAAATCATACCTGCGGAGACATTTTCGAAAGTGGTTGATACGCCGAGGTTCGGAGAAGCCATATGGCCTTGGCTAGCTACTTCATCTGGTCTATCACCTAGAAGAACGTCACCGTTCAGTCGCAGTCGTTTTGCTCCACTAATATTGTCTAATATGCCAGGGACATCTACAAAACGTTAGATATATTTGTTTTACTAAGAAGCCACGGAGAAAGAGTAATTGTAATTTTAAAAAAGACGCGGCTTTAATGTCGAGCCCACGATCGAATTAAAAATTGTATCCGAAACATTAACACAAATTATACGGCAACATCTAAATTGTAATGTCTATTTATCGCTTTTGCCAAAAAGTGGGCTTAACCAAGAAATCGAGCAAGCATTTTCTAAACGATCTGATGAAGAAGTGTCTCGGAGAGAGTTTTCTGGAGTTTTCTTCGAAGTTCCAAATTAAACAAATGGCTCTATACACACAAAAGAAAAGTTTCCAAAAGCAGAATATATGCCTCTCTGGAAAACAAAATTAATCGGCTTTAAAACCCTTTAAACCTTTGTGATTTCTTTCATATAGTGAAAAGCAGGAAAAAGAAAAACAACAACATTTGCCATTTCTATCCTTTTTATCTTCAGATAAAGGTATTTTATGGATCCTAAAATACTGTACACTGAATCTCCTTTAATACTGAACACTGAACCGCCTCTAAGATCAAGTTTCTAGACATTTCCTGGCAAATGTACGGCTGCTTAATCAGTCACAGTCTGCATACTTGACCAATCAATGAATCAATCAATCAGCCAGTCCTTATCGCTGAGCCGAGTATTCGAGCAATGACTTTCTAGGATAGTAAGTGCAAGAGTGCTAATATTTGGACTGTTTGACCAATAATAATACTATCGAACTCGGTGATAATTTTTTTGAGGGATAGGTGTACGCAATATGTAATACAATGCTCGTGTATTTTAAATTTATGTATTTGCCAGCAAGTCAGGACTAGGATTAAACTGAACGAGTTGTCTCGCCTATGAATAGAGATATGACGATGCAGCTTTTTGCTTAATGAGGTGATACATAAAACTCTTGTATGCCAGGGTAAAAAAGTAAGGCATAGAGTAACATTGCATCACAGTTTCAATTGAAAACAGCAACTGCTGTAAAAGATGTATAACTTTTAAAACCTCTAATACAAAATTTTTATGTTGATGCCACCGATGCTGATGTTGCGGGGGAGACAGGAACCCCAGCATACCTTGATACAAACTTCATATTCCAATAGTATTCTAAATGTTGTAGTTGCATACAGCGCCTGATTAAGAAGATGTATGCCTTTTTCAAAAACTTTGTCGCCGCCAGAAAGGTGATATCTCTGTCTGGCCGTTCACAGGCGAGACAAAAGATACTTTCGTGAGACTGGGAAATCGTGATATATTTGTAATTCACAGCAATACTTTTTGGACTCTGAAAGTTGAATAGAATAAAGGAGAAACTTGCCTCTCTTACTGGGGATCTGTGTTGTCATGGGAACGGACCTCCCCGCATGGAAAGGGGACATGTTGACGTCAGATGTAGTCTTCTTCAAGCGTGAGTAAAACTCGGGGGTAAGGGATCTGGGTCTGCTTTCGTCCTTAATACTGAAAGCATAGTTCTATAAAGAATGTCACTTCCCTCTTAAAGGCATTTGAAATATATTCATGTAACACAAATGCAAAACCAGATGGACGGACGGACAATTGTACCAGATTCGTGGTAGTGCACAAGAATACTAATTGAAAAAAACATAGCAAGGATTATATTTTGTAGAAAGTATCATTTGGTTTATTGAAAAGAACTGCAAAAGATGGATACCGCAAAATTGTACCTGTTTTTTTTATTAGATCACATTTTACAGAAGTAAACTTATTATGGTAACTTCATTCTACCCACAGTTGTTAATTTGATTCAAACTAATTACAAACGGACATCTCATGGCTTAGGTTACAGTTTGCAACTAAAAACCTAAACAGAGAATGGATACAATTTTCAAATCAGGTAAGTGTAGTGGAGAAATAAAATTTAGAAGGCATATTTTAAAACCTAGTATGATTAATGATACAAGTCTGATAAACCATAATTAATAATAAATATTAAAAACTTATATAGATACGTTTTCATTTTCAAATGACATTGACATTACCTGAAACTCAGAGTGAGGATAGCATTTTAAAGAAGGGCAACGTTTAATAGTTATGTAGTCCAAGTATAAAATATACCTCCGGGTATTTGGAACTTATGATCATACATGAAATATTTTAACCAAACCCAACCAAGATTTACAATTGACCTTGACCTGAACAGAGGTTCAAAGACAGAGTAGATGTACATGGATATGAAAGGACAGTGCTTACTAAATTCTAAAGTCCAAGTGTGATAGCTATTACTCACAAGGTTTGGGAATTGTAACCTTACTGAAAGATTTCAACAAAGGTTTGACCAAGAGTTTCAAATGACCTTAACCTTGCCTGAGGAACTGAGTGGTGGTAGGAAGTGGATGAATATTAGAAAGCAAGCCTTAAGGATTACACAATCTAAGCATGATTTGTAACTGCAACCAAAACCTTGACCATTGTTGACGTCGACAAGGCCCTTGGAATGAGTTTCAGTTCTAAGCAGTTGAGACCATAAAGCTAAAAGACATTAGAACACAATATGTACATTTTCAAGCACGTTCGAAACAAAAGGAAAAAAAGATAAAGCTATTCTGGAGAGTAATATGATTGGCACAATGGCAAAATGTATGTCTAAAGGCTTTCCGTAGTTATCACTCGAAGTTTATTGGTCGACTTTGTTCTACACCCATTTTCACTTTGCGTACCAAAAAGTAAGATGATCAAATATTGCTTTTTCCTTTGCCAACCATTCTCTGTAACGTGGGGACGTACTTGAATGACTATTACGGTGAAAACTGACGCTAGATAACCTTCTCAGTTCGTATCGGTATTTGTAGGGTATCAGAAGGTATCCGATCAAGGGACTAATTTGTTAATCACCTTTATGGAAGGTATACGCAACCAAATGTTGGCACTATCGATTAGAGACCAAGACAGCTCCACAATCTAAACCCTCTCGACGAATAAATTGTTATAATTCACTAGAAAGTATGTGATACTTTATCCATCAAATACTACATAAAGTTGAAGCATAGCTTCGCTCTCTTTGCATGTGAGTTTTGTGATCTTCGAAGAGCTGTGGCAAAAACTCAAAGAGCAAATGTTCCAATTAATCGAGGAGTTTGGTACTTGCAATTAAAGCTTGTTTTTTTCCTATACAATACATAGAAAGTGTCGTAAAATAATAATTAGATCACTTATTGCAGTATATGGCACTGAATCCATGTTGAGAACAATAAATGAAATACTCACAAATACCCTTTAGAAATGAATAATCTTCAGATATGTACCTGTTTCCTAAAAGTTCTAATCATGTTCAACACGTGCTAGGGTCAGATTTGTCGTATTCAGTCACTACCTAAAACAATCAGACCTACACACAAGTCACATCCAACATATTAAGTCGCACATCTTCCTAGGGAGTGTTAATGATTAAGTACCCGGACAATGCTGATGCCATGTTTAGGATTGGAGACGGATGTTGTTTGACATCTCTCGGTGCATTCTTCTTACCGGCACCTAGGTCTGCTGGCTGTATCACGTACTGCCCTCCCTCTCGACTCAGCAAATCTACAATCTACAGGAAACGTGCTTTATACAGAGTTAAGAGAAAACGCAAATACAGGACTCCATATAATTCTGTCTGGATTATAAGGGATCACGGTCAATTCCAGCTGAAATGTTTAATACATCTTAATTTTTTCACACTGGATTTGACTGGTCTAATAAAAGTATCATTTATGACTGGATCAGACCGGAACAAATGTATTGCCATCTATAGTTGCTTGTTTTAAGTGGGATTACATTCTAAGATTATACGTAAAGTGGCAGTTACGAAAGTTTCATGACAAAAAACAAATTCATTCTGAATTTACAATATCTTAACAGAACACGAATGACTCCTCCACACATTTTGTTGTAATGTATGTATCCCCTGCCAAATTGAATTAAACCCAAGACTGAAACAAAGTGGACAAAGAAGGAATATAAATTACATTAACCAACTTTTGATTGAACAGTGTTGGACTCACTAAGTCATATCGAAACATTAAGTTACATGTCCTAAAAGCCAACAGTAAACGGGAAACCGACTTAAAAGCAAAACTTGACCAAAGACCCTGAAATATGAACGTTTTTGGTAGAAAAGTGTTTAACCCAACCAAGGGGAATCAATGCACAAAGTTTTGAAACTCTGCAACCAAAGGTGTATGAGAAACTCACCAAACCTCAAAACATTATCAAAATCATTCAAGCTCAAAATGTAGGTCACATTGGTCTACTTTTGGAGGAAGAATATTGTATTTACCAAGCTGCACAAAACTGTGTGACCCCTCAGCAAAATGTGCATTAAAAACTGACCTAAAACAAATCTATGCATGGCATAACAAACGGATTGACGGACGGACGGATAAGGGTTTATAAAAAGTATTAATCATACAAGTTTTTTTTTATTCTGGCAAGATCTTACGGTGAAATTATTTAAAATTTAGATATTTGCTTTCTCGTTATTTTTCATACTGATAGAGAACCAACTACATCTTAACCTTATTTGATAAGTAGAAATATATAATTACTGAAAATAAGAAAATAAACTTACTTGATCCTGAAGAGATTGCGGCATGGCCGCATTCACTATTTGCAAATAGTCCACGCACATTTCCAATATAGATGCCATGTCTGTTTTACGGCCCCGGATGTAAGGAAGTAGAACTCTTAGCTGGTCACAACTCTCCTTTATACGCTCCCTGTAACATAATAGTGAATTATGTTTTTATATCCATAGTTTTGGGGATAACAGTCTTGTCGGCGTGTTCGTGCTTCGGTTTAAGTTTTTACTTAGTTTTCTGTTGTTTTTTTTTATTAACTACTATTACTGAGAGCTTTTCGTAATATGGCATAATCTTCATCTTGTTCTATGAGAAAAAAAGTTATCGTAAGTGTTGATGAAAATGTTAAAAAAACAATGAATACATTGTAATGATTCTCCTTTCTCTCGCATAAAAAACATACTGAACGGTTTATGAAAACGAATTTTAGTATTTACAATAGGCTATCCACTTTTTCGTTTGATTCAAAAGCAATTCATGTTAGCCAGCCAGAGAGAGAGAGAGAGAGAGAGAGAGAGAGAGAGAGAGAGAGAGAGAGATTGGGGGGTTACTTTAAGGTGATACTTAATTATTTCTACTGATCGTTAAATAATGCAGCCCAGGTTAGACGAGAGAACTTCCGAACGCTGAGAGACAACTATAATTCTTGCACATGAAGGATTCAGTATTCTAACACGAGGCATTTATGGTGCAAAGCAGATATTGTATCCATACACGATCGCGGTTCCTTAACAACGCATCACATACAATGTTAAAGCACAAAAATGTGAGATAAAACAGACCGTAAGCCTGATTTTACAGCTTCCCTCTATCAAGTATATAGTAACTGTCAGATGGCATTATAAACACGAGATGTCATGCAATTACGTTAACTTTAAATACATGACCCGTAGATAAATGGGGAAAAGAAAAACATGTTTGTAATAAACAGCTTGAGAACCTAAAATTTACTTCGTTGCTTTAATAATACGTTATATTCGTAGAAAAATGTATATAGTACGCTTCACTGTGTTTGGAAATTCGCCTCGTGCTAACCGTAAATTAGCAATATCGATATTCGTCCTAACCCTTTTCTATTGTGCCTTTTTCTCAAGGAAGTTATTCCATGAAAGTCCGACATTTGGAGTATGCACGGCTTTTGAAAGAGCAAATTTAATTCACCAAATTCAGCAGAGCACGAGATATAGGTCAGCGATCCGCTGTTGTTACAAGACTGTGCAGTTCATGGAAATGCATTAAGTTTCGCGACTCCAAGAAGGTTATAATGTACACATGGTGACTACAATCAATTTAGCCACGAGCTAAATGCAAAATGCAACCAAGAATATATTCTTGTAACTTCAAAGTTATCTCCTTTGTCTCCTCGCCAGGGTGTGGTCTCCATGAAACCTGCTTCATTCCCCTAGGGGTGTGGTCTCCATGAAACCTGCTTCATTCCCCTAGGGTAGTGGAATCCATGATACCTACTCTAATGTAGAACACGAGAAGCAAGAATGGTCGAGACGCAAAGTGTATGAACCAAATAACGTGAATCCTCCCTAAAACTGGCTTCTCTTTAACTTCTTTTCTCTGCAATTATTTTGGTCTCAATTAGGGTTGATATGCTCGTTTTGGTCATTACACCGTGTATTTTGGCCATATGACATCAAATGAGCACAGGAGAAACTATACATTGTAATTAATTCTAACTGATAGGATTACCTAAATTACATTTTTGTAATTACAAATAGGTAAAAATAATTAATCAACTGTCACAAGACCTAGCATTTTTTATTTTTTTATTTTTTTTTTTGTTTCAAAAAACAAAAATACTCAAGTCTAAAAGATTCAAATTAAGTTTTGAATTGATCCCTTAAACATCTAGTTGTAAAGTTGAGATTACTCTTCCGCAACATCAGTGACCACCATAGTTTGAACACATGACCAGTATGGCGTGAAGACACGTGCATGTGTTCTCGTGTTCATTTATAGGGGTCGTTTCAAAATAGCTTTGAAACGTCTTGGACTTCGTCATTCTTTAGTGAAGGTTTAGAAACTTAAAGAAAACGTAATTGCTTGTTTTAGTAGCAGCTGATTAAATATTTTACCTATTTGTAATTACAACAATTACAACAATCTAGGTACTCCTATCAGTTAAAATTAATTACAATGTAAAGTTTTTGCTGTGCTCATTTGAAGTCATGGCAAATATACATCGTGTAATAACCAACACGGCTACATAATCCTTAAGATTGTTATAATACAAATCAAACTTCTTTATATTGGCCAGCTCTATTAATTGCAATTTACACGTGGACACTACAGTCAATTAAGCCACGAGCTAAATGCACAAACGCAACCAAGAGTAGAGTCATGTACTTCAAAATTAGCTCCCTTGTCTTATCGCCAGGGTTTGGTCCTCATGAAACCTACTTTCCTCCACTGGGAGTGTGTAACCCATGATACCAACTCCAATTTAGAACACGAGAAGCAAGAATGGCTGAGTAATACAAGATACAGCGAAACCTTTCTAAAAAAATGGCTTTTCTCTAACTTGTTTTCTCTACAGATGGACCGCATATTTTTGTCTAAATTAAGATTGATAGAATACAAACTGGCCACCTCTATCGAATTGCCAAAAGTATGGCCTCTTGTTTACCCGACAGAGGGAATTTGTGCTATGTAGATTCCGACACTGCTGGTACTTTTAGCACAGTACCTACCTTCTCTATCAAATTAAATAGAATTCCAACCTTCTAAGTTTTTCCTTCGTGGTGTGGTCTGTGGCATTGGCATGTCTGTGAGTTCTGGAGGCGATATTGCGGAACGAAACCAGATTAGACATCTTACTATCTGGAAGCTGGCACATATTTGGGGGAGATTCGATACCACTGTCAATCGAAATGCTGTGGTAATAATAATAATAATAATAATAATAATAATAATAATAATAATAATAATAATAAGATTAAGATTAAGAATTATAATAGCACAACAATAACTTCACATCGTTTAGCGCTTCAATTTCTCTCTAACTTGGTATATTTTTGAGAATGATATTTGTAGACATGCTGCTCACTATCATATATTTACACATTTGCAACGCAGCTATTTCCTAACTTCTTGTGGGGCGCATTTTCTTTGTCTTTGGTCGAACTATTTGCGAATTTCACGAAATTGCAAAGACGAAAAATTCTGTCTAACATCTTACACTCCACTTTTTGTATCAGATAACCCACATTCTGTCTCATTCAAAGTTGCATAAAAAAGAAATTGATCTTAAACATGATTGATCGATTAACTGACTGATTTGTTTATAAAGAAATGAGAGATTTATATAGTGCCGAGGCAATGAGAGTCAAGTTGCCCGAAGACACAACAGCCGACACTGCTGGTTTGGTCAGGATTTTAACCCAAAACACCCTGATTGCTAGTCCGGCACGCTTACCTAAATAAGAACTAAAACAAAGCATTTTCTATGTAGGGTAATTGTAAGTGGTAAATTATACACGTCTTGCCTACGAAGAACATCACATACTCTGATCCTAACCATCAATCGAAAGTCTCCTCCATTAAAAGATATCTCCTGTATATGCAGGGAATTTGTTTCACGCAAAACAGACTATTAACAAATTATGGCTGCAGAGAAAGAAGGCCTTTTTTTAAAAAAAGAATGTTAATCAAATGAACCCCATGACGTTGACGATGGTATTTTTACCTGGGGCCACGCAGATTTATGAGAACGAAGGGTTGTCGTCGTTGTTGTTATTATTGTCATCGCTGTGGATATTTTATCTTTGTTTTTAATACGGCCTTGATAAACACTAATCTCCCGAGTCCGAATGATGCTTTAGACCACCGAGTCAATGAGGTTTATATACTTTTGTTAGTAGCTTGCTGCCATTGCTCTAAATAACGTATTGTAAGACAGCATAGCACAACAATTATATTAACGTCAGGAAATTCACGTACTTTTCCCGAAACTTTATCTTCAAGTAACGCAAAGGCCGGTGGCGTAGTGACTTCATTACTTTCAGGGTTCAAGCAATTTTAAAATCAAAAAGTATTTATCATTGATTCCTTGATCTTAAATCTTTGGCCAACTCAAATTTTATTATGTGCTAGGTTTTTATGACCATTTATTCAGGACAAGGACTATGTATCTATTTTTTAAAATACAGATCCTTTTGAAACTGTGTCCAAGTGAAGCTTCTGACTCCGACTAAAGTCTTTGATTCTCTATGCTGCGTGCCGGGCGGACGAACGGATGAACCGACTGTTAATAGAGATCATACATTGTGCTGTGCGTTTGCCGGAGCACGAGGAAAGAGTTTAAGCAGGAGTTTTCAAAGGCTTTCAGACAAACATTTATAAACTACCTTTTAAAAAGTTCATTTTTAAGCACGAAAACCGTACATAACGATGTACGAGTCCGGCTCACCCAACAAAATCGTACGCATCAAACAATTAAAAACCGCCCGACTATGTAATGTGCGATTCAAGATGAAACGAAAGCAAAGAAAGCCCGAAATGAATCAGAACAATTCAATATATACGTGGTCAAGTTAAACACAAAAGAGTGTTCTTGACGAAATGTAAATATTTAAAAGTATACAGTTTTCTACTTTTGTATATATTAGGACTGTATTCTTTGAATTTGGTTTCAATGACAACAGTACGTAAATAAATATTTTCTTTACGTTTCTGTGTTTTTAATTGCTATTTGTTTGTGTTGTCCACCTTAAAAACGGGATCCGTAGATCTCGAAAGCGCTTGGCCAATTTATCAGACATTCTGAACTCGGATGATAGGTTCTGTAGAAAACAGGACAAAGATCCGACCGAAAAACATGCAACGACCGTAAAAGTCAAACACCTAAGGATACGCATGAAAAAGGACATGTAAACTATAAGACCCTTGCTTATCATCTTCCTGATGACCCAAAACCTGGCCGTTTCTACCCCGCTCCATATTATTCACAAACCAGGTAACTCCGGTATACCGATTATTTCTTGCAACCAACACCCGACAAAGCAAATGTCAGAATTCATCGACTACCATCTTTGCCCCTTTTTTGAGTAACAACTCTCTTTTTATATACAGGACAAACCAGACTATCTCATGAAATCTCCTAGAGCCAATCTGCCCAACAATATAGCCCTCGTCACCATGGATGTTTCCGCTCTTTATACAAACATACCACATGACGAGAGCATAAAAGCTTGCAAGGAAACCCCAACAGTATACCTTGTCAAGATAACAAAACCGTGTTTAACGACCAAACATCATCTTCAAGTCAAAGGTACAGTATTAGGCACCCTCTTACGCCAATACAGTTATGGATTGGCTAGAACGAACACTTCTGAATCAAGCACACTACCAACCTCCAAGTTGATGCAGATTTATAAACCACCTCAAGAACAAACGAGTAGGCACACAGGAGCAACTCCAACAATTCTTTGGATATGCTAAAAATGTCCATTCCACCATCCAATTCAAGCTGAAGTCATCAGACAAGTCGAATATACTCCTGGGTGCCAGGTCTACATTAGAAGACGGAAACATTCAAACTGGCATGTATTGCAAACTGAACGACTCCCATCAATATATCTTACCTACCATCTGTCATCCAGATATGTAATAAAAAAACTTCCGTTCGACATTATGTGTTCGCATAAAACGTATCTGCTCCAGTGATATGCTAAAAAAAAAGACTTGTGGAACTCAAAGGGCACTTAAAAAGACGGGGGATACAAGAATAAAACAATAGATCCGGATATAGAAATGCCATGGCAATTTCACCGAGCAGTCTCTTTGAATACAAAGCAAAGATTGCCAACGGCCGTATCCCTCTCGTAACAACATACCACATTGATGCCCCAAACATAGGACAAATTGACCCCAGACTGGCACATTTACGACTCCACTGTACGTCTGAACGAGGGCTTTAAGGAACCGCCTATGGTCGCTTACTGACGACCAACATATTTTAAAGACCACTTTGTGCGTGCACAGTTAAACTAAGGTCATAGTACGGAAGCAGGAGCATGCAGATGTAAAGATGGGCGTAGCCTAATCTGTGTGCATAATGATCGAGACTACTACTTTCAACAGGAGTTAGTTACGATGTCAATCAAAGGCTTGGATGTGTCAATAAGAACTTCATTTACGTCCTGGGGTGCAATATTTGTGCCATCCAATATGTTGGCGAAGTAATTAATTTTAGAAAATTAATGAAAAATCACAAAAGCTGTATTAAAAACAAAGGACAACACAAAACTAGCCAATCATTTAAACTCAGCTAGACACTCTGTCTGGTCACCCGTAATGCTGACCTTCTAGGCAAATCACAGATGGACTGACAATGAACGTGGCCATAAAGAAACATAATGTATACTGCAGATGCGAACACATGACGAATTGGGCTTAAAATAAAACTCGGGTCTAAAAGTGCTATGTTCACATACCTTGAGTTAGTTTCTCTTCAAGTCTGTTTGCTCAGCCTCAATATACTCTAGTTACATCAATTTATTATTATTATTAGTAGTAGTAGTAGTAATAGTAGTAGTTTGCTATTATTATTATTACGCGTTTCTACCACCTTGCTTTCTACAGTAAATACATTTATATTTGTTTGTGGCAATTATATCAGGGATGCCAAGCTAGAAGCGAAACATCAATGCACCACTATATATGGCGTCCTATGAAACACGATAACTAGGTCACGCCAAGTGCTTTAGTTGAGACATCTTCATATATTTGTACAGTTTTTCTTCTTTTTACTAAAACGTCAATAAATATTGCTCTGCACTGCACATGTAACTAACTCTTAGTGCGTGCGAGTTTCTGTCTTTTATTGTCACGTGAGGAGACCTTGCTCAAGATCAAAACCTCGGGATACGTTGAAATTACTCTGCGCCGTTTTCGAACATTTGTGTCATTATATATATATATATATATATATATATATATATATATATATATATATATATATGTGTGTGTGTGTGTTCGAACATTTGTGTCATTATATATATATATATATATATATATATATATATATATATATATGTGTGTGTGTGTGTGTGTGTGTGTGTGTGATCAAATGTTGACGCCACACGTATATGATATTGTGGCCGCCTCTTGCTAAATTTGCCACAGGCGAGAGAGAAATGAAAAGTTTTTCAGAAAGAAAAATAGAAAGTCAACTGGAGTTTAACTTTAAACCTATACATAAACACAAAGTTAATGCCTAAAATCACTGCCAGCTTCCGATAAGTGGCAAGATACACAGATTTCAACAGTTTCCATGCAAAACAATTAATCTGAACAGCTACCTGAAGCTAGACTTGTCCGTTTCGTCCGACATCGAGGCTGGGGTAGCAGGCGTACTTGGGGTTGTCGGAGTTAGAGGGGTGGCCGGATTGGAGGGAGTTTGAAATCCCTTGTTGCTCGGAGGTGAGTCCGGGCTCTCTAACATGAAAAAAAAAAAAGATTATGATCAAATAATATTACAAGCTATAATTGTGTTCATAGAAAACGGATGCCCCACCACAGTGTCTGAAACTGACCTAACCGCAAAATTTAACCAAGGTGTAACGGACTGACGGAAGAACGGAAAAGATAACAATATATGTCCTTCCACTGTCTTGTTGGAGGTCAAATGCAGATTTGTATACACGAGCAAGTAACAATAAAGTATTTCCCTTAAAGGGTGTGATATCAATTTGGTCTGCAATATTGGATGACGTTTGATGCCATTAAGAAATAAAACTTACTGTATATGTTCTAAACTGGAAATATACCAAAGTTAGTTACGTATTTCCCTAAATATTTGTAGGGAGCCGCTGTAGCTCAGCTGTAAAGTTTAGGACTTGTAATCCAATGATCGCGGGTTCAATACCAGCAAAGGCCAGCACAGTGCTTGAGAAATAAACTCAAAACAATTTAACCAACGTCAGTTACGCGTGAAATATGATCACAGTGACATATATCTGAGATGATGATGCAGTATTCATCAGATGCATACCCTCACCAAGTTTCAGGATTTCAGGTATAACAGTTACTTATAAAGAGTGCGGAAAAGCCTGTGCAGACATAGATGCCGGGAGTAATTCAATAGTTCTCCCCTACTTTGTGGAGGGGAGCTAAAAAGTGAGCAAACTAAAATGTTGGAAAGTGCTTGTGTGTACGTTTTGTTGTATAGTTCTGAAACTGAACAAGAAAATACACCAGAATTTAGCTATAGAATAAGGCAGCAAAGAAACAAAAAAAAAGTGCATTTTCTGACCTAAATGGTGTGTATGTGTTTACTTTGCAGCATTGTTCGTGTACTGTGACTAAAGGGAAGTAACTCAGCTTTGCAAGTGATGACGTTAAATCAATGAACTACTAGAATTTTTCGCAATAGATAGGTTCCTTCCCTTTCCTGCATTGAATTGGTTTTCGTAGTGGGTGTTAGGTTACATAATGCAAAATTCAAAACATAGACAAGGTAAAAATATGTAAAATCTTTATTCATTTTTAAAGATAAGAAGTTCACGATTACATTGTTCTCCGATATATATATATATAAATACATATATATATATATATATATATATATATATATATATATATATATATATATATATATATATATATATATATATATATATATATATAGGCAAGCTTTTTCTCACGTACCCATGTTGGTCGAACATACACTCGAACTCACGTGGACAGAGGTGAGATGTGCGAGTGATCTGTAAAAGTGAGCGCCTTAGACCACCCACCCACCCTGCCCCATTTGGGAAGGAAAAAGAGGGAAGGAACAGCAGGATGCAAAGTAATACAAAAGTATATTGTATTGTGTATATGACATATACAAAAATCAGAAAAATCACATATTGCTGACAAAAATGACCTAACCATAAAAGGTGTACATGCTCACTAAAGCTCGGATAGTACGTCACAATGACCCTACCTGTGGTACGATCCTGGTGTAATTCACGTAAGGATTCATACACATGTAAAGTTTCAAGACTCTACAAGCAAGGACCCATAAAGTGAAAAACATTAAAGATCCACATACTCAATGAAGCGTGAAAAATCAGTGACCTACTTTTTATATAGTGCTATCATAAATCCTCGTGATGCTAGCTGATATATATGCGTATAATTTTTACGCGCTGAGATATTTTGACCAGGAAAGTATCAACATTTAAAAAATGTAATGCACGTGCAAAAGAAACGTATGTAAAGCAAAGTAGGGGAGGGAATTTCATCCTTTATTTTGACAAGGGAAGCTTCACCAAAGTCTATATGTATTACTAGTACCGTCTCTCCAGCTGAATCTTCCATGAAATTACGAAACTGAGTAGTATATTCCACAAAGAAAAAGGCTAGGGGGATACCTTATGTCATAGTTTTCAGTTGGAAGGAGTGTAATATTGTTTGATGTCCTGGTGAATCTTGCAATACTTGTCAACACATATTCAAATGTGACAATATTTAATGTGCGGAAAAAATAGTCGTGTTTGCACATACAAACGTATCAAGGACTCTGAGAAGTATCAACATCAGGGATGTTAAATACAAATGTCTTTACTAAAACTGTCAGATATATTCAACAAAGACAGGTCTTACAAACTGAATCCTGTCATAATAAGAGGTAAAAGACGTACAGCAAATGAACTACCACTAGAACAAGCGATTTATTTATTTACTTTGTTTTCAAAACTTCATACAAAATTTACAAAGTTCAAAAGATTCCGATTTTGTTTTGGATCAACCCCCTAAATATGTAGCTGTAAAGATGAGGTTACTCATCCGTAGCATCAGTGACCATTGTAGTTTGAATAGATAAACACCATGGTGTGAAAACACCGGTGCATGTGCTCTCATGTACATTTATATGGGTTGTGTCAAATTGTTCTGAAATGTTTTCAACTGTCAATTTCTGGTGAAGTTTTAGAAACTAAACAAAATTAAATTGCTTGTTTAAGTGGCAGTAGATTAAATATGGTACCTTTTTGTTATTACAATACTGTAATCTACGCACTCCTATCAGTTAAAATTAATTACAATGTATAGTTTGTACGGTGCTCATTGGAGGTCATATGGACAAAATACATGGCGCAATGACCAAGAAGAGCACCTTAAAATGTAAATATTTATGTCAACGAGCGTGCATCCGTCCTGAAAGAGGTTGCACGGGTTCTCTGCACACATTTTTAACGGCAAATTTGTACTGTTTATGCATGTGCAGAGATGTGCTTCAGATAAAAGTCGTGCAAATGTTGCTGGTACGAGACGCGGCATTATTCCCATATGTGCCTTATTATACTTGTTTAGGACTTAGTTCTATGAAAGTCAGTTTAGTAATGTAACAGGAGTGAAATGTTGTTTACATAATGTTTTCAGCCTAAAAATATCCTGTTTACAAAACTTCGACTCTTACGTGTTTCAAAACAGCGACTTCTCTGATCTGTGCTGATCCCAAATATACATCAGTGGGAGTGTTAATATTTCGCATGGTTTTGATTGCAACGTTTGGTGTCAAATAGGAGATCTCCCAATTGTCACCGAATAGACTTGTCCCTGCAGGTAAAGGCTGTATCATCATACCATGCGTGCACTGTATACCTTCTTTTTTTTTTTTACAAATGCCAACAAGCCAATCAGCTAGAGCTGAGTAGGATTCAGTGAACATTAGGACAAAGGTAGAAAATAAGGGAGAGACTTTGTTTGCATTCACACCATTACAAACTTTAGTGCATACTAATATAAGCAAACAGGAGAAAACTAAAATGCATGATTTTACAGAACAGAACCTTTATTTGGTATTCAAATCTCAGGCCACAGGCATGCGGAATACGAGAGCAGCGTAATGTTTATATATATATATATATATATATATATATATATATATATATATATATATATATATATATATATATATATATATATATATATATTAGGTGGCAGCGTGTGTAGAGAGTTGTCATTAAACGTTTTATGGTACAAACAGATATAGGACAAAATGGGGTGTACAAAGAACTGATTTCTGATCCAAAGATTGATCACCATATGCTATCACAGAATATCAATAAAATTTTGAATAAAATGTCCCCTTATCAGTAGAACCCGTCTTAAAAGATCATTGCTTCTGCCACCAAAATGGTCCGTCAAGACTGCAGGTCTCTCTTGAAAAGTCATTTAAAAAAACTTATATAATCAATAAATATGAGCATTTAGCATCTGGTCTCTCAAGAGATGTGGTCTCGCATTGCAGTGGTCTTTCAAGACAGATTTTATACTATATCAGTTATAGTAAGGAATCAAATATAATCTCTTTTGAGTACTTGAGAAATGAATGTGCTGATTTCACTGAACAATTTTTTACAGGCTAATATAGGGTATATATACATTTATCAATCTTGAACTTTGCTACCTGAAATCCTTAGGATACGAAGATATCGCCAATATACTCAATATAACATACCGTGCATAAATAGTTTAGTAACACTTGAAACTAAAACATTACTGGTTAAAAATTCAGTTTGTATTGAGCATTAAATATTCAGAGAGAATTTAGAAAGTGGACATGTTAAACGTTCAAATTTTGAATTTTATCTCTACGTGTAGTATTCAATGAACAAACGAAGGATTTCATTTATAACTGATTTCACCCTTAATTTCGGATTTCTCGTTGACCCCCCACAAGGAGTGTCATCACTCCCAGAAATGTGCAATAATGTGCTTGGGACTTATTTCCACAAATACTATAAACACAGCATTGGAATCTTGTGGATACTCTCAGTGCTGAAATCCCAAGGAAAACAATGTTGATATCAAGAATGTCTTATGCTTCATACAAGTTTCGCTTCATTTTTTATCTGCACCGTATAGAAGCGTTCTACCCGTTATTTACAAGTAAAGCTGCACCAATGTTAAATGAAGGATGTAATCAATAGCTCTATATCATATTTGCATACTCAATTGTCTTCTTTAAAAACAATGCCAAAATACTCGCCGGAAACAAGAAATTGCACCCCCACCCCCCAAAGAAGAGGACGAACGAAAATATTGAAATATTGTTGATGTAAGAGTGGAGTGGGGGAGGGGAGTGATGGAGGTGAGGGGTTGTCAATTGTAAATCTCTATAGGGTGAAACCACTTGGACATACATGAAATTAAGTAGCAGTCGATTCCGACTATGAATATATACGTATAATTTGATATGTGTCAACTTACGGCGTTTTGAATTACCACGTGTTCGCACCATAATTGTGTAAACAAAATCGTCAAGTACACTACCGTACAACAGGGTATGCTATTCCTTCTCAGAATAAAGTTCAAGCTAACTTTCCACACTGAATGAAGTCGCTCTGACAATGAGGATAGATTAAATACAAACAATGCAAACTCACGTTGTGTCTGAGAACAAGAAAAGCATGCGTTCTTGATTTCCTTGATTGGGCTACTTACATAACCGTAAATTTGCACAAAGTTCACCAGTGTTCTCTTTTACCGCGTGCTTCATGTGCTGCAAGTTTCGAAATAAGAGCAATTTTAGTGCTGAGAAAGTCACTGTTCGGTGTCTCGCGCGTGCTGCACGTGCTGCCATCACAGCTGAGCATCATGGGCCTTTAAAGGGCTCGCGCTCTATTAATAGTTTGTTTAGGAGCAACATAGAGGAGTTAGTGCATTTCGAATCCCTTTTTTGTGACCATTAATCGAACGCCGATTGCATATACATGAAGCAGCGATTTAAGTCATTCAAGCACAAATCTGTTAGTTCTGATATTACGGTGAATGATACGAGGTTGATTCATGGTGCCCTAGACATCATAAATCAACCAACTTTGTGCATACCTCCTGTGCAATGTCAAGCAAATATAAACTATACTTTGAAATATCCCATTCACCGTATTAATGTTTATTTCAATAGAATCTAATCGCATATTGTCTTGCTGAAAAACATACAGTTCAGTATTGTCATGCAGTTGCACAAGTTCTACATCGATAAAAACTCTATGATTTTCACACCAATGCAATACCCAGATACAAATATATAACTGTATTAGCACACGGTTATGCAAGCTCTGATAGCGCAAAAGTATTCATCAAAAACATTACATGCAGTTGTTATTTAATTTATTGGTGTTATTTCGTTTTTCATAACTATCTGTTTAATATATATATATATATATATATATATATATATATATATATATATATAGATATATAATTTATTTTATATCGTTATAATTATTTTAATATAGTTCTTTATTCTAAAATGATATAACATTTTCGTTTATATTTAATTTTAAAAAATATTTCGTTTAATCTATTATTACTGCATTTTTGATTTTGTTTCGATTAATTTTTGTCTGCCAATGAGATATTCAATTTATCAATACCGCATTATTAAAAAACAATGGACATTCGATGCCTAATTAAATCTATGCAAATTCATGTTATCATATATTTAAAAAAAAATCTTCAAGATATATTTAGAATGTTTAATTTCATCCTAAATATTTTTCCACTAACTTTTTCATTTGCAGTATCATGAAGATTTGGGGCCACGAGTCAATTCTCATTGGTTGGATAACTGAAGAGTAACCTCATCTCGTGGTAAGAACAATAGACACAATCTTCATTTTGTATAAGTGATTTCTTGCTAAACTCCGTCCAAACAAGCTTTAGCACCTTTTCTTCGGCGATAATGTTTTTTATTTGTAATCTGATGGAAAACTGTCAGTGGCAACATTTGTTCAGGACGACTACCGCTAACTTCTCAAAAATCCTAATGGAGTGTAAACTTAAGTTGCTAATTTGATAAAAAGTTTTCACATCTTGACAATTTCGCAGAAAAAAACTATGCCCATAAGCCACGCCCAATACCTATTTCAAGTGGGATAATTACACAAAATTACATACGTGTTATGTTTCGAGTCAGTGGAAAGAAGGAGTTTGATATGGCGTAGGGATACGTCGAGGACGGCTTCGATGTATTCATACGACATATCAAATTAGTTTTTTCCACCGACAGACCTAGAATGTGGTTTTGGTATTTATTACATACCCCATAATTGACGCTTTCTAAATATGTTTAACTTCAGAGTGTGAATGAAATTCAAAACGAATTCGATCTAAGAATATCGACGCACGGACGTCAGTGAAAACACCCCAAATAGTTCCAATTTTGGTGTGAGATCCAGAAATACGGATTAAACATCTGTATCGAAAGCCAGATCGACCGTATAAGATTAAATATATATGTAGTAAATTAACAGAAAGTTTTCTTTTCTATTGAATTAGGTAAATCGTGATAGATTATACGTGAAAACATTATTATAACAGTTAAACCATGTGGCGATACCTTACCCGCTTGAATCTCACGTGCTGGGCTATGTTCTTTCATAATTATTAACAAGTGGGACTTATTAAGGGAATCAACATTTTCATTCGAGAAATTACACAGACCGCTAACAGCTTTCTTAATCGCAATGTTTACCAATTTTGAAATATTTAATAAATGACTAATTACGAAAAAAAACCAAAAAAAAAAACCAAAACAACCCGCACTCGAAAATCGAGCTTCTAGTCTGCATACAACGACAGTAGAATCAACGAGATCTCTCGATAGCCTCAACGGATGAAAAATTATCTTTAACTATAGTCACGTGGATGGGCATAAAGGCAAAGTATGGATAATTGCGATTCATTTATCCACAGCTACGTCATCAACGGAAATTTTCAATTTGTCGACGTTTTTAATCTGATTAGCAACATCTGTGTGGGTTCTGTAAAAAATGGGATTTTTATGGCAAGTTGGCTGTAGTCGTCTTGAAGAATAACAAACAAAGAGTTATGCCCCCCCCCCAAAAAAAAAAAAAAAAAAATAAAAGTGCGAAAAAAGGTGTTTGCACTGAGTTTAGGTATTATCTAAGAAATAAGGCAAAACTACTACTCATCCACTGTTCATAATTTTCATGTAGTTTTGCCTTTAGTTAAGCGATATTTGTCTTCAAAGTCGATTTTTCTCACTTCCCAAAGATGGCTGATTAAGACAAGTTTGACTGTATATACACGTATTCAAAATCCCACCTCAGAGCTTTGCCCACGAGATGGATCGAAATTTTACAACCTTTGTGAGCATCTACAGTCCACCCCGATAATATTCCAAAATTTGAAGTCTAGATCTTAAACAGTGTAAGAGAAGTTGTGCGACATTATTCACGTACGCACTTGTGGACGGGCAGGATAACATAATCCCCACCTTTTCTTCTAAACGTATGGGCGAAAATGTTTCGTGACGAAAGTGTTTCGATCGCCAATGAATATGATTCGAAATTGATGTGGGTAAAGAACAAAATGTTTTTAGAAGAATACCAAGGTATATAATTAGGAGAGGCTGGGGGCGTGATGGTAATGGGGGAAGGGTCAACAAAGAATGGCGTACCAAATTCTCCAAGGAGAGAGGGAGAGGGTCATAGAGACAGAAAAATGAATACCAAATTATATAATTCAAAAGAAGAATTAGGGAAACGGGTTACGATGAAATGGTGAGGAAAACCAAATCCTAATATTCAAAGAATAGAAGTGAGGAGATGTTGAAAAAGATATATAAATACCAAATTCTTCAACCAATACAGAATAAATAAATAAATAAATAAATAGGAAAACTGGCACACAGACATGGCACACAGACAACAGATGCTGGGGAAAATATATCTCGAGTTACAATCACCTTGCTAGATGTAACTACCAACCTTTAACTCGACAAACTGTAACCTTCAACTTAGGGAAATAAACTTACCGAACTTGCTGCAATCTTCCAACTATTTTGATCAATTAAAATGTGAAGATATTTTTTATTTTTTATCTTTATTTATTGACAATGACTTTGACATTTTAAACTACTGATCCGTAAATAAAAATCGTGTGCATTGGTCAGTGGGAAAAACCTTCTAAATTTCGTTCTTACTTTGCGCAAAACAAGACGTCTGCATTGACAAAAATCATTATGACGCTTTTCTCTGAAACTAATGTATTATATGAATTAAATGATCAATAAGTGTTGCGCAGAAATCCCCGTCTAGCATGCTCATCGTCCTATGATGTAACCGCATTGAATGACTTTCCAAAACGTTAATAAAACAAAACTGTAACAAAAAATCGGAATGCTGATGATACCGGTACCGCTGCCTTCACCGCCGGAAATGCAACTTCTATATCTCGTTTTTTTTTTTACTTCAGGCTCGAGCAAACAGAAAATGACAGCACTACTTTTAGCGTACCATCGCAAATCTGCATGCTTTCCACACGAGCATGAAATATGCTCGTTTTAAGGCGGGTACACACACACACACACACAGACACACACACACACAATCACGCATCAAGCACAGAGTTAACGACAATGATTACCTTTATTCAGCTGTACAATGGACCATTTGCTGTAGATTTGGCGGATTGTAGATCTTGCAAGAGGCTGGGTGATTACTTCAGTAACACCATGACTCCTCAAATCAACTAAAAGCATACATGATTGAAATCCAAATTTTACATTGGTATGCGAGGATACGGCTTAAGTATAATAATAATAATAATAATAATAATAATAATAATAATAACGTTTGCAATGTTAAGTACGAGAAACGAGGATCAGGGGGTGGAGAAGTGTATCAATCTTAACATAAATTGGAAGCCATCGCCATCCGCACATTATTTTGCCGACACACCCACACTCCCTTTGGTTCTCTTGGGATTCGAATCGTTCATCTACTCACATACATGAAACATCATCCCCAATATGACCAAACTTCCTTACGTGGTGTAGATGGAGTTCTGTTTACGAGGTAGAGTCCATATTAAAACTGAAAATGAGACTTTTGACCTCACCCCTCATCCCCAGCGTGCTGCATCCATGATCCAAGACCTTCGTTGTTATTAATTTATTCCCACAAAACATCATATTAAATACATCCACTCTTCCTCAAACTGTGTAGATGGAGTTCATGTCATACGGAGACCTGAGTGAAGGACCGCCGGACGCACAGACACTAGCTAACGGACTGATGGACTACTGACTCGCAAACGAATGGATGGACGGATAAAAATGACCAATCATAATATATCCACAAAATTGCCAATATAACTAGAGATGGAGCCATCACAGATACCCGCACATTTTGTTTTCTTTCAGTTACCTCCCCTCACTCCCTCTCCCAAGCCCACCCCCAAACCATCCCGAACGCTGTATCCAGTAACTGAAACCTTCGTTATTATCTATACACCCTAGTAAAACATCATTCCAAAAATAATCAACTTCCCGGTTCCTACCGATCAATTGGTGTAGATGGAGTTTGGTTACTAGATGCGTTCAGTTCACCCAAGACAATGTGACCCTTGACCGCCTGCTCAAATGGGGTCTCCATCCGATCATCTATTCATCTATTCAACGCAGTGAAACATTATACCAAATATGATCACGCTCTCTCAATCTGCGTAGATGTAGTTCAGGTTACAACTAGAGCAGTGACAGGCAGACAGACAGACACATTGACGGACAGACATGACCTATCACAATATATCTGCAAATGTGCAGATGTAATGATACAACACCGGTTACAACGCTGATTACTGTAATAACGATAAATTATAATATGCACAGTTATTCGAACTCTACAAACTATCATAGGTGAGTTCACCAATAACTTACTTAGTGATACATTATCACATATCCCTATTATGGGCGTTGACTTGTTTTTTCTGCTTAGAAGCCTGAAAACAAAAAAAAAAAAGAATAAAGTGAGAACAAATTAAGTTCATCCAAAAAAAAATCAAAAAAAAATACTGAAAGTCTTCAGTAAATAGCAAAGCCACCCCTCCGTTTTGTTTAGTTAATTTATCCCCACCACCACCACCACCATCTCTCTCTAATTCACCCATAGCAAAACTGTTTACAGTAGATTTTGTTAGTTTTAATACACATTTACAGTAGTTTGCATGTACTCTCTCAATAGGAAACGCGTTCTCGCTTATTTCCATGCTAGATATGCAGCGTTCACTCAACTTTGTTAACAATTGTATTTTGTGTTTAATATTTTATATTTTCTTTTCTCAAATTACTGCGAAGTTTTCGAATGTTCATTCTTTGTGTATTTTATGACTGATTGTACTCTTCTTAACACAGAGGAAATAAATATATCAATCTAACATTTTGTCACACTTTCAATAGCCTTCCTTCAGACGCTCTGTCGTTACAATATTTATTAAGTCTGCATTCCAAGCCCCGACTCCTCGCTTTTGATGTTTTATTTTTGTCTATGTCAAATGAATCCCTTCATTTTCGATACGTTCTCTATGCAATATATTGGTTTTAACAAACACTACATCACCATTGATACTTGAGGTTGCCAGATATACTATTATTTGTCAACGCGCATTGCAGTGGTGAAGAAGTTGCCAGACCTGTTCAATCAAAATTATGAAAAGAGGAAAATTATTTATATATCTTGGGTAGAAAATCCTCATGGAATAGAATAACTCGTCATGGTGAACTGAACAGATACAAACAAGAGTTGTCAGAGAGACAATCAAGCAGGCCTGTACGCGGGCTTTTATCGGATGATTGGAATAACCTGCATATAAATAATAAGTGTAAAAAATAAGTCACTGTGATCTTCTATATTTTGATAGATGGGCACATCCTGATCAAGTTATATGTAGATAGCGAGCCCACAAATGGAAAGTTGCCAGGAAAATTTAACTTTATACTGGTGTTAACCTGTAAACAACAAAGTCATCCGTGTTAGAAAAATATTTCACAACAGCTGAAAATTTGCATTTAAGACAGAACTTGTACATTTTCATTAGTGTAAAATAAAGTGGGTCACTAGGACTTGCATTCCCCTAGGCGGTTCAGAATGATGCAAAAAAACACACATATCATGCCTACAGCTGGAGATTTGCCGAGAAGACAAAACTTGTACACCTAGATTAACCTGTAAAAAACAACGTCATAAGTGTAATAAAAGTAGGTCAGTGTGACCAACATTCACCTGGGGTTGTTCAGAATGATGCAAGGAACACTCAGACTAAATTCCATCTAGATTCCGTGCTCGGAGCTGGAGAGTTGTCAAGACAAAAATGTTACACTGGGGTTAACCTGTAAACAGCAAAATCATTAGTGTAAGAAAAATAGATCACTGTGACCAACATTCACCTGGAGTGGGTTAAAATGATGCAAGGAACACCCTGACCAAGTTTCATGAAAACAGCATTCCTACAGCTAGATTTATGACGGTAAGGAAAACCTGTTACAGTGAAGTGATTTTGTAAACAGCATTCATTAATGTAAGGAAAGTACGTCACCGTGACTTACCTTCGTCTGAAGTGGTTAAGAATGATGCAAGAACACCGTCCAAGTTCGTTGAACATTCCATGCCTACAGCTGATATTTGCTGGGAAGACGAAACATTTAAATGGAGGATAACCTTTAAAAAAATATTCATTTGTGGAAAAGAAAAAGTCACTGTGACTTATTATTCCCACGAACGGTTTAGAATGATGCGAATAACACACCTAAGTAATAAAGATATCATATCTGGCAGCAGTGGTAATAAAACAAAACGATTACAATGAGGAAAAGACTGCAAACGACGTCCGGCGTATATCATCAGCGCTTCTGTACTTCGTACAGGCGATCTAAAAGACGGTGGCACATACCTGATGGATTTGACCAGGTTGAGTACATCTTTTCGAACTGGAACCGAAAGAAATATCCAAATCAGCTGGAATTGCTGCTCATGACAATGTTCGAATGCTTTCCCCATACGTGTGACTTTCACGTCATGCTCCAAGGTCACCTTGGAGATGTTGCTATGGAGACGAGCCACATCGCGACCTTCACCAACCACCAATGTCATCCGGGAAAAATTCTCTTGTTGCTATGCGATTAAAACAAAACAAAAACAAACTTTAGTATTGCTTTTAAATTTACTGCTAACGGTTTAAAACAAAAAGCAAAAAAAAAAACAACAACAAAAAAAAAAACTATCAACAAAACTAGAAACTAGTCCAGAGGACGTGGATGACCTCATCCACCTCTATTATGAACGAGTGGTCGAATTAGAAAAGTGATATATGGATGGCAGAATGTAGCATGTATGCATAAACACGTGATAGAAGTTAACAACAGATAAAATTAAAACGATTTTCATCGGAGCGAGATGACAAGGCTACGCACAAGTTCACCTCATGTCAATAATAGCTGCCATCAGTAGCGTACTAACGGAGGGGGAAGGGGGCGGACGGCGCAATTGCCCCGGGTGCCAGAGATCTCGGGGCGCCAAAACAGCTGATAAAAAATCGGGTTTCGTATTCTGACCCTTTGGACCATCATTGTCGCCCCGGGCACCATTTACTCTTAGTACGCCACTGGCTGCCATGTTTCAGGTCAATTTATGAAATACTGTGGACTAATCATCGTCGCAAGTGGCTATGGCTCACTCAGTTAGCATGAAAGGTAATGTAGGGTGAACCTTCCGAGAACAGTTACTTTAACTCGCAATGATTGATTAAGGAGGTTGTATGTCTGTTCATATCAATGGAGGAAATCTTAGTATAGTTTCGCCCGACGATGCAGTCTAATTGCCCAGCAAATAATTGTCATACATATTACACATATTTTACTCCAAAACCAAAGAGGAGATTATATAAATTTAACACCATAAAGGGGGGCATAATGCCGCCACATTTCAACACAGTCCATTGTAAGATTCGGGAGTAGCTGCACGCACATGTTTTGGGCACAGACAGGCAAGAATAACGCTATATGCCCCCACCATATTCATGGCGGGGGCATAAACAAATCTAAATGCTTGTCTTTAACGGATAAACTCAATGTAAAGCAAACTTCTAGTGTTTGAAAATTGAAATCTTTTACATATATTAAGTTCATGTTTCAGTTTTCGAGATCTCTGTAAAATGAGAATTTGGACTCAACAGAAAATGTATGTCTCATTATTTCCAAGGCTTAAATTTAAGTCACAAAATCATTGTTTTCACTTCGATGTTCTACTTCATTTGCACCACCGGTTCGAAATACTTTTTTTTTCGGGTTAACTATGGTGCACCACCAGAGTCTGTGCTAACAGAATTAAAGACATAAATGATAATATAACATGGGCCCCTAAAGATTCCCATTAAAAAATTATTTACTGTAGCGTGATTTATAAGACGAGAGAGAGAGAGAGAGAGAGAGAGAGAGAGAGAGAGAGAGAGAGAGAGAGAGAGAGAGAGAGAGAGAGAATACATATATTTAGGGGATGACAGATGTATTAATGTGAGAGGGGGTGGCTTCGATTCAATTGAGAGACCGACATCAAATAAGCTTGAAAAAACAATATATTCTTGCTCTGATTTATAGCAATAAAGGTTTATTATATCCATTATATTAGTTGAAACAAAATTATATTAAGGTAAAAGAAAAAATAATATCCCAGCTGGAAAGAAAATTCCTCCCCCCCCCCGCTCTTAAATAATAAATAATAAGACTGAAATAAGATTAATACCATTGATTTGTCGTCGACATAAAAAGACAAAATTACAATGTATAGATGCCGCATATATACAGATGATAATCATATTATATAAAAAAAAATTGACAAAAATAGGGGGGGGGGGTAGGTTAAATTGAGATTTCTAGCTAACCAGCATTTTGTAAAACAGAAAGATGGGAACAACGGACATGTGTAACATGATAAAATAAAGCGTGAAAATTAACATTTAAGTAAACAATAACTACATATCATGTACAATTTCTGCGACTGCTTAGAATACGTGCAAGTTCGAGTTACCCAAGCTCAGAAAAGCGCAGGCCCTAAAATGTTTTCAAAAAGTCAAACTCGCTAAAAATGTTTACAGTGCTTGACATGTTGCATAACAGAATATTACAACAGTTAAAATGAATCAAGCGCCAAAATCATGCTATACATGCGCATGGATGATGTATTTCATTTGACGATGACCCCCGTGATAGTTTCATGACCCCGACCGTTATTTGTTCTCTTACACAAGTTTTGAATGCGCGACCGGTAAATCGCATCACTGGTAACCAATTCAGTTCAGAGTCGTGCATACAAGAGGTCATGTGTGATATTTTATTGAATGATTATCATATATCTTCGTCTTGTCGGAAGATGAAACGAGCGTTGGTATATTAAGAGGAATCGGTAAATAAGTCGATGTGGTTCCTATGTTAAATAATACATCCCAAAATATGCAATGAAATTATCATCCATTAAATGTGCTTTTACTGCGAATTTTTGAAACTGACATCGCTAAACCGGCTAAAAGTGACATAAAAACAAAGCTATAACATCCTTTCAAATTTGTCAAAGGAGATTCGCTTAAAGTTTTATTTATTTATTTATTTGCTGTATAACCTACGGATGCATGCTGAGACAAAGGAATAAATTTTTCTGGCAGCGACGGCCACGTTGGCATAGTTAACTTTCATAGTAGATATTAAAAATGGCGACGGTGATGGCGGCGTCGTTAACGTAAATAATATATGTTACAACTGCGACGGTGGCATAGATAACGTTAATAGTCTATGTTGAAGTGTCATTTTAAAGATTTGGCAGATATAGTAAGGGTGCGTTATTAAACGGGTCAAAGGACAAACACCGCAGTCTCCAGAACCATTCATATATATTTGTCTATAGTGTTTGGTTATATTTGATGGCAGATCGGCATCTTTATTTTTTCTCTTTTATTTACCAACCCCAGTATCTCAGAATAGTCGGCTTCAAAAGCTTGTACCACCAGAGAAAATCTTGGACTTTTTGAAAGAATACGGTTTATATAACCAATGTTGACCCCATATTTTACGGTTTTTCTGTTGCTGACTTTTGTTTTATTTTGTATACCGTCAAAAGAATTTTTACCGTTTTATCTTTCAGCCTGTAGGGCAAGATTTAATTTTATTTCGAAGGGTTTATCTTCCTCAAAGAGTTTTTTTTTTTAGAACTAACTCTAATTCGGCCCTTTATATCCATAATTGTGCTGCCATACCGTTAAACCCAATACATACATACATACATACATACATACATACATACATACATACATACATACATACATACATACCTCAAAAGCTATCGAACTGGTCAAGTACTTTAAGATAGAGATCATGGACGGTACGACGGATCGGCATCATTGTGTAACATCGAAAGGACTTGATGTAGAATTGTCTATCAAATTTGGCCAAATATGTCGGAAGCTTTTTTACAAGATTTAGTTTTAGTTTGCAATTTTTAAGAAAAAGATCGTATGTTTTCTTTTTTAACACAATTCGTTTGTTTTCTTTTTTAACACAATTCGTTTGTTTTCTTTTTTAACACAATTCGTTTGTTTTCTTTTTTAACACAATTCGTTTGTTTTCTTTTTTAACACAATGTGTGCACAATTAAAAGAACTCTTAGTGCCAGAATATTTTCTGTTACTTTTGATGAAACGGTCCAACTATATCTGACTGAAAATATTTTTGTTTTAAAGTTTGAATTCCGACCATTTTGCATATCAACATATTTTGCAGCAAAACTGAATAATCTTGTATCACAAGAAGCATTGTGTCGGTTGGTTTAAAACTGAACAACTCCTTTTCAGAAAAATGGTTTTGGTTTTGTGGGGTTAAAGTAATTTTTCAGCGCATGATAAGCTATACATGGCGGCCAGTATTTGGTGGAGTAAGAACCTGAGAAGACCCCGGGAAGAACCACCGACCCACGTGAAGCTTACTAGCAAATTTCTCACATACCCACGTTTGTCGAGCCGAGACTCGAACTCACGCGGATAGGGTTGAGATGTTTGAATGATCTGTAAAGATAAGTGCCTTGGACCACTCGGCTACCCGGAGCAACTATGTAAAAAAAAAAAAAAAAAAAAAAAAAAAAGCAGTTTAAAATTCTATTATGACGATATGTCAGGGACTTTGTATTACTCAGTGATGTTGCATTGTGACTTTCCTTAGTGTTACGTCACTGTTTTGCAAAATACTTTTATGATTGACGTCATACAGCAAAAAGGTGTAAACTAGCTTTAGCGGTCCCTTTTTGTCGAAGGCAAACTCACGAAAAACAACAATTAATACAGGGGGAAAAAATACGAAATCCTACCTAGTTTTTTCGATTGTGTACAAAATAAATTCATATATTTGTGAAAGGACTTCATATCTATCTCTCTCTCTCTCTCTCTCTCTCTCTCTCTCTATATATATATATATATATATATATATATATATATATATATATATATACACGTGTGTGTGTGTGTGACTTTATTCATTAAAAGTGAATCCTGGACCTATTGTCCTGACCGGGCTTTCGCAATATTTTGGTATTCGCCCAGATATGCACTCACTGTTTTGTTGCTCGACAAACGATTTACCGCACATATCCACCGAGTTTTGTTTAATATCCAAATATTTTTTTTTTAATCACCAGCCGCTCGTTCTTAAAGATATGAGAGATGATCTATCAAATTCACAACATGTGTTTGTTCTTTAATACACACACGTACACGTACACAGACACGCACACTTATTTTAGTATGCGGAGATATCGTACATTTCCCAGTCAGTGCTCCGGTGAGAAATTTTTGCAGAGGGCAGTCCAAGAAGGGCACCTTTAAAGAAAGAGAACTTTTTCAAATAAAAGGCAGATTTGGCACCAAGAAACATACCTTCTATGACAAAATGTAAAATACGGTCTTTCTAAAAGCAAAAACAGTCACGATGACATTTGTATTTCTATCCTACGAAAAAGTAAGCACACACACACACACATATATATATATATATATATATATATATATATATATATATATATATATATATATATATAAATTAAAGAACAGTTAAGATAACAGATTAGGTGAGAGTACTTCAGTGATCTGACGGAAGGCAAAAGAACGTGCAGAACAATGGATGGGAGAACTCTAAGGGTAGTGGTGATGATACTTTGGGTCAGTGAGGAGGGGGCTATTTCTATCTGGCTGCTACGATCAAGATGAATCGAAATTTTATATTATTTGGCAGATTACGCAAAGACGCAATCACAGTCCTCACATTGGAATTAGAACTGCCAGCGATACGAAAAAGTTTAATTTAGATATCTTCAATAGACTGATCTTTTTACTTTACTATACATTGTAAATAATATTACGAATACCTGGATTACATTATTGTAATTACATAAAGGTAAAATATTTAATCAATTACCACTAGAACAAGCACTTTCTCTGTGTTGTAGTCTCCAAAACATCACCGAAATAAATCTGAAACATTCTCATTCATATTTAAATTAATCCATTAAACATGCAGTTGTAAAACCTTGAGGTTACTCACTCATAACATTAGTGACTACTATGGTTTGAATACAGGACCACTATTGGCGTGAAGACATCTGTGCATGTGCTCTCATGTACATGTATAGGGATTGTTTCAATACAGCTTTGAAATGTTTTGGGTTTGATGTGATCGTATGAAGTCATGGATACATAAACCTTGAGTATAAATGAGCAACGGGACTAGACCGCAAGTTTTCACCTTGAGTATAAATGAGCAATGGGACTGGACCACAAGTTTTCACCTTGAGTATAAATGAGCAATGGGACTGGACCGCAAGTTTTCACCTTGAGTATAAATGAGCAATGGGACTGGACCACAAATTTTCACCTTGAGTATAAATGAGCAATGGGACTGGACCACAAATTTTCACCTTGAGTATAAATGAGCAATGGGACTGGATCACAAATTTTCACCTTGAGTATAAATGAGCAATGGGACTGGATCACAAATTTTCACAACTTATCAATGTACCTATCCCTAAAAGTATTTTTCATAGACATCAAATTACAAGAGGTGGCATCAAGTATGTATACTAATAATCGAATTACAAGAGGTGGCATCAAGTATGTATACTAATAATCGAATTACAAGAGGTGGTATCAAGTATGTATACTAATAATCAAATTACAAGAGGCGGCATCAACAGATTAAATGATGATCATGCAGTTTAAAACATAAGTAATGTCTTCACAAATTTGTTGAACTTTCTAAATATCAGTCCGAATATATTGAAAACAAACTCGGTGTTAATAATATGAAAAGCTTACTAAAGACCAGATGAATGACCGATTACTCTAAATTCTGGACAGCATTTGATATCAAACGGATCTGAATTAAATAGCTTATTTGTGATTGTCTTCTACAAATTTACCAATAGAAACAAGGGGTGTGGCATGAGGGGCACACTTATTGGATATATGGATGTTAAATATCAATATCATACTGTATCCTTTATATATCAATCCAAAAGATGCGTATGAGTATGAAAACTTGACGTGCAAAAGAATAACATTTTGCTAAATGTGTTCTTATTTGTACATGTTGTTCTTATTTGTACATATTGTTCTTATTTGTACATGTTGTTCTTATTTGTACATGTTGTTCTTATTTGTACATCTTGTTCTTATTTGTACATCTTGTTCTTATTTGTACATGTTGTTCTTATTTGTACATATTGTTCGTTCTTTGTTTGCTTAAATTATTCAAAAGAGCCATCACTATGTTCATTCAAGTTGTTCCTTGTTAACTTACCCAGGTTGGCATGAGGTCTGAAGAATTTCCGTTATCGTTCAAATCATTTCCTTGACAACCATCCATCGCAAATATTTCGTTGGCTGTTGACGTGGAAGGGGTGACATCTTGGCTTGTTGATGATGCACTGAGAGTTGAAGATAAAATTAAATTCTTGGAGCAGTTATCAAGAAATGCTTCGTCAAATTCGTCACCAAGCTGACAGAAACTTGAATCATTATTTTCTGACATTCTCTCCTGCAGAAATCAGGCCTTTAGGAGTTGAACTTCAGTAGACCAGCTCTGAACGTTTGAGCTGTCTGAGAAAGAGTACAACCTAAAATGTCCACTGTTTGGTCAAACTGCAAGGACATGCATATATATTTTTCTAGATCACATGGCGTTAATTGACGAGCGACAGCGTCACGTGGTATCTTTACGTGTACCTGAGTGCTATGTACCGTGCAAAAACACAATATAAATTACAGAATTCATTTGCATAAAAATAAACAATCATGTGCAACCGTAAATAGATGATACTCTTATGCAGTTCAAATGAAATAGTAATGTTCTACCTTGATGAACTGTTAGCTTTAAGTTGTTTGCCTGCATGAAGGATGTACATATTTGTGACTGTGCAAACGTTCGTATGTACAGTATAGATAGGTTTGCAGGTTAAGTAGTTGGTAGGTAGGCAAGTAGAAACAAAAGCAATTGGGTAAATAGAAAGGTAGACAGGTAACTAAACTGATCCAGGGCAAACATAACCACGCCTTAGTCATTAGCATAGCACAGCAAAATAAAAAAACAAACAAAAAAACAAAGTATTTTATGTTGACACTTGTCCTGTCTGAATTAGTGTTAGCTTTTTAGTGCATACAGAACATGTAATGAACAATGGTTGAAAATGTTTGAGTTATGACTAATTGAATTTGTATATGATACATAGTGGTAGCTTGATATGTGACGGACATTAGACCTGAAAGTCCGTCAAGATGCCAGTGTGACTGTAAATCACGTGTTACTTATTCCTTTGATAGCGACAGTATTGGTCGGTGATCCATAGGTATCGGCACGTGTTAGGGTTTGAGTGACATACGGCGATACGTTATATTGACGTAGAAGTTTTAGTATTCTGATAGGATGCAATAGTGACAAATATTTGGGTAGGTAAAAAGGGATAGGTAGGATGACATAACACAATAGGTGAATATATATGCGGGCTAGTTGCTAGATTAGTTGTTTCATTGGTTGGGTTGGTCTGTTATCCAGTAGATGGGTATGTAGGTATATGTGTGACAGTCAGTCAATGCGTAGGCATGAAGGCAGGCACGTAATTGTATAAATAGGTTGGTAGACAGGCTGTTTTTTTTATTGTCTATCTGGTAGATGAGAATATACGTTGGTAGATATTAAGGGTAGGCAGATAGTATCCCCCCCACATACACACACGTAAGGACTACTCTCGTTCTTTACTTTCTTGAATATTCGTCCAAAGTGTGATTATTATTACTTGTTCTGCTTTAATATATATATATATATATATATATATATATATATATATATATATATATATATATATATATATATAAGTGCAAAAAAACTGGCAATAAACAGTGCAAAACTAGTTTTTAACTAGTATAGCGCTTTCGACTCTCATTGAGTCTTTGTCAAAGGCAAACACAAAACAGAGACAAGATAAACAATAAACACAAAAATGCGTTGAAATAATTTTTTTTTACATTAACTATTTATAATAGAATTATATAGATATATATATAAATATATATATATATATATATATATATATATATATATATTTATACACATATATATATATATATATATATATATATATATATATATATATATATATATATACATAAATTTAATAAACTATAATTTAAATCTGTACACATGGTTTCAGGAGTTGTTTTAGTTTACATTTGAAACACAGTATGAATATGTTTTATACTTTTTATGTCGAGTCTATACCTTAGGTCAAAAGTCCAAATAACAAAGCCACTAAGACCAAAAAATGTATAAAAGCATGTCCAATAAAAAAAAAACCCCATCCTGTTAGGCTGTTTTAAAAAACTGGCTTATTACACTGCCAATACTTCCAGACAATGCTGCTTCTGACGTTTACTCGAATAACTAAATATAAATAATTGCAAATACTTATTAAAATCGTCAATAAACGAATCATCTTTGTCTCCTAATGGAGCTCTACCCCCACTTGTTCCTCATACTAATCCTGTTACAAAATTTGCTATTGAAGTGATGACAGAAGTTTCAACTATTTAATCAATTTGCTTTTTCTATATCTGTATTAACACTGAAACATAACTGTAAACTTTGGTTGCATTTGCTCAAGCTTGGTTTGCTCCAGAGTATAATTTATGTTGCAAGACAGCGATCTTAAGTGGAGTGTGTGTGATGCCATAGGTGACACATGTAAGATTCAGACACAAGGACTCACTTGCCATTCTCATAAAAATGAAGATTCATTGATATTATTGAGCGAATTAGAATACAATTCTACAAATAATAATTATTTCAATTGTAAAGACCACTTTTATTGAAAATTGGTTATTTTCCAACTATTGACCTTTGACAAATGAAATAAAAATGTCTAAATTTTATTTTCTTCAAAATCTCCAACCGGGTTGTTGCTTTAGAAACAAGATCCCCCCCCCCCCCCGCCAAAGTTTAAAATGATACGTTTGTTTTCTCAATAAATGGATCAGGAGAATTCTATATCACTTGTGTACACCGATGAGAAGTTGTGAGAACCATGGGCCATTTCCTGAAATAACAAATTGCAAAGATATTAGTTGCCTAAACATAGGCATATAAACTTTGAAACCCAAAACGGTGCCATAAACTCATTGGTATGTTGGAAGTCAATTAGAAAAAGATATTTAAACGGTTAAGAATGGTGAATTTTAGAATTTGATGCATTGAGAACCAAATGTATAATAGTAGCATATTCCTCACAGCTGACTAGACCAGAAGACCAAGCTATCTGCGTCATCTTGAATGGACAAATAAAACTCTTTTCTATAGAAAATGGTCAAGAAATGAGTTCATAATTACTCCAGTTATGGTGCCATAGTCTGAAAAAGTACCATGCGCCCATCAAAATAGGAAGAACATTTCCACCCACACGTGTCCTATTCACACTGTAGCAGCACCCCAAGGGTGAAGAAAGCACATTATAATAACAACTATACAGTCAAGTTTTGTTTGCATCCATACAAAGTTTGAAATGAATACAAAAAGCTGTGCAATAATGTGACAATGTGACTAATTAATATGTATAGTAGGTGTACTTGTAAAAAAGAAATCTTGTCTAAATTTATTACTTCCCACCTATAGAAAAAAGCGGTAATTTTCAAACATTGTATTTTTCAAATATGCACTAAAAACTTATTTATTTACTAATTTCATTTACATGCATGCAATAATAAAATATGCATGTGGACAAGTGATAAATACATTAATGTAATTAACTGACTTGTTGCATTTTAGAAGGATTTGGAGATTCCATTACATTTACCTGACAGTTTCAAGGACTGTTCAGTGGCTTCAGAGAAATTTATTATTACACAGGTACAAAATCAACAGTTCTAAAACTGTTATACACATCAAAAATAAAGAGAAGTACGGTAATCTTAAACTTTACATACAACTTTCAACTAGGTTTAAAACTGAACAAGTGAACAACAATCTTGACTAAATTCCTACAAAGAACTGAATGCAAATTTGAGACAACGTGCAACAAATGATTTTGAGAAAGCCTACTTCAACCTAATAAATAACGTCCTATTCGGTATACAAATAGAGAATTTGAGGAAAATAACAACCGTTTATATATATATATATATATATATATATATATATATATATATATATATATATATATATATATATATATATATATATATATCAAATGTCGGAAAGATTTATCATTTGTCAGGAGCACAGTTACTGATGATGATTTAGTACTTGTTAGTTTGAAAAGCAAGACGATCAAATACACCAAACCAATTTCCTGAGGTTTCGCAATGTTAGAGATCCAATTGATTGACGTACGAATGCTACTACTTTGATTCTTTTTACATCCTGTCAGAAAGGTTTTTTCTTTGCGTTTCGATCCAATCGTGAAAAATTGATATCTGCTAGAGAATATACACGTGTTTGTAGTACTCTGCGAATATTAGATTCTTCGTGTTTAAATTCTAATAAATTGGAAACACATTGGTGGTTTACCAATAATCCAACAAAAACAAAAATCAATATTAAGTGCAAATAATCTTATAGGTTTCATATACAAGTTGATACAAATTGTGTATAGGCATAGGTTCCTGTTTTGAATTACATCTTGCTCTTCTAAATATATTGTGTGCAGCTTATATTTAACAAAACGTGCTAGAGCATAGTTAAATCCATAACTGTCAACTTATGTATGGGGTGCAATTTTAGACTTTAAAATGCTCAATAACCCTAACATTGTTATTTATTTAAAATAAGTTCGGTTGGATGTTTTCATATATTTAACAGTTGAAACTCCATCTGTTAAGTTTACAGTTAAATAAATACTATTCGGATACTTCAGAGTTAGAACAAACCCAAAATTGCAAAGCAATACACTTGGTGGCATTTATTTAGTTTTCTCCTCAAACGCATTTGTGTTGTTATCGAATTTCTTCTGTAATTCATCCATTGTAACACCAAATACAAAACTCTACACCCATTTCCTTGCTGAATTTCTGTTGAATGTTTCTTTGTTTTCGTTATGTTTTTTGTTGGTGTTGCCTCATGCAAGTATTTTTTTTTATCTGTTTCAGCTCTGAATACATCTGTCTCTCTAAAACAAAATTTGGTTTATGTCAGGAGTAAGTTCCTTGACCTATCTTTCTGAAAGTTGTCACTTAAGGTAATAAATAAAAACCTATAGATTCTGGAGTGAGCAGATCAAATGTAAAGATAATGTGTATGTTTAGTAAGATAATAATGTTTTCTGCACATTAGATTTTGTTCCAGACTGTATACCTGGACCAATGGTACCTATTAAATATAGGTTGGGCGTATAATGTGTTGTTCACTGTACTTTTGTTATCATTTGCAATCATTCTCTTCTTTAATTTTTTCGTGTATAGTTCAAGGTTGAATAACCACCAGGAATTAAAACAGTCCTGTTTCATTCTTCTCATTTATGTTGTAAAATCTATTGTTTATCAGTTCAGCAGAAAATATCATTATACCCAATAACAAAATATATTATTTGCAATGGATAATTCACTATTTGCTACAATAAATTTCTTTCTCGGGGAGTCCATCTCCATAGATGAGGTACTTCTTTGAAAGATCGTCGGTTGTAATATAGCTCTCAGTTTGTATAATATATGTTTATGCAGCTAAAATTTGTGCCGAAAGCACAGGCTCCCGCCGTTTACTTCTTTGTTTCTTTCTTTGTTTCTCTCTCTCTCTCTCTCTCTCTCTCTCTCTCTCTCTCTCTCTCTCTCTCTCAGACACACATTCCTGTTATGATGCACCACTTCGATGTACTTTTATGTCCATATATTTATCAAGCAAAACAAAATATGGCATTTCAGTTGCAGACAAACTCACATTCCGCGCCTCTAACATTCTGCACTGTTACAAAACACACCAACTCCTAATATAAAACGTATGACGACGTAATATTTATTTCAGTTAGAGGGCAGACAAACTCCAACATATTATATTTGCCGCCAAACAAACGCGACACTGTTGCAAACAGCCGGACTCCTCTTGTTAAAAAAGCAAAACAACCTATCAACCAATTTTTAGACAATATTTGTTTTCCCTATCCAGGATGGTGGCCTAATATTCAATTTCCACTTATTTTGTACACGTTTAATATGGAGTCGCCTTATGCCCTATTTCGCCCCATTATACTACTCACGTTTACTGTATAGGCTTTGTCGACATAGTTTTGTTATGCTGTAAATACATAGCTAATTTTTGGTTCAAAATATCATTACCGTTCAATACAAAGTCACGAAATTGGCCAGCATCAAACACAACTCTGGGTTTTGTTTGATTTATATAAGCACATAATTTTATTTTCATATTTTTTCTATGAATGATCTGGTGGTCAAAATTTCTGTATCCGCTCTATCTTTCTTACTTCAAAACTCTTGATGTCTTAAAGAGTATTCTTGTGCGTGTGTGTGTATGTGTGTGTGTGTGTTTCTCTTTTCACCATTTCATCATATATAATACTATTATAGAGCTCATCTGTGATTACACTCCCATTCCCTCTCTATGTCCTTCTTTGAAATCTTTTACTCTACTCGTAAGAACACATCACACAAATATAATTATGCAGTTGCTATTGTCTGGGACATGGTTACTGTTATGTATGATGTTTATATAATGTTGTTGGTATTTTGGGAAATTATAAATGTTTCTTCACTTTAATATTTGCTTAAATCTTAATGTTATCAGGAAAAACATGTTTAACTAGTGTCCTTGAATTAGGTTGTTTTGATCAATATGTTTTCTCAATTTGAAGGTCAAGGTTGAATTTTGTTTACAAGTAAAATTCCATTAAGATGACACACATTCTAGAACATTCTGTCATGTGACCAATCTTTATATATACCATGTTTGGTGGACATTTATTCAGTTTTGACATTACCATCAGTCTTGTAAAGAGCTATTACAGTTGTGAAAATTCATTCCAAATTCTAAGAGAGGAATTATTTTAAATATTCATTGGATTATAACAGTGCTCATAAACTTTTGGATTTTGGATTTTTAATTAATGAGTTTGGAATTTATGTGAACTTATTCAGAGATTTTGGAATACTTCATTTTGACATCAGCACATCAAGATTACTAGTACATCAGGACTTTGGAGACCATTGGCACATAATAACATTCAAGGACACAGCCGTGAATTCGGAACATTCTATATTTAGGACTTGTGATTAGAACAATCATTCTTATTGGATTATTAGGATTTCAAAACACATTACTGTAAGTGACTTTTTTGATTTTTCATTTTAATTATCTAGTAATAAATTGCTTGTTGATTTTTTACTTGATTTGTTGGTTTCACTTTCTTTCTGTTACATTTTTCTTAGACCATAGAGTCGTAACAGAAATTGGGGGCTCGTCTTCTGGGATCTGAATTTCTTTAAAGCATATTAGAGATATTAAATTTATTTTTGAAATTCATATTGATTTTGTCTCGGAATTTATTTTTTTTTTGTCTTTGCCAAAGATTTTATATAGAGAAATTTTTTTGTGTGAAACAAACAAGCATTTACAATGGCATCTAATGTTCAGAATTTCATTTCAAAACCTACCCAGGAGGGGTTAGAGTGCATGAGAAAGGATGAGTTGCTCGAGCTTGCCAGAAAATACAGTCTATCTGAGGCAAAAGTATCATTGACAAAACAGGAGATAAAGATTATTTTGATTCAGTATTTAGTAGGAAAGGGAATTTTTGAAAATAGTGCTTTAAGTTTGAAGAGAAAGCCTGTATCTGGTTCTGACAGGAAATTAAGGGAATTAGAGTTAAAGAACCAGATGGATTTAGAATTGGCAAAGCTTCAGATTCAGAGAGAGAGAGAGAGAAAGAAGAGAGGCAGATACAGATGGAGAGAGAGAAAGAAGAGAGGCAGATACAAATGCAGAAAGAAGAGAGGCAGATGGAGAGAGAAAAAGAAGAGAGGCAGTTGGAGAGAGAGAAAGAAGAGAGACAAATGCGGATACAGATGGAGAGAGAGAAAGAAGAGAGGCAGATACAAATGCAAAGAGAAGAAAGGGAAATGCAATTTAAGTTAAGAGAATTAGAACTGGCAAACAGAGCACACTCCACTCCTTTAAAAACAAGTTCAGGTTTTGATGTTACTAGATATATTAGGTTAGTACCCCCTTTTCAGGAAAAAGAAGTAGATAAATACTTTCTTCATTTCGAGAAAATAGCTGAAAACTTGAAATGGCCCAGAGAGCATTGGACTTTGTTATTACAAAGTGTACTTATTGGCAAAGCTCGTGAAGTCTACACTTCACTGTCAGTACAACAAAGCACTGATTATGATGTGGTTAAGGAGTACATCTTGAAAGCTTATGAGTTAGTACCAGAGGCATATCGACAAAGGTTTAGGAATTGTAGAAAAGAAACTGGACAAACTCATGTCGAATTTGCAAGGGATAAAGAACAACTATTTGATAGGTGGTGCTCAGCCAAGAAAGTTGATCAAGGTTATGATAACCTCCGACAGCTCGTATTAATTGAAGAGTTCAAGAGGTGCATCCATAATGATGTTAAAACCTATCTTGACGAGCAGAAAGTGGAAACTTTGGAAAATGCTGCTCGTATGGCTGATGATTATTCCTTGACTCACAAAATTTCATTTGGCAGTAAGTCGTCCTCTCAGCAGTTTTCTGGTAAAAAACCATTTCAATCTCATTCGAGTACTTCCAAATTTCACAACAGCACAACTGTTATGAATCAAACATCTGATAAGACTGATCAGAAATCCTTATCTCTTCCTACGTGCACTTATTGTAAAACGAAAGGGCACGTTATTTCTGATTGCTTCAAGTTGAAAAGTAAGCAACAGAGAAAAGACAGAGCTTTTCCAAATGCTCTTATTTCTACGAGGTCAAGGTCACGGTCTTGTATTGAAAGCAATACATTTGTTGGGTCAAACAAACCCCAGTCTGATTCTATTTTGGAGGCTTATGAACCATTCATGTCAGAAGGTTCTATATCACTTATTGGTGATTCTGCCAAACCTATCCCAATTAAAATATTAAGGGACACTGGAGCTTCTCAGAGTCTTTTATTGTCAGGTACTTTGCCTTTGTCTGAGGAGTCTTCTTCAAGTGAAAGTGTTCTTGTTCAGGGAGTAGAGTGCGACTTTGCAAATGTTCCTCTCCATTGTGTAAATTTGGCATCAGACTTAGTTTCTGGACCTGTGACTGTTGGGGCAGTGACTTCTTTACCCATAGAGGGTGTTCATTTATTACTAGGCAATGACCTAGCTGGAGATAAGGTTGTGGTTAATCCACTTGTAACTGACAAGCCTTGTTTGGATCAGAAAGTTGATCCTGTCGAAACTGAAATCCCTAATTTGTACCCTGCTTGTGCAGTTACTAGAGCTATGGCAAAAAGAGCTCTTGAGAGTGATGTTGATCAGGATATTATTCCTTTAGCTGACACATGTATTGGTCAGTCTTTTGATGAGGTCACTTTTTCCTCAGGTATTGATCAATCAAATGGTATTGATCACAGTGATCCTCTTTTGGCAACTCATTCTCTTTGTTCTAATCAGGATGACAAACGACAATCCCTTGTCGTTGAACAGGAGCAAGATCCCGAGATATCTTGTTTGTTTCAGAGGGCTATTAGTGAAACTGAAGCCACACAAGTTCCAGTGTGTTACTTTGTGAAAAATGGGGTCCTTATGAGGAAATGGAGACCACCTGATGTACCCGCTGGTGACGAGTGGTCAGTGAGCTATCAAATTGTTGTTCCTAAGTCATATCGACAGGAAATTCTTAATTTAGCCCATGAAACTCCTTTGGCTGGTCATTTAGGAGTCCGTAAGACTTATCGCAAGATCTTGAATCATTTTTATTGGCCGAAACTGAAAAGTGATGTTTCTAAATACTGCAGATCTTGTCACACTTGTCAAATGGTAGGAAAACCCAATCAGAAGATACCTAAGGCTCATCTGCAACCTATTCCTGCATTTGATGAACCATTTAGTAGAATAATAGTAGACTGTGTTGGTCCTTTACCTAAAACCAAGTCAGGCAACCAATACTTGTTGACCATCATGTGTGCATCTACAAGATTTCCAGAGGCAATTCCTCTGAGAAATATAAAAACTAAAACTATTGTGAAAGCTTTGGTGAAGTTTTTTACACTTGTTGGCCTTCCCAAATCCGTCCAGTCGGATCAAGGGTCAAATTTTATGTCTGGAATTTTCCAACAAGTTATGCATGAATTAGGCATCCAACAGTTTAAATCTTCTGCCTATCACCCTGAAAGTCAAGGTGCTTTGGAAAGATTTCATCAAACTTTGAAGAATATGATTCGATCATATTGCTTTGATACAGAAAAGGATTGGGATGAGGGTGTTCATTTGTTGTTGTTTGCTGTTAAGGAATCAGTTCAAGAGTCGTTGGGTTTTAGTCCCTTTGAACTAGTTTTTGGTCATACTGTCCGTGGACCATTGAAATTATTGAAAGAGAAACTTCTTTCAAATGAAGATTCAAAGATTAATCTTCTTGATTATGTTTCTGATTTCAAATACAAGTTGTCAAAGGCCTGTGAAGTAGCAAGAACTAATCTTCACACTACTAAGTCATATATGAAATTAAGGTATGACAGAAATACACAGGAAAGGAGTTTTAAACCTGGTGACAAAGTTCTGGCTCTCTTTCCCATACCTCAGAATCCTCTTCAGGCTAAATTGTTTGGTCCTTATACCGTTGAAAAGAAAGTAAATGACTTAAATTATATCATTAACACTCCTGGGAGACGGAAACAGAAACAACTTTGTCATATAAATATGTTAAAGGAATATTTTGACAGAGATAGCCCAGCTAATTATTCTGTTAATTTAGTTGTACCTGTCCCACACAGTGAAGATATCAACGATGGAGTACGATCAGACTATAGTGACTCTGGTATAACCAATCTTCGGAATTCAGAAATATTGGACAACCTAGACCAGAAACTTTCACATCTACAACAACAGGAAAGAAATGAACTAAAACAGCTATTACATGACTATGAGCACTTGTTTCCTGATGTTCCAACACTAACAAGTAAAATTTATCATGACGTTGACATTGTAGATTCTGCGCCTGTGAAACAGCATCCTTATAGGATGAATCCTCTCAAACAGAACTATCTGAAGAAAGAAATTCAGTATTTACTGGAGAATGATTTCATAGAACCAAGTAAAGGTAACTAGAGTTCACCATGTATTCTTGTTCCCAAGCCAGATAATACATTCCGTATGTGTACTGACTATAGAAAAGTCAACAGTGTCACCAAAACTGATTCATTTCCAATCCCAAGAATGGACGATTGCATTGATAAAATTGGAAATGCGGAATATGTCACCAAGTTTGACCTTTTAAAAGGATTCTGGCAAATTCCACTGACGGAAAGGGCAAAAGAAATTTCAGCATTTGTAACTCCAGATGGACTTTATCAATATAAAGTTATGCCGTTTGGAATGAAAAATTCGCCTGCAACGTTTCAACGTCTGATGAACATGATAACATTTGGTCTTGATAATTGTGACGCTTATATCGATGACGTCATTATCTACAACAACACCTGGGAAGATCATTTGGAAACCATTCGAAAATTCTTCGATCGACTCAGCGATGCGAATCTGACAATTAATTTGAGCAAAAGTGAGTTTTGCCATGCTTGTGTCACATTTTTAGGACATATTGTGGGACAAGGTCAAGTTAAACCTATAGAAGCTAAGGTCAAAGCTATCTCTGAATTTCAAGTTCCAATTTGTAAAAAGCAACTGATGCGATTTCTAGGTATGGCTGGATATTATCGGAAATTTTGTTCCAATTTTTCCAAAATTGCTGAACCTTTGACAAGTTTATTGAGTAAGAAAACCAAATTTCATTGGTCTGACAAGTGTCAGGAATCTTTTGACAAGTTAAAGGCCATGCTTAAGAATGCACCAGTTCTTTCTGCACCAAATTTTAGCCAATCATTTAAATTATCTGTTGATGCAAGTGATGTAGGGGTTGGTGGAGTATTGATTCAGGAAGACAAAAGTGGTGTGGATCACCCTGTGTGTTATTTTTCTAAAAAACTTAACAAGCACCAGAAAAATTATTCCACAATTGAGAAGGAATGTTTGGCTTTGATATTGGCTTTACAGCATTTTGAAGTGTATGTTACCTCAGCTCTTTCTCCAATTATTGTGTACAGTGATCACAATCCCCTTACTTTCATCAACAAAATGAAAGATAAAAATCGGAGATTGTTGAGATGGAGTTTGATATTGCAGGAATATAACATTGACATCAAACACATCAGGGGAAAAGACAATGTGATTGCAGATGCACTCTCACGTGCCTAGAAATGTAATATTGCTTGATGTAATTAAGTCCAGTATCATAAAATATGTTCTTATGTAATTTTGGTTATTATAGTATTAGATGTATATTCAAAAGAAAGCTTTATTATATAAATCTTTCTTTTTCTTTATGAGGGGAGGTGTTATGTATGATGTTTATATAATGTTGTAGGTATTTTGGGAAATTATAAATGTTTCTTCACTTTAATATTTGCTTAAATCTTAATGTTATCAGGAAAAACATGTTTAACTAGTGTCCTTGAATTAGGTTGTTTTGATCAATATGTTTTCTCAATTTGAAGGTCAAGGTTGAATTTTGTTTACAAGTAAACTTCCATTAAGATGACATACATTCTAGAACATTCTGTCATGTGACCAATCTTTATATATACCATGTTTGGTGGACATTTATTCAGTTTTGACATTACCATCAGTCTTGTAAAGAGCTATTACAGTTGTGAAAATTCATTCCAAATTCTAAGAGAGGAATTATTTTAAATATTCATTGGATTATAACAGTGCTCATAAACTTTTGGATTTTGGATTTTTAATTAATGAGTTTGGAATTTATGTGAACTTATTCAGAGATTTTGGAATACTTCATTTTGACATCAGCACATCAAGATTACTAGTACATCAGGACTTTGGAGACCATTGGCACATAATAACATTCAAGGACACAGCCGTGAATTCGGAACATTCTATATTTAGGACTTGTGATTAGAACAATCATTCTTATTGGATTATTAGGATTTCAAAACACATTACTGTAAGTGACTTTTTTGATTTTTCATTTTAATTATCTAGTAATAAATTGCTTGTTGATTTTTTACTTGATTTGTTGGTTTCACTTTCTTTCTGTTACATTTTTCTTAGACCATAGAGTCGTAACAGTTACAAAGAAACAGTTTTCGCCGGAGCATGGTCTAGATGAACGTGTTTTTCTCGCGCTAACTTTGTCAATGGTCTAAAATATGATAGTCCGTGAAAGTCGAATGTTGTAGCTAACTGGTTTAAGGTATCGGACCACTAATTATTTTACAGCCAGGGAACCAGTCTACTGATGGGGGGAATAAAAACACAGAGTACTAAATATTTGGAGATGCGTCTATTGGCTAATAAATGGGTTCAATTTTTTTATTATTAATTTCACAAACTTCAATCCATATACAATAGTTGACAGCAAAATGTTTACTTTTATTTTGATATCGTGTATTTAATTTTCTACTGACAAAATATCATATGGTCTCTTAGTGTGAGGCTATGCTATTAAGTGTAGACCAGGGAACTCCACTGTATAGCAAGACGAGGCTCAAGAATATGCTGCGAAGTACCTGTTTTTCAAAGCTGAAATAAGTTTCGATAACTCTAATGAATGGAACCGCGTGGCTTGTATGCCAATCTAATGAAGAACTTATTTTTATTTTTTAATATATTAACGTTAAGTTCTATGGGAAATTAATTAGTGGTCCGATCCCTAGAGGGTGGGGATAGTGTGAGTATCCATAGCAACCACGTGTATCTCAGCATCCATTTTAGTATCATTGGTTGATTTAAAATAATAATAGTAAAATGGCTCATTTTTGGAGTAATTTAGGGCAGATAATTGTGACAAAGCAAAGAAGTATTGAAAACAAGCATGGTTGTGTAATTTGGATTGGGAAACCTAACAAATCTGGCTATGGGAAGCATAAAGTGAGATGGGTTGATGGCACTATTTCCTATTTAACTGCACACAGAGTTTCATATATGATATAAAAAAAAAAAAAATAAATAAAAAAAAATTACACCGTACTTGATGCATAGACTGGATGAGAAAAATCAATCTCTTAATGTTAGTCACTTGTGTCATGAAACAATCTATGTGAACATTGACCATTTAGTTTTGAAACTCCATTGTGTCAAGAGAGAGAGAGAGAGAGAGACAGAGAGAGAGATCATTGTAAAAACCAGGGACTATGTACAAAAGGTATCCATGTATTTAATATAATGGATCTTATTCAAGGCAGATCTTTTATACTCTTGTCATATTTAGCTCTGAGTTTCTTTATAATATTACGTATCAATCGGCCTTTTGCATAAGTTCTCTCCTCCTGATATTTCTCATAGAGTCTGAATAAAATTGCTCTCTTTTTAGATCTATTATGTTTGTACGCTTTTTTTCTAGTAAAATGTCATATAAAAAATATGTTCTCTATGTTTTCTTTTCAGTTGCATAGCCACACTGGAGTTTGGTGCTATGGGGCACCCAGAAACTCAGCACAGTTTCACTTTAGACTCCATAGGCCCATTGTTGCTGTAATGTACTGCGCTATGACATTGTGCATGAAAATTCCTCATGAATGTTATATTTCGAGGTAAACTTTTTCGATTTTTTTATTTTCACTTTCAGACTTTTGTGTGTTAGTGTTGAGATAAGTCTTGTGAATTGTCATTTTCCACAGCCGGTAGTTAACAAACATTTGTATCATTGATTCGGTATGTGTAGAGTTTACTGTTCTAAATCTGCCAGGCAAATATGAGGTTTTAACCACCCAGTGTTCATTTTGTGACTTTTTCTTGCAAAGGGTATTATCACCCTGATAACAGAGCGCTATGGCATTTACTGCTTTTGACATTGCCCTCATTATCATAGAAGTGTCCCCACTATTTCTGAAAGGCAGCATTAAACTCTGCATGACAACGCTTGCTCAGGTCTATCGCAAAATTGTTTCCCATACTTTCCCGTTCAACTTTGTTGTTTCCTGGTATCAGATTTGTAACTGCATTAGACATTTTAATTATGTCTCCCATTCTAGGCTCCCATCACACGTGGAATATGTTCTCTTGTGTTCTGTGAACACCACATTCCACAGTTCTTCATTTTTCTTGATCTGTACCAACCTGTACGTACTTTTTTCACCAGACCTGACATGAAATTAGGAATGTATTACCCTTTCTGTTATATGAAATCTTACAGTTATCATATTTTATGATGCCGGGTGCATTTTAAATGCATTCGTTTCTTATTTACAACTCTCCGTGTCAAGGTATTAGTTGGCTTCTATAGGTTAACTCCCTTAGTCCATTGTTTGAGACCGAACTAACATATCTCATAGTAACAAAATCTGAACTTTAACATTTAAATGGTATTTTTATTTTATTATACTACAGTTAGGAATCATGCAAAGAGAACTACCTCTCAGAATAAATAGTATTTGTGCACATATTTTGTCTCCTACATTTTTTAAAATTACATTAACCTCTTAATTGTTGTTCTATTTTTCTTTACATTACTTTCCTCCATGAATTATGTAATGAAAAATAGGAAACCAAATTGATATATAATGTTTCTTGTAACATTGAATAATGATGAATTTCTATTTACCTCTTTTGTTTTGGAGTCACTGGCATGCAGATCAGCCTATAAATCTTTGGTTTTAGTTGGCCGTAGGAACTTGTATTGCACCGAAACTTCCTCTTTCTCAATACCAGAGTGTGAACTTGGTCTTTTTGTGACAAGATTGTACTTTTCCTCTGAAAGTCTTTTATATAGTGTATTTGTGGCATCTCTCTCTACCGTTTGCCCACTCGCTACACCCTTGTTATGAGGAATATTTCCTGGTATGAAGTGAAATTTTCTCCTATTAAGACAACCTTTGGATTTTTTCTTGTCTTTAGACATTTGTGACACTGTAATATAATTGCAGTTTATGCTTTGAGTTTCAAAGTGTGAGCTCAGTACATGTTTTGTGCTGTTAGAACTACATTCTGCACTATTTATATTATTTCTTTGCATCAATGGAAGCAAGTATCAGTTTACGGTCTGGCCAGACTCGAATTTGGCTTCAGATTTCATTCTTCTACATTTTATCAATTTTTCATGTGACAAGTAATGAAAAGTAAAATGAACCTGTTAGGTGCCATAAACACTTCTTAATATATTATTCATGAAAACAAAATCTTCAATTAGGGAAATTTCAGGCAACCAAAATATGATCTTTATACAAGAAATTGTGTAATTTGATACCTCTTATTACATAATGCTTATCGGTGGATATTTCATGCATGCATATCTGAATAGCAGTCACACAGGAAATAAAGAAACACATGAGACTATTAAAATTACTGCATTTTATTCAGTTATATACATCTATCATACATGAACATGGTACAATTCTTGAAATACAACATTCATTCTTATCATCTATAGGCATTACATATGCATTCATTATTATCATTTAGTGCGCTTATAATATCGCTCAAGTTAGTACAGTACATGCTTGGTATCTAAGGTTGTCAATTCAAAAAATGCCAAAACTTTATGTTCGGTATAGGTATCGGACCACTAATTTTTTACAGCCAGGGAACCAGTCTACTGGTGTGGGAATACAAAATAGAGTACTAAATCTCTAGAGATGTGTCCAGTGGCTAATAAATGGGTTCAACTTTTTCCATTATTAATTTAACAAACTTCAATCTATGTAGTGTTGTTGACAGCAACATATTTACTTTTATTTTGATATCCTGTATTTAATTTCCTACTGACAAAATAGCATATGGACTCGTGCACCCCCCCCCCCCCCCCCCCGCCTTGCCCCCCCCCCCCCCCCGTATGGCAGCACGAGGCTCAAGAACATACTGCGAAGCACCTGTTTTTCAAGGCTGAAATAAAATTTCTCTAACTCCAATGAATAGAACCGACTACATCAGTTTTTTTCTAATTGGGAACCTAGTTCGAAGAATGCATATTTATCAGAAATCAATATCTCCGTCTTAGACTAAACAAGAACATGCGTGTATTTTATAAACTTGTAATCTTTCGATAGAGAATTTTTAATATGAAGAGATTAGTGAAAGTTTTCACTGCATTCGGACTGATGCTTTACATGGAGACAGAACAATATTTATATGTAGTCTCTAGATTCACACGGATCTGACAAACGATGCACCTGGCATATGATCTATGTACACCTGCTGGTGATGTCTAGAATGTGATGAAAATCATTAGATCAAAAAGGTTAATTTAGCCTATATTTAGCGATGCTTAAGTAATCGGTGTCATCAGATTTTAGCATACTGTAAACAGAAGTTTGAACCAAATGCGACAAGTTCGTGGGTAAAACTTGTTTTTGTGCTTGTTTATTTTTTCTTTCATTTTAGTAGCCATCCGACCTCATCCCCCGCTCCACTCTCACTCTCCCTCTTTCTCGCGCGTTTGTGTACATCTTTTTTCAGGACAGAATTTATTGGCTATGATATCTAACAGACTAGTATTTTTCCTAAAATTTATTTATTTTTTTTCAAAAAGAAGGTTAGTAGTATAGACTGAAGGAGTCCTGATTGAGTAATTGTTTCAAATATGGTCTTAAAAAAAAGAAGTTGCACATAGCAGCAGCTTAAAAAATTAATTTTTCACAAATCCAAAAGACCAGTGTTCCAAAAGCTCCTACGGTCTATACAGCACAAAACCCTTGGTACCTAAATGACAGAGCTAAATGAGCATGCAATACACTATCTTCTGAAACAATTGTAGAGTGAAAGACATAATGATAAACATATACCAATTTTTCATCTATTTATAATGAGATTGGTTTTGTCTGTATACTTTCTCGCGTATCCAATCAATGTTTTATACCGTCCATTATTAGTTAGCTCTATTGGTTTTGCAAACGGAATAAACGAGTATTTGCCTTTCCTACAATGTCTTAGTCAAATGATTTAATCCTTTCGATTTGTTGTCTGCTTAACTCTAATTCGTCCTTCAGATTTTTTACTTCATTCATTGAGTTAAACAAACGCTTCTCCTAAATCATTGATATGCTTTAAGTTTTGTGCCAGGTGGTAACGAAATGTATTTAGAAGACTCAGTTTTAGCTTTATCTTTTTTAAAATTGGCAGTAAATCAGTATCGGGTAGATATTTTACGATTTCACTCATTTTCTATACATGACATATTACAGTGTAGGCTGTCGCATTTAGTATAACCGTTTACTAGCCAATTTTCTAATAATTGCCTTCAATCTCATTACAATAAAAGGTTGAAGATCTGTTTCTTTTAAGAACAAAGTACTTGGATAACCCGTATTCGATATTTCTTCATCTATTACTGTTCTCCTTGAAGGTCTTTTTTCACAATTTGAACATTTATTTTCATTCTGTGATATTTTCACAGTTGTCCTACTCCTGAGATTGTATGTCAGTTCTGCAAGCTCAGTGCTATTTATTAGTTGAAAGAAGTCCAGTTGGAACTTGGTAATAGCTCTTTACCTTAGAGTTGAGTTGGTCTCGATAAAAGATTTAAGCCACATTTGTTATTCAAAAAAGGACAACTCTGTATACATTTGTCAGTTTTAAAGTCAATTACATGTACAACTTCACATTTCTTTAGTAAATTACATATTTGTCTTTGTTTTTTAAACGTTCACAGTAATTTTAGTATCATGGTTTTGTTCACATTTCTATTCGATGAATAATTTTTTTTAAAAAGTTTTGGTCAGCCATCTTTGTTAGGTACGAGTGTTTCGTGCACAAGAGGATAGTCCTTGAAATATCACTGTAAACAAGTTGGTACTTCTGGGTCAACCTCTAAAACGTACCCAGTTTCATTGTTATCATGTATTTCAAGAAGATGATCTTTCACCCATTTAAATTGTCCACTTACTGCCATGTACTTGCACATAGCCTAGTCATAAAGTTGATATAATATGATAATGGATTTGGTTTAGTCTTATCGTACTCACCGTAATGAACTATTTGTCCATTTACATCCGTGTATTGCTTACCTATCGATTGTGAATTTCTTGTTGAATGAAACTGATTTCTCATCGCTTGTTTGGTATGATTTTTATCTGTTAATTACGATTGTGTCTAATTAACTCCTTGATGATTAAATGTTTGTCATACCATAACAAATGTGGTATGCATTTTGAATATTTTAAATTTAAATTGCAATGGTTATGAGCACGAGCTTGTAAAATGGTCAACGTCGCGAAGCTTATTATTTATGATCAGGTTTAGAATTCCTTTGTGTCCACGATTGTGATGAAGGTGCGTGTTTCATTACATAATTAATTTTAGCCATAAAACATTAAAAATAGCAGTAAATGATAAAATAAAACTTTAGTTTATGATGATTGTTCATGAATTTAGCAATAAAACACTTTTCAGGCATGATGTGTACTGTATTGCCTGCATTGTAACATAATCGTTTGTACCACGATAAGTTTTCCTGCATCTTAATAAAAAATCAAGTACATTATATATATATATATATATATATATATATATATATATATAGAGAGAGAGAGAGAGAGAGAGAGAGAGAGAGAGAGAGAGAGAGAGAGAGAATTCTCGTCAATTAAAGAGAAGTAGATTTTTAATTGTCAAAGATTTGCGTTGTCATTACAAATCATATGACATTTCGTCAACTCCCCTAACATCATCTTAGAAAATATTTTTCCCCATCATGAGATGTTAACTTTCACCTTTCATTTTGCTTTGCTAAATTGAACACAAAACAACGCACACTTCAATTCCTTGGGATCCCAAAATATAATACCTTACGTCAAAATTAAATTCCCCCTTTCTGCCGGTAAATTTGCATAACTTCGTCAGATCATTTTCACTAGTATATTTTAAAAGTTTAATGTTTTATTCGAAGTTGGACATCTTTCCAAAATATGACTTCCATTGTACATTTTGATGGAAATTGATGAAAATAAATTCCTCAATTTTCAAGATACCAATAATTTTTTGTTTCATTTGCTTCTATACTTTATCTAAACACGCACCATGCTTCTCATTATAATGAATATGAAATTGAAAAGTATAAACAGCACTTATTTTCTTACATATGGAACGTAAAATTTAACAAAAGAATACCTGAAATATGAAACAATGATGCATGAAAATTGTTCAGGGTTAGTATTATCCCCGCCGATGACGCTGGTAGTTATGTATGTAGACACAATAATTTCCTTCACCAGCATTTGATTTCTGGACTCCTGGTACCAAAGGCCACAGAACTAACCACTAGAGTACCCAGAAGTGAGCGCATTTCTCTACGGTGCGTAATAGGGCTACTCCAGGTTGTACTAGAATTCTTCTATTGTGTCCCAAGTTCGATATCTGAATAGTTTGCATAGGGTAAGATAGTAGCTTTAATACAAAAAACCATTCGCCCTCTACGAGGTCATCGTCGCATGTAAAATATGTTAAGGAGATCGGCGGTCGACACAAATATTGACCTTTCTTTGTGTATAGTTAGTAAAGGTTTGCTGTCGAGAATATCATAGCATTCTTATCTTTTTACAGATAGGAAATTCCATGACCAGCAGACCAACAGAAATTCAGTTCTGCTCGTCACCAGCCTTGCGCCGTGAGTGACTAGATGAGTTCAAGATTGTGTAAATGTATGGTGCATTGAGGCAGGAGATTTTTATATGATTCGGTTCTTCTGGACCGTTCTATCCTTTGTTTACATAAATATTCCTATTTCGTCCGAAATATGATTTTAAAAGTTATATATATATATATATATATATATATATATATATATATATATATATATATATATATATATATATATATATATATACTTGTGTGTGTGTGTGTTATCCAGTTGTTAGATTCCTAGTGACAGTGTTTGAATGAATTGGGAAAAAAAGAACAAAGCATGAAAGTTTATTAAGAAACCACCCTGTGAGATAACACCTGCATTCGAGTTACATGTAATCCACAGAACTAGGAAACGTCATGAAATTCTACATATAAGGTCAACATTCAGCAAAGTGTAATCTTGAAATGTATCAGTGATCCACTGTCTGTAAGTAAAGGTTATACATGAATGAAAATAATCAGAGCCTGTATATCCCATACAATAAAAATATCGTTGGTATTAGACCCTAGAATTTCGATTTAATAGTGTCATGTTTTCTCCTATAATAGACTCTGCACCCTATCCTACCCTAGTCACATATTTCCATGAACATATAGGTTTTCACCGAATACATCGAGATACACTTTCATAGTTGAATGAAAAAAAGTATCAGTTCATCACTTTGGTGTGATGTCTATGTTAAAATGTTGAAAGGTTGTACGACCCTAGCCTTATTTATAGAAAAAATAATATCTTTCCAAATGTGTGAATATTTGAATGTTTGTACAAATTGTGTTCTCGAAGAATTCCTAGACCATGTAGCCAGGTTATGTACATTTGATTATCATAGTAGCTAGAATTAAAAATTATGTGATTTCACTGAGATATACAAGTGTAAAATATTCCAATTATAATAAGTGTCAAAGTAAAAAACAGAATTGACTTTATGTTTAGTTTTGGGGGTGTGCATTTATGCACCTTATATGACGATGACCAATGAATTCCCAGCATTTTGTCTATCGTCGCCATCTATTGTCGGTTAAGTTAAGATTAACTTTATGCGAGGAGTCCTCCAGCTCTGGAATTGGGAGAACAACCAGGAGCACAACACGATGGTGTTCGACAAGCTTGGCGTTACGGAAGTGAGCCTGCGCCTCAATGGCCACCAGAAGCCAACCGAAGAAATCCTTCTGGATTAGGCGACCAGATCCAGAGCTTCATGGGTCGAGACCAAAACTTGGATTCGGATCTGCAGATCAGCCAGAAAGACTTCACCGACATTCCCCGTTCTACTACTTCAGCCTGGAGCACCTCGATCTAGTCAAGCAGTCGGTCGTGGACATTTACTTTAAGGCCCGCATCCGCCCTGATCCCGCTGACACCGTCTTACCTAACCTTTCCAGTCATCCTCTCAGACAAAACAATGCTGCTCGAAGGGGCTGGAGAGCGAATGAGGGTTGTTGAGGCCCCCCTGATCATACAAATTAAAGCCGAAGGTTTTTATACACACATATAGCAATTTCACAAAAACGACATATTGTGTCCCTCACCGAGGATAAGCTGAACAAGCTCGTCATGGCTTGGAGGGTCTGCCGCGGTGCTAAGCTGTGGTTGGGCGCTGAAGAACTCCACGAGCAGACGCCTAGGCTCACAAGACTAAGCGCTGGGTCGACTTTAATCTGAAGGCGATGCAAAAAGAAGGTGGCATCTATCCATTGTTAGCTTTTCTCCCTTTGCTAGTGATTGCTGCCAAGACGATGGCGATCTCAGCCCTAACGGCCACTGGCAACGCAGCGGCCTCGGCACGGTTGGCGCTGCTGGTCACCTGGCTACCCAAAAGGCTATCAGAAGCGCCGTCGGCCGCAGATCAAAAAATGTCAACACATCTGACTCGCGCGGAGGCGGGGACAAGGGCTCTCTCGGACTTTGACCTTCTGCGGTTCTCCAGGCCCCTGAAGCACTTCACGGGCGTCTACATGCGAGACGAGCTAGAGCGCCTGCCGAGGCGCAGCGGGAACGAGGCCGTCATCGTTAACCTCGACACCTCGCAGAACCGGGGACTGATTGGGTGGAGTTGTGGCCAACGCCTGACTGCCTGCTCTAATTCGACTGGTATGGCCTCCTGCCGCCACCCGAACTAGTTGCATACCTCCGCCGAGCCTACGTCGGCAACACCTGTACCCTTCCTGTCACCTACTCGACTCTCCCTGTCCTGAAAAAAGGTGAAGGGCCAATCTGCGGCAACGCATCCATCAAGGTGCTGACGGCGCTTAACATCGATCCAACGCCTGGGAGGCTGCTAAATGCGGCTCTGTCCCTGATCCGCCGGTTCATTTAGAAACAAGCGGCTGTGGTCATATCAAACATTCTAGTAGATATCTTTGGGTGTTTGCAGAAAGACGAGGCAGTACCGGGGTTCCCAAGGACCTCGCCCAGTATGCCACCAAGGCGTCTGCAACCCGAACGACCTGGTTGTATTTGCTGAAAATGTCGCCACAAGGCGATACGTTGACCGCCAAGACGCGGACGTAAAAAGAACGCCGAGGATTAAGACTCGGAAGCAAAAGATAGGTCGACGACCAGGTCACGGCTGCAAACAAGAACTCTGACAACACGGACTTGGCTTGAAAGCAACACATCGACTGCACGATCGCGCTGTTGGGAGAAATGGCCGCGACAAGGTATGTTGACAAGCAAGTCGCTTTCAGGGTGGCTAAGGCTGGTTACACCATGACAGGCGACCTAAACATGGCGGCAAAAGGAATCACGGGTTTGGCCGCTCCTACGAGGGACCACGATGAGGTGAGAAAACGGTACGTCGACTTCTCGACGGCAACCTTAGAAGTATACATAAACCACCGTGCCCCGCCAATCAGTGATGCTGACGTGGTTAGGAGCCAATACGTCGACGCCGCAGTCGCAACCTTAAAAGAGTATGGAAATCGCTAAGACGCAGAAAGGGTCTCCAAGGCTGGCGATATCATGACTAGTCTCTTGGATATGGGTAAAAATAAAATTACATCCATAGCAGACCAAATAGCCCCTCAAGCTGCGGCGACAAAAGATACGTTGACCATTCCACTAACAATCAGGGCGACGCGGATTTAACTGCCCCCATGCAGGGTTCCTTAACATGAACACGAATAAAGTCTTGGGTATGGGAGAGCCTACCGATCCTCAATACGCATACCTTTGCAAACGAGCGGCTCTTTCTAGGGTGGCCAAAGCTGGCGATACCATGCCGGGTCACTCCTGGAACATTAACGACAAGAGAAATGTGGGTAATGGGGAGCCTGTTAATCTCAAAGACGTTGTTACCAAAGCATACGTTTGAAGGGTTGGCACCTCAGCATCGCTGGGCAATCTAACCGCTTCAATAAATATTAACGCAAATAAAGCAGTGGGTGTGGGAGAGCCTACCGATCCTCAAGACGCGGTTACAAAGGTATATGTCAATGCGGCGGAACGCCCCACCAGCGTTGCGATCTTTTTAACTTCGGTGGCTAGTTTCTTCTGACTGCTGAAGGTGTCTGGCCCAATCTTACTTACTCTTGAGGGAACCCCAATATGGTAACTGTTAATAGTACTTACGTTTCGTTTCAAGCGGGGATCATATATGCCGAGCATTCCATATACCATTTTTCGATCGTGGGGGCTTTTGCACCTCCTTTATGCGGATCCAAGAGAGAGACGATCCTCGAGTCCTCTAGAGCACAACATAAATATTGAGTCATCATAAGCTAATTACTGGTGCGACCTTTTATATAGCCGTCCTCGAGGCCCCAACCCCGGGATACGTAATTTTTATAGGAATGGCACTGGCCCCAGCGAGATCTTTGTTTCTCGTCAAAGTTCGACTCCTTATTGAAGGGGTAACTTAGACGATTAAACATGTCCGCTAAATCTTGCATCGCGATGTATCCCACGTTTCAGGGACTGACTCCCCAAGAGAACCCCACAACTACCATATGAGGAAGATAGGTGATATTGATGCTCAGCTCAAGGCGGAGATTTAGCAACGATGCTTCCTTTGCAAAAAGTATGGGCGGGATGTCAACATTGTCGATCGTAGGGCGGCGGCGTCTAGCACTGTAGGCAAATGCGTCGGGATCGCGGGTGTGGGGGTGCTTGTTACCTTGGCAGCTGCCCCTCTCGCAATACCTCAGGAAGGCGTATCACTTGTGTGCAGGCTATTATTGCTGGCTGGGTAATTTACCGTCCGATGTCTCTGTGTAAAGGCCCAAAAGCACGATCAGATTCGGGTCCTCACAGAGAGTAAGCTGAACTCCATCTCAGACTTAGTCTCCGCGATGCTTCACGCTCATTTTGGGCGAGATGAATAATTATACGACCCTTAAGAACGAGATCATGCTTCTGCCAGAACAGCGCATGTAGCGATAGCTATTAGCGATGCAAAGATAAATGCGCTCCTGGTCCAGCGTCGGTCTGAGGGCCTCGCCAATCTCATCAAAAAGTTAGGCGAGGGTGTAGCATAACCTGTGTCATCTATTTTTCCTGTGTCCTGCCCCGATCTCCCAGAGGTAATTCCGAGCGCTACTTCGGCCTATGAGCCTTAGCTGGTAAGGTCGTCTGGTCTTCTGAGCTGGCCCGTTTCGTATGGGTCATCGAACCTATATACATGCTCCATACATTTTTCTTCAGAGGCACTAAAGAAATGTTCGCGCAGGGTAACTATGGAAGGAGGATGGATGGAATATCCCCCACCGACCAAGGTAAGGACCTTGGGTCGAATAGTATCTAGTAAGATCCGCGATTTCTAGGCGAGTCAGATACATGTTAAGGGCAACTGGAAATAAGGTCTCGAAGGTTTCGGGGGTTCTATGCAGTCCTCAACCTCCTCTTCAGGATAGTCGTCACAATCAAAGGTAATGCCTTCATTGCTAGAGGACTCCTCCCCCCACGCTGACTTCCCGCTTACGCTTCAGGCTGTCCATGACGCCACCCCAGCATGGGTATTCATAGACCACCTGCGTCTCTAATTGGTGTGTTGGTGATAGTTGCAAACCCTATCACGACCGCCAGAGACCTTCCATAAACCCAGCCTCCAACAGCGCGGGGGTCTAGCAAAAAGTTGCTGCTCTGTAACTTAGTCCAGTGTGATGCAAGGTGGGGCCAAGCCACTATTTCCTAACGTTGGTGCTCCGTGACTTAGCAAAACTGTGATGCGAGGTGGGGTCAAACTAGGCTTTTACTACTAATGGTTGAATTCAAGGCCGCAAACTTGGTTATCTCACAAGGATATTCCAGGAAGAATAGAATTGCGATCAGTGATGGAGTCTTTTTTAAATAAAAGGGGTATCTGTGCTTAGACATAGTGCTGATAAAATTGTTTCTAATAAAAATGATATTATTTATCAATTCAAGATTATATTTAAATAAGTTAGTTCCGGCTGGAAAAGCATGCGTGTACAAGTAGTGTTATTTGGGTTTTGTATTGGTTCTTTTCTTAAACGTTATGTTCCCTCCAATTAAACAGTGAAGCATAATATCAATGATATTAGGCACTCCCTACAATCAGTCCCTAGAGTTTCGAGATGAGCAATCAGTAACTATCATTAACGAGTAACTGACATGGATGAATAGTTTTCACGTGATAAATCTCAAGAAATCTGACTAATCAAACTCTAACCGCGTATTAGTTAGTTGCTCAAAATAGTAGAACCTTTACAGTAGTTTCCTGGTGCACAAATATTTATCGATAGGAAGATACATGCGCCAATACATGTTCAATCTATATAGATTACGTAAGTATGCGCATGCCTGTGCAGGTATGTCTTTTTACTATGCAAACATTGATATCGAACGTTGCACCTATAAAATGTTGGCCGATAGGGCATATTGTCATACTGACGGAACGCTACAATGGAGAAAAAGCAAGGGATGAAGTGAAAATAAAACATCCGAAATATGGGCTGTATCAGCGATAGAGAAGTGGAGGCACTCTAATAATCTTCATTATTCTGAGACAGCGAATTCGACAAAACATCAGGTAAACACGTACACACCTGCAAACGTTTTCAAATACAAATATCTGATTTTTGTTTTTTTGTATCACATGAATTTCTGCCATATTTTCGAAAATATTTACTTTATTTTCCTCAAATTTTATTTATCACATGTATATATCACCCAGATCAATATTATAACACTGTTAATTGCTATATTTTCCAATGGACATATTTTTTCTATGTTTTTCTTTATGACGTTAATGTAAAAATTGTGAAAGAAGTAAACAAGTACTGACTTACAAAATATGCTATCAATTAAGAAGCCATTGGGTATTTTCGCCCCTATGAAACCAGCGTCAAATCTGTCTATCTCCTCAGTTTAAAAAATGCAGCCACTCTAACCTCTCATCCATTCTGGATCAGGGATGTAGAATAGCCCCAATGCACCATCCTAAATGTCGTAAGAGGCGACTGGTGGAGTCACACGTTTTACCCTGGGATGCATCCCGTGATACTGTTCCAACTGAGAAGATCTTGTGCGTTTTAAAGGAGTGCCATATATATTTAAAAAATGACTTTGTATTTTGAAGATTTTGAACGTTATAGCCTTTATATTTTCTCAGTATGCACATTTTTGCACATTTTGGTCTTACCTAAATTTGCTTGGTACAAAGCCAGGCCTATGCCGACGAGCTGTGAAAAACTATACAGACATATACAATACAAATAAACAGCGTAGACCTATCTGGTCGAACACGAAAATTCTCGGCTACCTACACACACACACACACACACACACACACACACACACACACACACACACACACACACACACACACATATATATATATATATATATATATATATATATATATAAATGAAGGAGCAGTAGGTTTTTGATTGTCAGAGGTTTGCGTTCAAATCATCTTGCATTTCGACAAATCCTCTTACATCTTCTTGAATATCTTTCCTTATTATGAGATTTAAAATTTCACCTTCATTTTGCTTTTGCTAACTAAAACACAAAACAACGCACACTTCAGTTCCTTGAGGTCCCAAAATATCATACCTTACCTCAAAATTAAATTGCCCCCTTCTGCAGGTAAATTTGGATAACCTCGTCAAATCATTGTCAACAGTATATTTTTTAAAAATTTTAATGTTTTATTCTAAGTTGGACATCTTTCAGAATAATGACTTTTTCCACTTTACATTTACAAAGAAATTGGAGAATTATATATATATATATATATATATATATATATATATATGTCACCCAGTTGTTAGATTCCTAGTGACCGTGTTTGTATGTATTGGGGAAAAAAAAGAACAAAGCAAGAAAGTTTATTAACAAACAGCCCTGCGAGAGAACACTTACATTTGAGGTACATGTAACCCACAGTACTTTAAAGCGTCATGAAGTTTCACAAATGGGGTCAAAATTCAGCTAAGTGTAATCTTTACATTTTCAGTGATCCACTGTCTGTAGGTAAAGGTTATACATATGTTAAGATAGTCAGAACCTATATATCCAATAGAATAGAAATATATTTGATATTAGAATTCAGATTTAATAATGTAATTTATCTCCTATAATAGTTTACGCACGCCATCCCACCCACCCCAGTCACATATTTCCATGAACATATAGGTTTGACTGAAAACTCTGAGATACACTTTCATATTTGATTGGAAAAACATATAAATTCACCGCTTTGTTGTGATATCTATATTAAAAATTTCAAAGGTTGGACGGTCATAGTGTAATTTGGAGAAAAAATAATATCTTTCAAAATTTTTGAATATTTCAATCTTTTTTTTACAATTTCTGTTCTCGAAGAATTCTTAGACCATGTAGCCAGGTGATATACGTTAGCTTATCATATCAGCTGGAATTAAAAATTATGTGATTTCACTGAGATATACAACTGTAAAATATTCCAATTATAATTAGAGTCAAAGTAAGAACAGAACTGACCTTATGTTTAATTGGAATCGGTGGGTTTTTACAGTATCGAGATAAAAATTTTGACTTTGATTGGTTCGGGTCGCAAAAAGTTCATAAGCCGTATTAAACAGTGAAACCATTAAGCTGACAGACAGTTCTGATTCGAAACTAATTTTCTTCTAATGTATAAGAGTCTTAGAAAACAAGTCGGCATTTGACTGGAGACATATATATTTCAGCTGCCTGATGAATTATGATTTGCTCTTTATCAATAATAAATCATTCATTTTTTTTATCCGATTCTCAAACTTAACCACAATATTTCTCATGTAAAATGTATGCGCAATAAGCAGTTTTCATTTGCGTCAGAGAGAGAGAGAGAGAGAGAGAGAGAGAGAGAGAGATTTCAATAGTTTTCATATTTCAAATGTTCTGCGAATATATCAAATAAAGAAGAAGGAAAAAGACGTTAAAACATATTTGATGCGTTATGATGTAATTATCTGTAATGAGTGTTTCCTTTTCGCGCATATTTATGTGATGTCTTAAGCATATTCTGGACATATTTTACATGATATCTTGTATTTATTCAATTTAATGATAGCTAACCACCAATGTTTGTGAAAAGTTCAATCTTTTAATATACAAAAATGAAGTTGTATCTTAATTAGACTGTGGTAAAAAAAATATGCTGTGCAGAAGTGAGATAGAGCACAACGAAGTACGAAAAAAAATATAAGCAAGGACATGAATGTAAAAACAATTATATGGATGTACAACAAGGACATAGATATATACATCGAGAGAGATAGAAAAGAAGAAGACGACGACAACTATGATGGTGATGATGATAGATGCTAGTGACAAAATACGGGTGAAATTACCAGTTTTACGCAGCCCACGGGCTCCTGGGATCTATGAATCCCGGTTTCAGTGCTTGACTTCACAGATAAAATTACCTACACACAATAATAAAATGAATGCACGAAAACAGATAGAAGCACTGTACTTTAAATTGTCTTGATTATATGTATCTGTATCAAGAAAAAGCTAAGTAATGAGCCATTGAGCAAATGCAGAAATTTAAAATTTAACATTGGTAGAATGGGAGAGCTACGGTAGTTAAAAATTCCATCAACAGTTCAGAACCTCAAATGCAAGTACCACTGATCATACTAGCCTTAACAGAGAGACATATATATATATATATATATATAACAAAGAGAATACAACCTTCCAACATAATTTTAAGTGATATATCTTATATCTCTCTCCTGGAATTCATTCCCCGACCTTCCCATCTAGTTTTTATGTATTTGTTATGTATTTAACCATTTTCACTGGTAGATGTATAGATGGGATTTAATATCACACGGTTAAATTAACAAGCATAAGCAACACATAGTTTTGATTTATAAAAATACATTATCTGCTTTGTTATGGTGTGAAATTGATCGAAATATCTCTTTGCAACACTGCCTAGCAAAGCCAATTGGACTTAATACATGCCATAGGCTGACCAGAAATATCAGGTCGGTTAACCTTTTTGTTTAGGAATAGTCATAAAGGCATAGTCCATTCCAAAAAGATGCATTGCAATGCATGCGTCTCGCTTAGGTAGTATACAAGAGTCACCTCTTTCACATCAAACATGCACAAAACACGCACTGTTGTACCTATTTCCAGTAAGTACTGTAAGCTCTCATAACTAGGCTATGAAAGGTTGAACTGACAGATCATATTGTTTGAGCTGCATATGTAACTGTGATTGTTTTTAATCCTGCACCTGGAATTGACCTATATACCAGCCTCCTGATAGCGTGTTGTTCAGTAAAGGGCAAATTATATGTTAGTATATATTGAAAAAAGTTCCCTTTTTAATTCGTATCAATTGTGCGATAAAGATACAATCGTTAAGTATTCAATACCTTCCTGGCGCGTTATCATGCTTTGTGCACAGACATGTTTTTTGCAGATATATTCTCGAGTCTGCCGTGAAGTCAATGGCCCTTTTTCAGCAGGATGTCTTGTACAGAAGAGTGACTCATTTGGGAGGTGAAAGTCTCCATTATTGTCGAACTACTCCCTCAAACTATAAACCAATAAATATATGCTTGCTGGAGTTTATTTTGACCAATTAAAATATAATATTTTCATAACAACTTTGTCATATATTTTATTGTAATTTAAACCACCCTTTGGTTGAATTCAAGGCTGCAAACTTGGCAATCTCACAAGGGTAATGACGGAACCTTTCACCATTCACCTTTTCCTCCATTTAGACTTGCGATTTATCACGATTGATTTCCCCGTACACAATAAATGTATAACAGAATGAACCAGGAACAATAGAATTGTGATCATACATACAGTGATAAAGTCTTTTTGTCTTTTGAATAAAACCAGTATCTGTGCTTAGACATGGTTTTGATAAAATTGTTTCTTGTAAACAATGATAGAATTTATCAATTCAAAATTACATCTAAATACTTTAGTTCCTATTGGAAAAGTACGCGCGTAAAAGTAGTGTTATTTGGTTTTGGTTTGGTTCTTTTCTTTAATGTTATGTTCCCCTCCAATTAAACAGTGAAGCCCACTATTAATAATATGGACGTCACTCCCTACATTAAGTCCATTGAATTGCGAAATGAGTTATCAATAACTATCATTAACGAATAACTAACATGGATGAATAGTTTTCACGTGTTCAGTCTGAATAAATTTTACTCCTTAGACTTTAATCGCATATTAGTTAGTTGCTCTAAACAGTAGAACCTTTACAGTAATTTCCTTGTGCACAAATACTTGATTGTACTGCGTCGTTATCGATTGGCAGATATATGCACCAATATACACTTAATCTTTATCAGGTACTTCATCATGCGCATGCTTGTGTCGGTATATAACTTTGTATTATGAAAGCATTGAGATCGAACGTTGCACCTATAAAATGTTGGCCGATAGGGTAAATTGTCCTACTGACGGAAAGCTACAATCAAGAAAAGAAATGGCTGAAGTGAAAATAAAACATCAGGAATAACGGCTGTATCAGCGATAGAGAAGTCGAGGCACTCTAATAATCTACATCATTTTCAGACATCGGATTTGACAAAACATTATGTAAATACGTATAAACCTGCAAACACGTTCAAATGCAAATATTTATTTGATAAGAAATGAATTTCTGGCACAATTTTGAAAATATTTACTTTATTGTCCTCTAATTTTATTTATCACGTATATATCAGCCAGATCGAAATGATAAAACCGTTCATTGCTTTTTCTTCAAATGGGCATATTTGTCTCTTTTTTATGACGTTAATATAAAAATTGTGAAAGAAGTAAACAAGTACTGACTTACAAAATATGCATCGTTAAATATTCCATGGACGTTAAATTATTAATACCAAATCTTTTGAACTGTAGAAAATATTAAGTCACTATGTAACAATAGTATACATCTTCGGTTTTTCCCTCATGCAAAAAACGTGTCTTTCTAACAGTGCGCAGAATAACTCGGATACAAAGTTGCAAAAGTATGTGTAGGCAACAGTTTTCAGCATAACTCTGATATAAAGTTGCAGACACCATTGTTGTCACCGGTGCTCAGAATATATCTGCTATCAAGTTTCTGATTGGTCAATCATGTATAGATCTTTTGACAACGACGAAAAGTAACGCTTGAGCATTTTGTTGTATCTAATATCAAGCTGCAAATAATTGAGTAGGCACGGGTGCTGAGAAAACCTCAGATATCAACTAAGTAACCATTGGGCATTTTCGTTCCTATGAAACCAGTGTCCTGTCTATCTATCTCTTCAGTATTTAAAACTGCAGCCACAATAATTGTCTAAAGTTCAATCTTTTAAACTCCAAAAATGAAGTTGTATCTTAATTAGACTATGGTAAAAATATGCTGTGCAGAGGTGAGATAGAGCATAACGGAGTACGAAAAAAATATAAGCAAGGACATGAATGTCAAACAATGATATGGATGTACAGCAAGGACATAGATATAAAAAAAGACATTGTGTAAAATAAGGACATAGATGGAAAACAAGGACATAGATGGAAACAAGGACATTTATGGACATTCAATGGTACTTACACACTCAAGCGCCTTCAACCGCATGTATCATTTGTAAAGAAATTATTTTGTGAGAAGTGCGCTTGACGATATTTATTTTTGGTCAGAATATGAAACCGGCTCTTGGATACAGGCCTCGCGTTGATGTATAACGATCGTGCGAAAATGTACAGTATTCACATTGTGTACAATTAAATACATGAAGCACATAAAATAAAAATTATCTCAGACTGGAGGAAATAAAATATGGCAAGTGTGTAAAAATGTATAAAATTATATTTGTGGTTGTAAATAATGTTTTACATCTGTGGTTTAAAACTGGCAAGGGTTGAATAGTTTATTTTCAAGGTACGTAATAAGTGCATAGCCTAACACCTGATCATTTTTATTTATTTTATTTTTTTTCTTCCTTTGTTTTCATTTTCTTCAATTGTTGTTGTTTTTCTTCGTCAAAACAGCGAATCCCTATATTAATGTGAAAGTTGAGAATACTAAAGCTTGTACGAAATAAAGGCCAAGTTTCGAGATGGGGTGTTAATCATAATCGTCGACAGGCAACTATCATTGATAAATGGCTTTATATAATAACACTATAACTGTTACTATATATTAACATAAAATGTGACAATCTTTGGTTTTCGCTGCACTGAATTTTCCATTATTAATTGCCTGTTCGTCTATATTACAGTATCCTTGCAAAATTTAAAACCTACATTTATTATTACTATGATGATCTCAATATAATGGAGTAAGGTTGTGATATAGTAGAGACTAAATATATTGGTGAAACTAATTTCTTAGTTCTTTGTTTCATTAATTGCGCTTGGTAAAATGCTTTGCTTACTGTTGGTCCTTGAGTTATGATTATCTACATTAATAGTAGACTATACTTCATTTTGGACACTGGGAATCTATGGTATAACTCTGTCCGTAACATATAGCAGTAAATATATGAACGATGCATCAGTTATTGATTGTATGTTGGATTTAACACGACCTGGAACAGCCAAAAGGTCTGGGTGTGTTTATTGCTTTCTTCTCGGGCTGTATAACTTAATATGTGTTATAAAAGAAAACAAACAAACAAACAAACAAACAAAAAAAAAAAAATATATAGTGGTCTAGAAATGTTCTCGTATACTAATACGATATTTTAAACTTTTGATTCCAAAAAAAAAAAACTAATGGTTTAGAGCTGTCGCCTACCATAATACTGTGACCTACATTTTTCTGAACTGAGTAGAGCTCATTATGATACATCTGTAGATCTAATTAAATGTCTTTCGAGGCCATAAAGTCTAAAAAACTGAGCTAAACAGAAACATAATATGAACAACTGGAACAATTTGTGATTTTTGGGGTTTATCGACATTTTTAAGACATGATAGGCAATACATGGCGGCCGGTATATTCGGTGGAGGAAGAGCCCTGGAAAAGCCACGAAACCACGGGAAGCTGTCTCGCATTTATTGAGCGAACCCTCGAAGTCATGCGGACAGAGGTAAGATGTGAGTGAACTGTAAAGGCGAGCGCCTAAGACCACTCAGTATTTTAAATTTTTGATTCCCCCAAAAAACCCCACCATTTAAGTGGTTCAGGGCTGTCGCCTCCCATAATAATGTGACCTATATTTTTTTCTGAACGGAGTAGTACCCCTTATGACACATCTATAGATCAAAATTAAATGTCTTTGGAGACAATAAAATCTTGCCTCGAACAACTGGAACTCACGCGGACAGAGGTGAGATGTTAGTGATCTGTAAAGGCGAGCGCCTTATACCACTCGTGATATTGCCCGACCTGTGCATAATAATAACGTGGATCAACTGTAAACAATTTTAAATGTTTCAATTACCTCTTGTTGATTCGTCATTTTGCTTAAACTATTCCCCACTCGTTTCGATGTACTCGCCCATGATCGAATGGCCGCGCTTTCACTGTTTGGGTTTTTACTACCATTTGACAAGTGTGACAAGATCTGCAGTATTTAAAAACATCACTTTAAAATTTCGGCCAATAATAATGATTCATGATCTTGTGATCAGTCTTATTGACTCCTAAATGACCAGCCAAGGGAGTTTCATGGGCTAGACTAAGATCTTCCTGTCGATATGACTTAGGAACGACAATTTGATAGCTCACTGACCACTCGTCACCAGTAGATACCTCAGGTGGTCTCCATTTCTCATAAGGACACCATTTTTCAAAAAATAACATACTGGAGCTTGTGTGGCTTCAGTTTCACTAATAGCTCTCTGAAACAAACAGGAGATCTCATGATCTTGTTCCTGTAAGACAACATGTGATTGTCTTTTGTCACCCTGATTAGAATAGAGAGAATAAGTTGTAAAAAGAGGATCACTGGGATCGATACCTTCTGATTGCCCAATATCAGGAGAGAAAGTGACCTCATCAAAAGACTGATAAATAGGATCAACTGTTGATCCAAACAAGGCTTGTCAGTTACAAGTGGGTCATTGCCTAGTAACAAATGGATACTTTCTATAGTCATAGCCCCAACAGTCACAGGTCAAGAAACTAAGCCTAATGCCAAATTAACACAATGAAGATCCACATTTATAAAGCCGCACTCTACTCCCTGAATAAGTACACTTTCACTAGAAGAAGATTTCTCAGACCAAGGCAAAGGACATGATAACAAAAGACTCTGATAAGCTCCTGTGTCCCTTCATATTTAATAGGGATATGTTTGGTAGAATCGCCAATAAGTGATATAGAACCTTCTGACATGAATGCTTCATAAGTCTCCAAAACAGAATCAGACTGGGGTTTATTTGACCCAACAAATGTATTGCTTTCAATACAAGACAGTAACCTTGACCTCTTTGAAATAAGTGCATTTGCAGAAGCTCTGTCTTTATTCTGTTGCTTGTTTTTCAACCTGAAGCAGTCAGAAATGCTGTGCCCTTTCTTTTTACAATAAGTGCACGTAGGAAGAGATAAGGATTTTGATCAGTCTTATCAGATGTTTGATTCATAACAGTTGTGCTGTTTTTTAAATTTAGAAGTACTCGTTTCAGATTGAAATGGTTTTTTTTTTACCAGAAAACTGTTGAGAGGAAGACTTATTGCCAAATGAAATTTTGTGAGTCAAGGAATAATCATCAGCCATACGAGCAGCATTTTCCAAAGTTTCCACTTTCTGCTCGTCAAGATAGGTCTTGACAAAACCATGAATGTACCGGTTGAACTCTTCAATTAATACGAGCTGTCTGAGGTTATCGTAATCTCGATCAACCTTCTTGGCTGAGCACCACCTATCAAACTGTCGTTTTTTTTCCCTTGCAAATTCGACATGAGTTTGAACAGTTTCTTTTCTACAATTCCTAAACTTTTGTCGATATGCCTTGGGTACCAACTCATAACCCTTCCAGATGTACTCCTTAACCACATGATAGTCAGTGCTTTGTTGTACTGAGAGTGAATTGTAGACTTCACGAGCTTTGACAATAAGTACACTTTGTAATAACAAAGTCCAATGCTCTCTTGACTATTTCAAGTTTTCAGCAATTTTATCAAAGTGAAGAAAATATTTATCTACTTCTTTGTCCTGAAAAGGGGATACTAACCTAATATATCTGGTAAAAACATCAGAACCTGAACTTGTGTGTCAAGGGGGGGGGGAGAGGGCTCCGCTTGCCAGTTCTAATTCTTGTAATCTGTATTGCATTTGTCTTTCTTCTTTCCGCATTTGTATTTCCCTTTCCTCTTTCTCTCTCTCTCTCTCTGCATCTGCATTTCCCTTTCCTTCATTACCCCCCCCCTCTCTCTCCTTCTCTCTGCATCTGCATTTCTATTTACCTCTCCTCTTTCTGAAGCTTTCTTAATCCTAATTCCATCTGGTTTTTAGAGCTGTAATTCCCTTAATTTCCAATCAAAACCAGACACAGACTTATCAATTAAACCCAAAGCACTATTATCCAAAATTTCCTTTCCCACCAAATATGGAGTTAAGATATTCTTTATCTCTTGCTTTGTCAAAGACGCTTTCGCTTTGGAAAGATCATAACGCCTGGCAAGCTCAAGCAACTCGTCCTTTTTCATAGACTCTAACCCTACCTGGGTAGGATTTAAAACAAAGTTCTCAACCTTATATGACATTGTGAATGATTGTTGGTTTCGCTCAAGATTTCTCAAATGGGTGAAATAAAAATATTTACCAGGGAAAAGGAAAATTCCGAAACAAAGTCAATGTAAGTAGTAACTTAAAAAAATTCAGATCCCGGACGAGCCCCCAATTTCTGTTACGACTTTAGGTCTTAAAAATAATGTAACAGTAAGAAAGTGAAACCAACAATTGTAAGTAAAATCAACAAGCAATTTATTTCTAGACAATCAAAGTGAAAATTTAAAAGACACTTACAGTATCGTGAATTAAAGTCCAAATAATCCAATAATCCTAAGTGTCCTAATCACAAGTCTTAAATATAGAATGTTCAGAATGAATTCCAGTAGCCTTGAATGTCCTGATATGTCAGTAGTCTTGAATGTCATGATATGCCTGAATGATGTAATCCAGACTATCTTTGAATTAATTCACTTAAATCCCAAAGCCAAGTATAAATCCAAATGAGAATGAGCACTATTAGTAATTTCAATGAATATTTCAAATAAATAATTCCTCTCTCTGAATTTGCTTTGATTTTCACAACTATAACATCTGATTACTAAAACAATTCCTTAATAGATTGATCTTAATGACATAAAGTTTAGCATAGGAATGAAATATTGTTTACCAAACCTGTATTAACATAAGGATAAGTCACCTGACAGAATATTCTAGAATATGAGTAACTCGAATGGAAATTTCCTGTGCTTACCTGACTTTTTGCACACCAAGACATGGAAAATTCCAATCTAATTTAATTTTTACATGCTATGTAAACAAGACTGACCTTGAACTCAAATGCAGTAAATATGTTGTTTACACAATGACCACTAATGTACAACTTACCTCATGGACACATATTATAAATTCAATATACATAACTATATATATATATATAGCACAAAGATAATACAACCTTCCACCATCATTTTAATTAATATATCTCTCTCTCCTGGAATTCATGTATTTAACCATTGTCACTGGTAGAGGTATAGATGGGATTTCATATCACATGGTTAAATTAACAGGGATTAGCAACACATATTTTGAATTTATAAAAATACATTATCTGCTTTGCTATTCTTGATCATCTGCTGTGAAATTGATATAAATATCTCTTTACCAACACTGCCGAGCAAAGCCATTTTAACTAAATACATGCTATAGTCTGACTAGAATGTCCTGTCGGTTAGGCTGACCATAATGTCAGGTCGGTTAACCTTTTTGTTTAGGAATAGTCATAAAGGCATAGTCCATTCCAAAAAGATGCATTGCAATGCACGTATTTTGTTTAGGTAGTATACAAGAGTCATCTCTTTCACATCAAACATGCACAAAACACGCACTGTTGTACCTATTTCCAGTAAGTACTGTAAGCTCTCATAACTAGGCTATGAAAGGTTGAACTGACAGATCATATTGTTTGAGCTGCATATGTAACTGTGATTGATTTTAATCCTGCACCTGGAATTGACCTGTATACTAGCCTCCTGATAGCGTGTTGTTCAGTAAAGGGCAAATTATATGTTAGTATATATTGAAAAAGTTCCCTTTTTAATTCGTATCAATTGTGCGATAAAGATACAATCGTTAAGTATTCAATACCTTCCTGGCGCGTTATCATGCTTTGTGCACAGACATGTTTTTTGCAGATATACTCTCGAGTCTGCCGTGTAGTCAATGGCCCTTTTTCAGCAGGATGTCTTGTACAGAAGATTGATTCATTCAGGAGGTGCTTGCTGGAGTTTAGTTTGACCAATTAATGTTGACCTTTGAACGTCACTCCCTACATTTAGTCTCTTGAGGTTTGAGATGAGTTATCAACAACTATCATTAACGAGTAAGTAAGATAGATGAATAAATTTCACGTGTTAAATCTCAAGAAATTTTACTGGTCAGACTTCAACCGGGTATTAGTTAGTTGTTCAAAACTGTAGAACCTTTACAGTACTTTTATTCTGCACAAATATTTATCGATGGGCAGATATATGCACCAATACACGTTAAATACCTATCAGTTACGTCATTATGTGCATGTCTATGCAGGTATATGTCTTTGTACAATGCAAACATTGAGATAGAACTTTGCACCTATAAAATGTTGGCATAAAGGGTATATTATCATACTGACGGAAAGCTACAATCGAGAAAAGCAAGCGATGAAGTAAAAATAAAACATCTGGAATAACGGCTGTATCAGCGATAAAGAACTCAGATAGAGAAGTTTCACTCTAATAAGCTACATCATTTTGAGACATCGAATTCGTCAAAACATCAGGTAAACACGCGTACACCTGCAAGCACGTTCAAATACAAATAGCTGTTTTGGATGAAATGAATTTCTGACACGTTTTCGAAAATGTTTACTTTATTTTCATCTAATTTTATTTATCACATGTATATATCAGTCAGATCGAAATTATAAAATTGTTAATTGCTCTGTATTTAATTGGACATATTTGTTTATATCTTTTCCTTTAGGGCTTTAATATAAAAACAATGCAAATAAACAGCACAGAACTCTATGATCGAACACGAAAATCCTCGGATATATATATATATATATATATATATATATATATATATATATATATATATATATATATATATATATATATATATATATATATATATATATATATGTAGAGAGAGAGAGAGAGAGAGAGAGAGAGAGAATGGTACACCCTCGATTATCGAGTACTTTGGGGAGGGGTGCTAATGCCCACTCCCGATATTAGGCGAACCTTCTTTTGAAACATAGTATTGAACGTTATGTAAAGGTGGACCGCCTTTTAGCCTCCCCATCGGCATTCTAGTAGCATCATCCCAGCCGATGACGCTAGTGGTTTTTCATACAATTATTTCCCTCACCAGCGTTTGAATTCTGGATCCCTGATACCAGAGGCCAGAGTGCTAACCACTAGAGTACCCAGAAGAGAACAAATTTCTTTACGGTGGGCTACTGCAGATTGTAATAGAATTCTTCTATTCTGTCCCAGGTTCGATATCCGAATAGTTTGCATATGATGAGATGGCAGCTTTAACACAATAAGCGATTCGCCCTCTATGAGGTCATCGTTGAATGTAAAATGTTAAGGAGACAATATTAACATTTCTTTGTCTATAGTTAGGAAAGGTTTGCTGTCGTGGATAGTGTAGCACTCTTAGCTTTTTTACAGATAGGAAATTCCATGACCAGCAGACATTCAATTTAGCTCGTCATCAGCCTTGATCCGTGAGTGATTAGATCAGTTGTGCAAGATTGTGTAATGTATGGTGCATTAAGGTAGGATATTCATATTTGATTCTGTTTGGCGGACCGTTGTATCATTTGTTTATATAAATATTCATATTTCGTCCGAAACCTGATTCAAATATATATATATATATATATATATATATATATATATATATATATATATATATATATATATTTATATATATATATATATATATATAGGTGTGTGTGTGTGTGTGACCTGTTGTTTCTAGTGATAGTGTTTGAATGTATTGAAGAAAAAAAAAAGAACAAAGCATGAAAGTTTATTAAGAAACCACCCTGTGTGATAACATTTACATTCGAGCTACATGTGACCAATAATACTAGAAAACGTCATGAAATCCTACATATGAGGTCAACATTCAGCAAAGTATAATCTTGAAATGTTTCAGTGATCCACTGTCTGTAAGTAAAGGTTATACATGAATGAAAATAGTCAGAGCCTGTATATCCCATACAATAAAAATATCGTTGGTATTAGACCCTAGAATTTCGATTTCCTATAATTGTCTCCGCGCCCTACACCACCTAGTCACGTATTTCCATGAACATATAGGTTATCACCGAATACTCCGAGATACACTTTTATACTTGAATGAAAAAAGTATCAATTCATCGCTTTGTTGCGATATCTATATTAACAATTTGGAAGGTTGGACGGCCCTAACCGTATTTGGAGAAAAAAATAATATCTTTCAAAATATTTGAATATTTCAATGTTTGTACAAATTGTGTTCTCGAAGAATTCTTACACCATGTAGCCAGGTTATGTACATTTGGTTATCATATTGGTTAGAATTAAAAAGTATGTGATTTCACCGAGAAATACGACCGTAAAATATCCCAATTATTATTAGGGTTAAAGTAAAAAACTAAATTCACTTTATGTTTAGTTTTGGTGTGTGCATTTATGCACCTTATGTGACGATGACCAGTAAATTCCCCGCATTTTGACTGTCGTCGCCGTCTCTTGTCTGTAAATTATCGTACAGTAATCAAGAATAACCATTAAACCGGAAACCAACGCTTTCTCTCACAGTGAAGTCTCAGAGCATGTACAAGCATTTGTAAAATAACTCAAGTTAATCCAATGTATTGAGGTATATTTTCCTATAAACAGGCATAGCGTCTATAACAACTGATTAGACAACTCTAAGGTAAAACATAAATACATCGCATATGCGTTCTAAACTAGATCATGAGATAAGAAAGAAATTCCTTACAATCATATCTACGAGGACATTTACTTTCATCTTGCATATTCGGTAAACGTTGCCTATTGATATTTAAAGTGAACACTTTTATCTTTGAATAAAGGGTCTTTAATTTAATTAGTAAAGTATAATAAGAGTGAGTAAGTATTGATTTAAAACCTTGGATAGATGAATTCGTGAACCGTTAGGGATTGTTGAGGGGCTTTGTGGTTGATGTTTCTCTTTGATTTGGTTTGGCTTGGAACAAAGTTCGCAAGCTGTATGAAAAGGTCAATCCATATCGATCCGTGTGCTTATCAGACCTGGTAAAACTTAGGAAGCCAGGTTACAATGAAAGGGAGTATAATAAAGGTAAAATGTCTGTGTAATATGCATGCTCGTCATTCAGAGAGAGAGAGAGAGAGAGAGAGTCTCTAATTCAGATCTTCTGCAAATATAATTTAACATGTTCTTAATAAATTGGTGTGTCAAGGTTAATATATATATATATATATATATATATATATATATATATATATATATATATATATATATATCATACAATTTATGTGGATTCGTGTTTAGTCTGTGGTTGCCCTGAACAAGGGCAAAGTATATTCAACAATCCCTATGTAAACAAATCAAGTGATACTTGCATAGATAAGAATCGTGTGCAATCCTTTTCTGACGCCTGGGCATGGACTGAGTTGTGTAGATGTATACATGTTCTTATCATGTGTCAATATTGTCATCGATCCATCAACTCACAATACCTATGCTTGCGTTTGTAGAACATATTTGTCTAATGAATGCAAACTAAAAAGAAACAAGAATGGATATATTTAAAATATTTAGGGTATTGGAAAAAAATGTTGACAAAAAGTAGGAAACAAAAATATCGTTCATGGGTAGTGGAAAAAAAGAATCAGGTAAAGTAAAAACATAAGAAAGTACCTTCCAACACTCGTACATACGTGATCCGTTATTTTCCAATACTCGGCCCACCCTTTGAAAGTATTGGAAGGGTAACACAATGTAAATGACTGCATTATGTTTATACAGTTAATGTTCTTTTCTATAGCTTGGAGTCTTGAGCATTTATTTTTTGATATATTCATATGCTACGATTCATCTTTGTTTCATATAAAGCTATATAGGCTTTTGAGTATGTCTCTCAGAAAATGTTATTAAATTTCACCTGTTTGCACATTTTTGACTCCACAAGAATTAGAGAGCGCAGGATAATCAGATGATAATATTGTCATGGTCTCGACTATATTCCACGAGTCATTAAAGTTTATGTACCCCTTTGGTCATTACATCGTGTATTTGGGCAATATGACTTCAAACGAGTACAGCAAAAACTATACACTGTAATTAGTACTGATAGAAAAACAACCTTCCATTCACATACACACACAACCTTGTTCTCTGTTTAAATCACGCGGATTAATTATGGCACAAATGGTCTGATATATTTTTTGTAACCAATATAATTTCTAGAAAGTAATTGTAAAATCCTAACACATATAAGATTGAAAAAATGTTGCTGTACTTGACACATGTGTTAACGGTGTATTTATGTTGACCAACAACGCAACAGCAGTAAAAAATAAATCAGATCGAGAAGTGTTTCATGAGTATATCTATTTACTACCAGGGACTTCTGGTTCGTGCACCGAAAGAAGTGTTCCATAAGCATAACTATTAGTTAACACAGAATTCTGGTCTGTGCACTGAAATATCAGCAAATAGTTAACCAAATAGCTTAAATCCTTGCGTATAAAATTTACTGTCTCAAAATGCACTCTATAGATATTTAATCAATTTTACTTCATTCCTGTTTTAAAGGTAATATCATGTACAAAAGTCCTGGGACTTGAAGGTGCAGAGTCTTTACTTTTCTTTAATAGAGACTCTGCAAAGCATACCATAAGAGGGAACTTTGATTTTCAGTATTTTTGCTAGAGCTATGTAAACGTTCTTTTAGAAATGCGTGGATAATCGATGCTGTTTGGTCCAAAGTGCTACTTGCTTTATTTAAAAACATACAAAAACTCAGAGCTGCAAAATGTTGTATTTAAGAGCTAAATACGCAGACATTTCTTTATCGAAGATACAGGTAAAATATAAACCTAAATCAGAAGGAAATACATGGGTGACACGCAGCTCTGCGTGCATTTTGGGACAATGAAAGCTCAACACGAAAATCTTCATCCCGGGTGCCTACGCCAATCCATGTTTTATGTTTTGTAAGTTAATAATAGACAATTTGAATTTAATGTGCACAGTTTTAAATGTTTTAATTGGGTATTGTTAAAGTGATAAGTTCATCTTATGAAAATATTTGTTTAAAAATATCTCATGATTATTTTATGAGTATCTTATATTCGTGTACTATACAGGATAGTGTCACAAATATATTTTAGAGTGTTCTTCAATAGAAGACAAAGTATCTGTAAGTGTCCGGTGAAAACTTACCTCATGTTTATTTCTATCGATCGTGTGATCAAATGTAATAGTTGAGTATTCGCGACCTTCCTGACGGCTTTATCATGCACCGTGCAGTGCATAGAGATATATTTATTACATATGTAGATAACCTTGTTCCTAGCTCAACCGACTGATTTTTATTACCCCAAAGTCTAGACCACCGGGGCAACCACCTAATTTTTGACCCATTTCTTGCACAATTTTTTTGTCGCCTTTTGAAAAATGTTGCTAAAGCAGTTTCAAAGACTTTGTTGACTACACTCTCACTTTTTGACCTATTATTTTAAATTTAAAAAAAACTGAGCTAAAAGTAGAATATAAAAATAAACAAAAATTCGCACAAAGTTCTAACTTTTAGGCCAACCTCCTGATTTTGACCCTAAATATTTGCCTTGCCTCCACCCAATTTCAATTCTGAAAAGTTTTATTTAAAACCACAGGCCCTTGCCCTTTAAAAAAAAGTTGTTATGACATCATAACTATACTAGTCTTTAACATAGTTGCTAAAACTACAACAACAACAACAAGTCCAAGTTATCTAAAAATGGTTCTTATAACAACCGGGCCACCCAACACACCCAGGACATATGACTAAAGTGTTTTATTATTTACATAATTAACTAAGAAAAATGCTTGCAAAATACCCACCTTGCTTTCTCTTGTGAATTTACATAGGAAAGAAACAAATTACCCACGAGGGGGGGGGGGACACATTTCTTTGCAGATCTTTTCTACTACTACCCGCTTTTAAAATTGTGTGCTCCTTTTTCTACATACACGAGATTCTGTGTCATGCTTTGTCATACCTTAACAGTTTGTATTTTATTTTTTATTGAGCTTTTTTATTTCTGCGGAGGTATTTTTATCTGCGTTTTATGTGGCTACCTTTAGGCAGTAAGGTGATGCTCAATTATATATGCAAAATATTTTAGGCGGAAACCTGGGTTCGAATCCTTAACCTGTAATTTACAGGTCGGACACTTAGAGCACTTGGCCCATCTCACAAAGTTATTAATACTATAATTTCTAGCATATATGAGGATTGAATACACACCCCGGCTGTTAGCTAGTTGAGATAAATACAAATTTTATTAATAACATCTACAGCGAAGCAGCCTCATAGCGTTCTATAGTTTTATTCAATTTTGTTTTTCTAAGGCTCATACATATCGCCCGGCAATAATACATTTACTTACTTTTACATCAGGTAAACAAAACCAATCTACGGCAAATGTCCTGTAAACAGACGAAGGTCACGTCGTTATGTGTGAAATTCTCATCTATACGGGTCGATCTGTAAAGTCACCTACATTATAAACTCATACCAATTAATAATAGCAAGTATCTAGTTATATAGCTAAGTAGAGACGTACTGACTTAAAGTCTCAACCATGACGTCCCGTCCCGTGCTATCAACGAAACTTTTATAGAATTTAATTTTCTAGACCTTAAAATATCTCAATTAAAACCACTTTCATTGTTATTTTGTTCTAATTATTGTAAAGGTCCCTATAGCCACAAATCTTCCTGCATATAATCTAAGGAAGTGGGACTTCAACATTATGGTTCTGTCACTCACTAGGATTTTGTTCCAAGAAGGAAGGAATTATTTTGTTCGTGAACGAGAAAGTAAAAAAATAAAAATAAAAATGAACAGACTGTATAAGATTGTAGCCTTCTACTATCAAAATCAATCGAATATCAATATTAAATTTCTGTACAAATGTAGTAGCCAGAGAGCTATGTGATGACCAAGTTACATATCCCACACGATGTTGGTGTATGTGTTGGATATTTTTACATCGTTCCAAAACAATGCCGGTATGATTAATATTATTAAGAATTCTTTGCAAACATAAAGCATGAATATGTACTTTTGACTTTGTCTCTGGAAGTGGAAAATTGTCAAATTAAATGAAATGTTGCATTGTATGGAAGAACATTATTATTACTTTTAAGCCGATATTATATACCTTTTGATAGAAGTTAAATCGGCAAGAAGATTGAAATGAAATCTATATTTGAGAGGACACACATGTATTGGAGTACTACTCCTCATTATCCGTTAGTAATCTCCAGACACACGAGACTGCAACCGGTACTGTCTGTGAAACTAAGCTCAAACCAAAATTTAATACAAACCAGTCGAAAATGAAAACTACACAAAGTAATCTAGTCTTATCTGTACAGTATAGTTTTCATCGTGACTGATCTACTTGTCAAATAACATGACTAAACACAAACCAACATAATTCAGAAATGGGTTACAGTGACACAGTGTTCTCCAACCAATGTACTGTGTCCTCATGATGCACATACATATCCAGTTGCCTGATTCTGCAAGCAAATGTGCAAACAAGAGAAACGTGTCTAAACGGAAAATTAAACAACAGGAGCGTAAAATAAATGCCACGAAGAATTAGGAACCGACCATTTAATTTAGAGGGGTGGGGTGGATGGCGGAGAAAGGCACCATTGTGAATTTTTCCAAAAAATTTCCGACCCCCAAATAACCTGAAGCAAATAATATTGCTTTGATTTGTAGAAAAAAAGAAGTTATTCTATCCATCATATTAGTTGAAAAAAAAATATACTGAGACAAAAAAAAAAAAAATCCTGGTTGGAAAGAAACTAATTATTGACATACTTTTTTCTTCTTTTAAAATATTAATTTCATTGTTCTTTTATTTTAATATTTACATTCGACAGCCTGAGCAAAATTAAAAAAAGAACATTTCTTTCTCTCTTTCACCGTCCTTCTTTCTTTTCAGTGTTGAAGTAAATATAAAGATTATGATATCAGTAGGCTAGTGCTGGCTTATTTTGATCGTCAAGTATTCTCAGAAAATAACGTTATAAAGACCATATCATTTTGGATTCTACCATAGTTTCGATCAGTATATAAACCAAAGACCAACATTTTCAAATTTTCCTTAGCGAAACCTGGGTTTTCACCAGTGCTCAAAATAGTTCAGATACAAAGTTGAAAAGTCTTGCGTTGCCCTCAGTGCTCAGTAACCAATTCTACTGATGAAATAAGTCTTCTGTTTACATCAGTCTGTCTGCCTGTCTGTCTATTATCGCGCCCACGAGAAAACGTTTCATATGACATTGTATTACTGTAATAACGTTAACGAAATGTCGTCATGAAATATCGCATAACATCTAAGTGGACTGGTGCTCTTTAGTTTTCACCTCTAAGCTTTTTCATAATAAAATAAAAAAGAAACTCTGCTACTTTTCGGGAGTAATAATGAAAACACATTCCAAGAATGACTTGCTGTCTTCAGTGGTAGATGATGCATTTGTGTAGGTGTTAATATATATTTATTTTACTAAATTAAAGGACTCAATAAAATATCGTACATACATACGATCAGTCGCGGTATTCTTGTAATAAAATATATTGGCCTAAAATTTCCATCCATATTATATTATGTTACTGTAGTCTCTGACTTCACGTGATAACCCAGTTTTCACTATAGTAGAGGCTCCAGGTGGGGAAATAAAGACTACTGTTGCACATTTCAATCCTATATTTTAAAAAAAATATTGATGGGAAAAATCGCAAACGCTGCTATGGTAAAAATTAATGAAACATATTTCACAGCAGGCAAAAATAACTGAAATTATAATGCTATTAACAATCGCTCAGTTCATCATTGCTTGGTGATAACGAATAAACTAACTAACTTAGCAGAAAATTGAAAATGACAAGCACGTAAACACATGTAGTGAAAAGAGAATCCTATCCCACGATTTCACATATTATGCATAGACCAAGAGATGATGCGTTTCACATTTGTGAAACAGGCTCGCATTTCGAATTTGGAATGAACATTCTAGTGACGAAAGATTTTGAGAATCTTATGCTTGCTGGGAGAGAGAGAGAGAGAGAGAGAGAGAGAGAGAGAGAGAGAGAGAGAGAGAGAGAGAGAGAGAGAGATAGAGAGAGAGAGAGCATATTTCTTGACGTGATGCAGATTCGTCTTAGACAAAGCCTCCGCTTGACTTTGAGAAATAGATGACCATGCCATATCTTGCAAGAGGAAAAAAAAATGGCTACATATCTTATTTCCTGAACCTCTTACATAGTCTACATTGGTGAATACTAAAGCCATTGCTTTGATGGGGCGATTTCTCCATCGTTTTCAAATATTAATACGATTGTAATGAGAGTTAAAGTCACTAATTAAACAATTGTGTCACTCCTGAGAGAGAGAGAGAGAGAGAGAGAGAGAGAGAGAGAGAGAGAGAGAGAATGGGGAAGGGGGAGGGGAGGGGCGGAAGAAGAAGAAAAATGATAAAGTCCTAAATATGTATGACATGCATAAGGGAAGATATATTCCTAAATGAGAAAAGAAAGTGGTTCTAAAAGTTTTATCGCCACCATGGCGATAAATGTGGCATCACCACTGTGGCGATATCAATTTTCTCCCACTGATACATTTTACTTTATCATTCTGAAAAAATATATAATAAAATGTATTATTTAATGGATGAGAGGCTATTAAACAAAAAACAAAACATAATAATTCAATTTTTTTTAGTGTTTTTACTGTTGGATATTGTGTTCTCGACTGAGGTACGTGGGTCTTGCAAGTTAGCACCGTTGTACTTCGGTCTCGTCCACAATATCCAACAGTACGGACGCTATAATATTGTAAATATTTAAACGAAGCAATAATAAGTAGATTTAGGTTATCCTCACGTTTTATCATATGCCATTTATGATTGTTACCATGTGAATTTGTTTGTCAATTCAATCAGGTTATTATTGAAAGCGTAAAATGCCAACTTAAATGAAGCAAACATTGGGAGGTTTTTCGTGCAATGAGGTGAGGTTTTTTTTTTTTTTTTTTGGGGGGGGGGGTAGAGTTTTTTCTCTGTGTATGTGTGTTTTATTTGCGAAACCGTGTAATGATAACTTAACATTTTCAACAGGAAATATTAAATTTCCTCCCTTAAATTTCTAGACGTATACAAAAAGAAGGGTTTGTTTCCTGCGGATATGTAGTGTATTTCAAAAGATACTGGAATTACGAAGACTAACCGTAACAGGGCTCTTGCAAATGAATATAAATCTGCGATTACAACGGGTTCCCAAATGGAAAAAATAAATCACTAGATATTTTTAAAATGGCGAGTGCGAGGCGACTATGCTGTTTCAGAAGGATTTAAACACAAACGCTTTTGGTTTATTAATACCTTTTATGAAAGTAAATTATACCTTAGGTCACGTACAATTAATTATTCTGTGACCTATGGAATCTGCCTATGTGTGGTTGAATAAGAAATACCCTATTATAGAGAATGAGGGACGCTGATTAGCTGAAGAACATTTACAGAAGCTTACATATGGGTGTATTGTACGGAATATTATGCTTGAACTTAATTACATGTTCATTCTATCACTGCAACCTCACAGGTAATGCCAGATGTAAATGGGGATATTTCTCTGGGCTCTAGTTTAATAGTGCGCTCCTACAAGGTATGTTTTTTTTATAAACGAGTCGAGCAGCGTTTCGTTTTCTTTGTTTTAAAGGTTAGCTCTTGATAGATCGTGCATAGGATGCAAGCATGGTTTGTAGGTCTTACCACTTTAGTAGAGTAATTTTGCAAAACATTAGTATTACGGTCATCGTCGCAAACCAAGTGATACATTCTGCTACGCTCCTTTATCACCCGTGACTGCCTGTGCGGAGATTTCCTCGTTTCTCATGAATATGCATAAACCTGCTTAACCAATCACTGCGAGCGCGAGTAAAATCTTCTCGACATTATGACCCAACATGATCTTTCACGCTGTTTGAATGATCTAGTCAAAGTTTCTCTTTCAAACCCGATCGATAAAACGGGCACTTTCATTTATGTGTTGGTGTTTGTTATATTGTTTTGTTGATGACGTATCTTTGTTTAACAAATTCATGAAAACGAGGAAATCTCCACACAGGAAGCCACGGGTGATACAGGAGCGTCACGGATTGTCGCCCTTTGCTTGCGACAATGCATTACGGTGAGCTGGAATTGAATTAGTTTTTTCTTGTATCATATAGCAACAAATATAGCCTGTGTAAAAAAAAACCCAGAACAAACATACCCACACACTTTCTCGTCTGTTTTCAATCGTCCATTTAAAGTGTATATGTTTGAAATGTTTACGACTAAGTTTTAATTTGCATAACTTTTACGCACATTTACTTACAGGGCAATGTTTTAGTCAGACTACACCTTTAAAACAGGTTGCAGCAACACTTTTGTTATGCAGCGCTATTAATAACACGTGTTTACGAAAATCTAACCGTAATAAATTAGAGTACCAAAATCTATCGTTCAGTTTTCAAAATTAGAATTAGATGATTGCAGTTATTAAAAGTTAGGAGAGAAAAAGCTATAGTCTTGATACTAAATTCTGTCCAAATATATTTCATTTTTTAAAATATTTTCAAACTGTGTACCCGAAAAACCGGGTCACTAAAAGAGGTCAGAAGATAACTATCTATAATGATGTGCATCTTGTTTCTCTAAGTTAGCAAGTAATTTGTGATGTCCTTTTCTGAATTATCCCAAAAGTTCATCCATTTTCTCATGTTTTCCTGTTATTATTACGAGTGGATCTCTCCCGCATTGGGTACAATAACGCAAGTGGTCGAAAAGACTTCTAACTTTCATATTACTAAAATTTTTAACTTAGGACTTAATTATCTCCCGAAATCCTGGTTTATGAAACGTTATGAAAATTAAAGTCTCTAAAGTAGGAGAAGTTGGTTCCAAGATTGATTTCTCTTTTCTAAGTTTGTACACGCATGTGTCTCGTAAAAACATTTGCTAGACATACCCCTGTAAAGGAATAGAACAGAACCAAATGCTACCAATTTTGTGTAAGCATATTATATGTCGCGAAGTAATTTCTTAAAAAAGAACAACAATTTCGAATATTTTATATAGACTAGGATTCTGTGTAACAATCGCAGATTACCCTCTTTTCATGAACTATGTGGCATTTAGCGCTGTAATTCAAGTTACTTAGGATATACAATACGTATCCGCATAGTACACAAGATACTTCCTGTTGTATGTATCGGAAATGTTTAGGCTGCATTTTTTGGAGGGAGATCCTAAGTATTAAAACAAATTCCGGCAATTGCGAGGCAACTACGCTTATGAAAGAGGATTAAAAGAGAAATGAATATGAATAATTATTATGAAGAAAATAATTTTTGGCAACAAACAACTAATTATTCTGTGAGCCATAGAATCAGCGCATGTGCTTTGTGGTGGAATAATAAATAGCCTGCTTAAGTAAATAAAAGCCTCTGATTGGCTGAAAATAATTACAGGAATTTTCACGTGCGATGTGTGTCGGAAGAAACCTATATATGGGTGAATTGAACGCAATAGTACTCTTAAAACTAATACCATTTTCATTTTATCGGTGTCGCTACACATGTACTCTCGGATGTAAATACATATGTTTGTCTGGGTCGAAGTTTGGTAGGGGGTACCTACAATATATTTCTTTCTTTGAAAAGACCCACGCAACATACCATCTTAATCGTTTTTAAAGTTTACTGGAATAGATTGAGAATGTACGCATGTTTTGCAGGTATTACACAAAAATATAGTACTATTACAAAATATTAACGTTACGGCCTATGGTAATTGAAGTAGTTATTTAATCCTTACGGCAACAAAATAAATCCTGCGCAAAAAGATCTGGATGAAGTATGAACACACGCATTTTCACCCGTTTTGGAAACCAGTTACGGTGTACGTAATTCAGTGTTTACGAAAGTTGTATTTTGCCTATTTTTTATCCACTTTTATTTATAGTGCCAGTTTTTAGTTAGACTGTACGTTTAAAAGCAGGTATCCCAAGAGAACTTTATTAACTGCTTGTATCTTTTAGACAACGCTATTAATAAGGACTGCACCCAGAAATGTATCCGTCAATAACTAAAGGACCTAAATATATGGGCAATATTTTTTGTTATTAAAACTTATGGAAGAAAAATGGTACTTTTTGGGAGTAAATTCTGTCCTATTGCATTTCTAACATTTGTGTCAAACCATGTGCATGTACCTGGAAAAAAAACTGGGTCAGTAATTAAACTAGGTTAGATGATAGCTATCCATTATGATAGGTTTCTTGCATTTGTAGATTAGCAATTAATTACAATGTTTACTTCTTCTTCTAATTTTTCCCTATATAATGAATTATTATTGTAATATTGTGTCCCTATTTTTATTTACGGGTAGCACTCTCTCCGCCTCAGGTAGATAAACGCAGTTTTTCAAAAAATACTACTTCACTTCATATGTATACAGTTATTAACTGCAAACGTCATTAAAAGGCACAACTTTGTAACTCAAACTTTAAAAAATGGAAGTCTGTAAAGTATGAAAAGTTAGTTGAAAGATTTATCTCCACTTTTTATGTCAATGAGTGTAAAGACATATATCTCGTATAAAATTGTGTTAGATACACCCTTTAAAGGAAGAGGGTCAAATGCTACAAATTTTATATAAGCACATTCGATAATATGAAGTAATGTCTTGAAAAAACACAAAAATCACGAGTATTTACATCAACAAAAAACTTATGTAAAGATCACAAATTATCCGCCTCTCCACAAGCCCTATTGTAATTCGCGTCGTAATTCTTCTTTTGGTAGCTATCAAATATTTCGGGCGAGGAAGCACACTTAATGTTTTAGAAAATTTTATCAATTTATCATTACGGCTGGTTCCCAAAAAAAAATATCACTAGATATCTTCAAAACGGCAACTGAGATTCAATAATTCCCTTGCAGGAGGATTCAAAGAGAAGTTTTTTGGGATATTATTAATTATTATGTAAGAAAAGTGTGACTTTAGGTCATATTCAGTTAATTATTTTCTGAAGTATACCCTGCGTAACAGAACCTGGAAAAATATGCTCACAGTTACAGTGCATGTTTACGAAAAAGTTGTATTTTACAAAACTTTACGCACTTTTGTTTGCAGGGCCAATTTTTAGTCAGACTGCACCTAAAAGTACATATTCCGTAGAGCTTTCTGAACTGCTATGTGTTGCATCTCTTAGGCAGAACTATTAATAATGCTGGCCACCAAAAGTCTATCTGTCATAAATTATTGTGACTAAATCGATGATCAACATTTGTTGATTTTCAAAGCTTAGAACTAGATGATTGCAGTTATTAAAGATTAGGGAAGACAAAACTAGAGTTTTGTGAATAAATTCTGTATTTTATTTTCCACATTTTGTCAAACCATAAACATGTACCAGTTAAAAAACCGGTTCATTAAACGAGGTTAGATGATAACTATAAAAAATAGGCACCTTGCTTCTGTAACTTAGGAATTATTATATTATTTTTTTTTGGATTTACCCCTGCTTTAAATCCATATGTTTCCGTTGATACTGCGGGTGGATCTCTTCCCACCTGGGATACAAAAGGGCAGTTTGTGGAAAAAACTTATTCATTTCAAAATTGGTACAATTTCTAACTTTAGACTTCATTATCGCCTATGGTTATGGGTTCATTTCTCAAACGTTATGAAAATTGAAGTCTGTGAAGTAGAAGTTGGTTTCAAGATGGCTCTCCCGTTTCTATGTCAATTTCTGTACACGTATATCTCTCGTATAAACGTTTCCCTGACATGCACCTCAAATGATGAAACGCAAATGCTACGGAATTTGTGTAAGTATATTTGATGACATGGAGTAATTTCTTGAAAAGCACACACATTTCGAATATTTTATATCGACTAGGAGCTTATGTAACAATCATAGATTACCTACCTTTGCAGAAGCCCTGTTGGAATTCGCATCATAACTCAAGTAGCTTACAAAATATTAGTATACTACAGATCCACATGTCAGGCAAAATAGATTTCTTTGTATGTATCAGGTATTTCGAGGGAGTAAGTTTAATAGTTTTGGGGGAGATATTTGATCTATTTATCCTTACAGCTAGTACCCAAATAAAATTGTCAAAAATAACTAGATATTTTCAAAACGGCACTTGCGATTTAACTATGCTTTTTCAGGAGGAGTTAACGAGAAAATCTTTTTTTCTATGAATAATTATTATAGAAGAAACAAATGACTTTAGATAACATATAAGTAATTATTCTGTGAGGTATGGAAGCAGCGCATGTGATGTGTATTGGAATATATCCTACCTTATATAATAAAGTTCGTTGATAACCTGAAAATAATTGAGGTAATTTGCAATGCGATTTTTGTCGGAAGAAGCTTATTTAAGGGAAGAATTGTTCGGTTCAGTAGGCTTGAAATTGATACCATTTTCATTTATCACTGTCCCAGCACGAGTACTCAGGGACTTAAATAGGGAGATTTGTTTTGGACGAATTTTAACTATGGGCACTTAGAAGGCATTTTTTTCTCTAAAGCGAGCCGCTGCAGCATATCATTTTCATCATTTAAGAAGTTTACTCTTGAATAATAGATTGTCCATAGGGTATAAGCGTGTTTTGCCGGTATCTCCACAAAAGTATAGTCATTTTCAAAAAGTTTAACATAACGTTTTCTGAGAATGGCATTTGGTGTCTATGCCACATAGAGACGAATCTAGCTTTTGTGCAATGACCCGGATATAATTTGCTTATTCCCTTTTTCCAACCGTTTTATTGATCAATTAAGGTGCTTTTGATTTCAATGTTTTTGTTTAAGTTGTGTTTGCCTAACCTTTACGAACTTTTATTTACAGAGCCAATTTTTAGGGAGGCTAGACCTCTATAACAGGTGTTTTCTAAGAGAGCCTAATGAACTGCTGCTTATTGGATATTTTAGGCGGCACTGTTAAAAACGCTTATCTCTAAAATTCTATCCGTGACAAATCAGAGTGCCTGAATGTATGATAAAAAAGTTTCGATTTTAAAAATTGGAATTGGGTGATTGTAGTTATTAAAAGTTAGAGAATTAATAATTACAGTTTTCGAATAAAAGTTTGTCAAAACAAAAATGTTCCCGCCAATTTTGTTCAACCGGGTACATGTACCCGAAGAACTGCGTCAGTAAACGAGGTTAGATGATAGTCATACGTAATTTAATTTATGGTAATTTTATGTGCCTTTCTTTTTCTTCTTAACTTTCATCCATTTTTGTTTTATTTATCCCTGCCTCCCGTACAATAGCAAATTTGGTTGAAATGACTTCTCCCGTTCATATTTGATGAAATGTGTAACTTTAAACATCATTAACGTCGGATAGAATCGCTTGATGTCTCAAACCTTATCAAAATTGAAGTATGTGCAGTAGAAGAGGCTGGTTCTAAGATTTATCTCCTTTTTCTATGTCAACTACTGGTCATTTCTATTTCTGATATAGACATATGCCAGACATACCCATTAAAGGATGAAAAACTAATTGCTACCGATTTTGTATAAGCTTGTTCAATCACGTTGAATAAGTTCTAGAAAAAAAAAGAAAAAAAGAAAAAAGGAAAATCAGATATTTTCCATCGACTCAGAGACCATGTAAGTCTTGCAGATTGCCTGTCTTTGCATGAGACCTATTGCTGTTTGAGCAAATCGTTTAAGGTAGTATGTGATAATTTCGTAAATTGGCCCATGTCAAATTTCCAAACTTAAGGCTATGATGTGTTTTATTTTTCAGCTATTATTGTTTAATAGTTAAATATATGGATATATTTGTGAATTAGTTGCTTCGGGCTTGTGTTGTTCTTGAAATTGATGTGAGGCATGAACACCTCCCATAATTACCTCACAGTATCTCGACTGCGATATACCAATAGTCGTTTAGGAAGCAGAGCTAGTCACCCATGGCAGTAGACATGTAGGTATCAAAAATGGCTTGGATGGTAACTATTTTGAATTGCGTCAAGCTGTTTAGTACACAATTTTTTTTCTCAATATTATCACAGAGGGAAAGAGCTTGCATTTACATCGTGAGTATCAGTCTTGCAAACAGTGAAGCATATGGAATTTTGCGGGCCATATTTTGCTTGATAATAATGAAAAATTTAGCGCACCAACTTAGTTTCTACCTTCATGACCCCACTGTAAAGTTGACATCAGAGATTCATGTCTCACACTTTAGCGATAATAAGAAATGTATCAATGTTATGCGTCTCTCTTGAAAATTCTAGGGGCAGTTATCAAAGGGGAAGAGCCTCAAAATAAGTCGAGAATGTATTGGACATAATGGTTGAGTCAAATATATCCTATGAGGTAAATATTCTGTTGGGTTTATGCAATATGTATGTTCATTGCTTGGTCATGATCCAGCAGTTCTGCCAAAATCAGAGTTACACTTCCTTTTATCAACTTGAAGGTAAAGATACATGCCTTGTCTTTTATGGATTTTAGCAACAGGAAAAACATTTTCACATTCATAGATTTGAAACATTCTAACTAGTTCAGAAAGTTTGCTGGAGTTAACAATACAATTTTTCCTCTGAAATTGTTATATTTTCACAGAGTATTAAAAGTGCATCAGTATCACTTGTTTCTTTTTTTTAATTTTTTTTTTGCAGGTCTTAATTTGAATTGTATAATATTAAGATTAATTGATCATTCATGGTGATAGGAGCATCAGCTTGTACGTCATCCAGAGACACATCCTGATTTAATATTTGTATTGTACCGTATCTTACCATTTACTTACATTTTGCAAACTCTAACAATCCTTAAAGTCAGATGTACGTGAATCTGAGTCTAAGAAGGGATTTCTCTGTTAAATTGTATGGAGTATGTACATATGTATGGTCAATTGCAGTGGCCATTTATCATTGGATTTATTTAATATGTCACTCTGTAAGTTTAGCAGGATCCGACACAGCAGTATATCGATGTTCCAACACGGCCTAAAGTTTGTTGATTAAACTTTGATCTCTCCCAATTATCTAGACTGTGCTGATTCCCCCCCCCCCTCCTCCCCCCACCATTGCGGGTGATATTAGCACCATCAGAATAATAATGAAAGGTTAGGAACGGTTTTGTTTTATATCAGGCTCAAAGTACTTCTAAACCACATTATTTACTTAACTGTGTGGTAGCCTTTTGTTAAGTTAGTTAGTACACTTTAGTCAACCTTTTCAGTTTTATAATTGACAACTAACATAGTTTCTCACATTCTTTCATAAAATTTGTAACTCCAAAATCCTTTCTTGGCATTCAAACAGCATTCTATTGGTAATGCCCTCACGCTATAATTGTAAACAAAGACATGAAGCGTCTGTGGTTGCACACAATTTAAAATCTGTAAACAAATGCAGGCTGTCATAACTCACGATATACACAATGCAATGCCTTGCCGCGTAGTAGTGACTTTTCTAAAAGAGTAATAACATTATTAGTTTTGCATATAATATATTTTCCTTTATACCATTTTATCAGATAATGTCTTAATATGTGATATGTACACAACTTTTGACAGAAACAGTTTTGAGCAAAATGTTTAAGGTAGCAGGTGATAGTCTTGTAAATTGGCCCCTGTCAAATTTCTTAACTTAAGGCTATGATGTGACATTTGTAGCCATTATTCTTTAATAATTAAAGATATGGATATATTTGTGAATTAGGTGTTTCGCGCTTGTGCTGTTCTTGAAATTGATGTGAGGTATGTACACCTCGCATAGTTACTTCACAGTATATAGACTGCAAAATACCTATAGTCGGCTAGAGAGAAAAACTATCCACCCACAACCATAAACATGCGGGTTCAAGGCATGTCGAATATCTCAAAAATGGCCTGGATGGCAACTATCTTGAATTGCATATATCCTTCAAAATTAGAGCGTCTAAATGTATGATCAGCAATTTTCGATTTTCAGATTGGAATGACGTGAGTGCAGTTAATGGTTGGGGAAGAAAAACTACAGTTTTGGAACTAAATTCTGTTCACAAATGTTGCACTTTTCAAAATTTTGTAAATCTGGGTACATGTACCTGGAAACAAAGAGTTCACTAAGCGAGGTTAGATGATGAATATCTATAAAAATAGGTATCCTGCTTCTGTAACTTAGCAATTATTGTATTATATTTTTTTTTGATTTTTCGCTGCTTCTCTCTGTTTAATCATCTTTCCTTGCTTTTAGTACTGGTGGAAATCTCCACATCTCGGGTACAAAACAAAACAAAACAAAACAAACAAAACATTTCTCTTTAAATTCTTCTCCAAAAGCATTGTTGCATCGCAATTGCTGTTTACGTGATATCTAGTGATTGTTTTATATTGGGGGGAACCCGCCGAAATGATAATTTGATAAAGTTTTAAAAACAAATAATTCAAATTCCTCCCTCAAAATGCCCAATACATATAAAGAGAGGTATTTTAGTTCCTATGCAGATATGTAAAGCATCTACTAAGCTACCTGAATTGCGACGCTAACATCAATAGGGCTCATGCAAAGACTGACAATCTGAGTCGATGGAAAATATCAGAATTTGTTGGGTTTTTTTCAAGAAATTACTCCAGTCATCGAGATAATGAAGGTCGCTTATTGACTGAGAATAATTTGCGGAATTTCAAATGCAACATATTTCGGTGCAATTGTTCACATGGGTGAATTGTACGCAAAAGTAATCTTGAAACTAATTATTACCATTTAATTTTATCACTGTCGCCGTACAGGTGCTCACTGATGTAAATGGGGAGATTTCTATGGGCGAATTATGATTATTGGCATATCATACTTTTGTCGTTTAAAAAGTTTACTCTTGAACAATATATCGCGCATACGATGCAAGCGTGTTTAACCGGTCTTACCTCAAAAGTATATAAATTTTGCAAAATATTAACAGTACGGTCTATTGGAATTGAATTAATTGTCTGTATCCTGTAGGAACAAATACAGCCTGTGTAAAAGCACCCAGATAATATATGCCCACTCGCTTTCTCGCACGTCTCATCGGTCACCTAAGGTTCACGTGCTTTAATGTTTACGAATAAGTTGACTTTTTCCTAACTTACATGCACTTGTATTTATAGAGTCAAGTTTTAGTCCAGTTGACCTTTCAAACAGATATCCTCGGAAAACGTTTTGGACTGACGGGTATTGATTTTTTGCGCAGGATTTAATAACGCGCCTCCTAAAAAGTATATCATACAAACTTACTGTGTCTAAATGTATGATCAACAATTTCCGATTTTTAAGATTGGAATTACATGACTGCATTTTAAAGGTTGAGGAAGATCTACAGTTTGAGGAATTTTTTCTTCTCACAAATGTTGCATTTTTCCAAATTTTGTCAAACTGGGTCCATGTACCTGGAAAATAAAGTGTTCACTAAACGAAGTTAGATGATACCATCTATAGAGATAGGCAACTTGTTTCTGTCTCATAACAATTACTTTGGTATTTATTTTACTTCAGATTATTCTATAAATTGTATTTATTTACTCATTTTTTCCCTGTTTTCATTACGAGTGGATATCTCTTCGTCTCAGTTACAATAACACAATTGGTAGAAAAGACTTCTTCCTGTCATTATTGATAATTTCAAACTTTAGACTTCATTATCGCTGAAAGTCAGTTCTTGATTCAATCCTGTTGAAAATTGAAGACTGTTATGTGGGAGAAGTTGGTTCCACAAGCCACATTCTTTATCACATAGACTGTTTGCAACAGAGCAAAATAGCTTTATACAACAAACTTACTCACCCCTGAACTATGAGTCGTTTATTTGTACATGACACACAGAACAAACAAACACATATGTATGTATTTATGCATGTATGTATGTTGCTCGAATGTTGCACATATAGGATATTGTTGTCCATATGGACCTATATATCCAGTCACTGGAGAGGAAAGCTTAAATAATTATTTATGACATCTGTGACAGTTACAAGTGATTATACATTTTTAGCAGGAAGCTATTTACAATACATTCTCTATCTGTCTATCCATGTTTTTGTGTGTATCATATCACCAATAACCATTACACACGAATAAAATATGTAGATAGACATGAATGTAATGTGTTACTCCCAGCCGTTTTATATTGTAGTCACGGAACAGAGCACTTATGACATTTTCTGTACAAAAAAATCACAATAGCATATCGTAATGCCCACTCGTAAAATGTGGAAATTGTCTTTTGGATGGCAATTTATATCAATTTCAAATATAGCTGCATATAAAATGTAGATAAAGTAAAAACAAGTCCATGGTAATTAAATTCATCATATTTAAGATAAAACCCTTTTACAAACGTTAAGAGAATCACAATAATGACTATAATTAAAATATGTCAGTGTCTTCCATTTAAATTAAGAAAATGTTAAGTTACGGACGGGACTGTTTATCTCTACTTAACTTTTTAATCATATACTTTATTCATCGCTTGAAATATAACAGTTGCATGTACAAAGTACAAAATATGTTAAACCTTGACCCACCCACCCCTTGTATGTCTGGATAGCAATATTGCTTCCAAATATCAATCCGATGTATCAATTATATGCAAAGTCATGTTATATCTCTGTGTTACCAATATTGCTTTGTTTTCTTTCAGACACAATGCTGCGTGCTATTCGACTGAAAAATTTTATTAAATTTGAAGAGGATACTTTTATTCCTCTTCCTTATCATAATAATGGTGCTTATTTCTTTGTGGGAGAAAACGGATCAGGTAAAACAAGCATTTTCGAGGCCGTGAGAAGATGTCTCAGTCTTAAGTCCAATACATCGTTTTCAACCATGCCCATAAAGGAGCCTATGTACATTATCTGTGATTATGAATTTTCCGATGAGTTACTCTTAGGTACATACAAACGCATTATTTCCTCGATTGTGCATTTTCCCAAGAAGGCTGAAAATCCAGAGAATGCTGAAAATCCCAAGGAGGCTGAAAATCCAGAGAATGCTGAAAATCCCAAGAAGGCTGAAAATCCAGAGAATGCTGAAAATCCCAAGGAGGCTGAAAATCCGGAGGAGGCTGAAAATCCCAAGGAGGCTGAGAAATATGGAAAAGTTCTTGTTTGTTTTCCAAAACAGGTAGGCAAAATTGATGTGTTCATGGATGTAGTGAGAAGACAAAATGATGACACGAAGGCTGAAAATTCAGAGAATGCTGAAAATCCCAAGGAAGCTGAAAATCCCGAGAATGCTGAAAATCCCAAGGAAGCTGAAAATCCTGAGAATGCTGAAAATCCCAAGGAAGCTGAAAATCCCAAGGAAGCTGAAAATCCCAAGGAAGCTGAAAATCCAGAGAATGCTGAAAATCCCAAGGAAGCTGAAAATCCCGAGGAGGCTGAAAATCCCAAGGAGGCTGAGAAATATGGAAAAGTTCTTGTTTGTGTTCCAAAACAGGCAGGCAAAATTGATGTGTCCATGGATGTAGTGAGAAAACAAAATGATGATACGGAATATAATGTGGCAAACGTTCAAGTAAAGTTAGATCACACTCAAGAAGAAAAATTGAAAGAAACACTCCAATCTTTAATAAATGGAACAGATAAAACGAACGAAATAAACAGTTACTTGCCATGTGTAGAAGGAATTATCAAAGAGACCGCCATTGAAAAAACTCAGAAAATAAATAATGAGACTGAGGTTGAAAAGAAGCTAATAGCTTTAAGCAAATACGTTGTTGCAACCTTCTCGCAGAGAGCAATCGGCCCTCTGCAATGGTCAAAAAGTGCGCTTATAAAAGCCGAGGAACGGAAGAACAACTACAGTGTTGGAAGAACACGGTGTGAGATAATTATTCCATTTCTTAAGGGGAATTACTCCTACAAAAAAGAGAAAGAAGAACGTCTCTTCAAAGCGCTTACTGGAGTAAGTAATTATAAATTTAGCCTCCAAAATGAAGACGAGATCATTGTTGAACTTGACCAAAAGCGAATTGAAATGTTGAAAATTCCCCAGGGTATATTGGAGGCTAAAAATCTTTCTTTTCTTCTGTCAAGCGATGATTTCAAGACCGTCTTGCTCGAGGAACCAGATACTGGTATGCATGTTCGAATGATTCAGATAATTCGAGATATAATTCTGCCGCAAGAAAAAGACAAAGTAATTATGATCATCTCGCACAATCCGGCATTTATAAACACTCGTACTATTTATCGAACAGCAAAAGTCTACAGAGAGCAAGGACCTAAAGCAACTTCAGGAGTGATCCTCTTGTGGAAGTGGAACGCTCCGATAGGAAAGAGTGGAACAAATGAAAAGACAACACGATTAGTCGCCAGCGAGAAATACTCGAATATTTTGTTCGCATCAAAGGTCTTCTTTGTTGAAGGTGAGTCAGACTATTTGTTCATTACACATCTTTTTTCTCACCTGTTGGATCCGGAGAAGAGTAACTCTTGTATGAAAGTGCTGGAAAAAGCAAATATCATGGACGTTGATCGGATTTCAGTCCTACAAAAACTTAAAGATCTAATCGCTTCTGTGCATGTAGTGAGCATGGATGGTGCAAAAAGCAACGTGAGATGGAATGACATAAGCCAAAGGTTGAAAATAAAACGAATATTTTTATTGGACAGGGATGCAGTCATTGAGACGAATCTTACATCAGCTCCAGAATTTGTGTACAAGAAGGTACAAAACGAGTTGTTTCAGATGATGACAGATGCAAAAAGTAATAAAAGCAACTTACCGCATGAAACATTAGTCAAAGATTTAGATAGAGCAGCTTGGATGAATAAAGAAGATAGAAAACCAGACGACAGATGTGACATTGATTCTGCATATAAAGCCATATCAGAAAGATTGATACAAAGATTTAAAAACGGACAAAGCCCCGATTATGATCCCAAAGAGGATGAGAAAGCATATCTTGAATACTACTTCGCCGTATGTAGGACCTTACCCATAGAACCAGGACATTTAATAACAAAATTTAAAGAAAATAGTATCAACATTGTATCGGACGCAATAAAGAGGTCATTCACAGACCATATAAAGAACAGAGAATGGGAAAAAGCCCGTGATTCTCTCCAAAAAGATGGGGTATTTGTTTGGAACGTAGGTGCTTTAGAGGACGCATTCATGGAACTAATCATGGAAGGAGAGGCCAACATGCATGATAAAGACAAAATCGTAAAGCTGAATGAAAGATATAAAATATTATCTTGCCATAATCTTCAATTCGACTTGAAAAACTTTCCGAGAAAAGGACAAAAAAATCGTTTGTATATGTCTGATAGCATTAAAGAAGATGATATTCAGGCAAGCATTGACATCGCTTTCCGATTCTCTTCAGAGAAATCAGATATTGTGAAGTTGATTAAGTTTTTAGTGAGTTGTGCACTAGAAGAAGTTAATCTTTCGCCGTGGCAAGCAGTCGCAGGGAAAGTCGATGGAATTTGTCCACCAAAGACTCCTGCAATAACAAGAACAGATGTTTCACCCAGTCAAGCTGTAGTAATCTAACATATGAACAATTCCATTTGCTGATATAGCCGATAATAAAAAATGAATGACATATAACAAACTAGTTTGCCGAGCATTGCGCTATCTGCGAATAAGGTTGCAAATGTTCAGCTGTTATGGTAATACTGGGGTGAATTTGCAAAATTTGATTTGATGGGTCTAGTTATCAAGATTGCGAGGATGACGAAAATCTGTGACGTACGTGCAGGCATATAGCACTAGAGTTAATAGTGTCACACCAGTTCCCCTTGTTCAGGTTTGATATTTCTAGTGTCATAAAACATCATGGCTTGATTATGTACTCTACTAAAATGCTTATGCAAACTTTTATGAACCGTTTCTTAACACTGGACCTTGAGATGACTTTCCTTTTGGAAACAGATATTTAATGCAACTCTGTCTTTATTATTTTGAATCAGTAAATGCGGAACATTTGAGTACACGCGAAAAGTTGGGGAGGTTGATGACAACAGGCATGAGTTGGGTCAGTTGCTGGAAAAAAAAACTATATATATATATATATATATATATATATATATATATATAACCGTTTTGGATCATATAGTAGTAGCAGTAGTAGCATGTCCACTGGCTTTCTATGTACAAATGCAAGTATATAAACGTGGAAGTATAATTACAAATTGACATTCATATACCAAACATAGAGGAAAGCGCTTATCCATGAATGGATGGGCTGTACAAAGTAACTTCGTGTATTATTCGTATACTTTATGTACTGTTAATTTATTTGTTGTCATGGGTATCAATAAAATGCCCCCGGGATCTTATTTGTTGTCATGGGTATCAATTGTTGTGGATTTGCCAACATATGACATTCGGTTGGCATTTAAACTGTAGATTATGGAAGGGGTCCAACTATTTCCACAGAAAGATTATTATTCTTTGGGCATTTCAATTCGTGGTGTGTACGAAAACCATTACCCCGCAAGAAATAGGAACTTCACAGTATCTTACATGACTTTGTTCAGTAAATGTATAAAATGTACTTTTAAATTGTTTATGTAAGAAATTTTTATTTAACCTTAACTATATTGACTATAGTGTTTTGATCATGTAAACGTTAGTGCTAGCTTAACAAGTTCTGTTACGGGTGTGCTGCATGGTATATGCTTATACTGGGGTTCATTATTAGACGATAGTGGAACTTAACACGTCCTTAACAAATCATATTATCTTTATCGGAAAGAGTTACAGTACTTTAATTGTTTTAGCCTGATCCCGTTCATATGCATAACCCTCAGGTTACTTACATAATTGTTCCTGGCAATAGTTTTAGGTGAATGAGCTGGATGCACTATATATATATATATATATATATATATATATATATATATATATATATATATATATATATATATATGTTGTAGGGGTTTTGTTTTACCTTCTTTTCCCCACATATATCTGAGGGAACACTGGCCTGCAATTTTAACTCTTATTCCCTCAAAATTCATTGTCTTGTTAATGTGCTAACATTGTAGAATTTACACTATATAGTGTGCAGATATCATGTCACAGTGCAATGTAGATATCATATCAGAATGGTGTGTATATCATGTTACAAGTGTGATAGTATAGCATTCTGGAATGGACCACTACGTGTCAGTACGTATGGCATGCATGAAACATGTTTGTTTGTTGTTTTTTTTTTAAAAATGAAAATGTATGACTGTGCTCATTATAGAACCCATGACTTCGCTCTCAAAATATAGTTCCAAATATGACATGTGATACCCGTTTGTAGTTAATGCCTTAGACATGGATGGCGACAAAAAATTGGTTTGCTGTTTCTCTTATCACCGGTGCAGTCGATATCATCTACGGATAACGCATATAACATTAACTATTTTTGATATATTTTGTGTCACTTAGACATTTAGAATCCTGTTATGGAACTATAATCTTCACAATAACGAATATGTAAATATTTGTTCTTTCATTAGCATGTCAGAGATATCAAATATGCCTGTCTTTTTTCATCGTCAGTCACAATTTGCTGAATTATAATGTTTTTGTTTCTGATTTGCTGTGCTTTATATTTGTTTGTGTAGCTTTATTTCATGACTGTATCAGATTTTATTATTTTCTGTCTTTATGTTCGTGCATGTATATTTGTTTTAAATTTAGTATGTAGCAAATTATTATTGTGATATGCTATCGTAGATGCATTGTCAGCGTTATCCAAGACAATTAAACATTTTAACAACCGAATACATAACAAACTGATTTAGAAATCTATGTACGACATACGGGATCTTGTCGTTAAGATAATTACCTATTTTTACATTACTGGTACCCATAGTTACGGACTTAAGTACATATCCAAGTGTACGCCTGTTCCTACACAAACATCGATGACATTTCAATCGAATTTCCGTTGGGATTTTTTTAGCACATCTTTAAATAGGTTACATTTTAGTAGTCCTTAAATCAGGATGTGTAAGTACTTGTATTGAAAAAAAAAGACTTCAAAACATTACCATACCATTAGTTCCATCAGAGAGTTGTCCAGTTTTAAGATGCCTTCGAGTTTTTAGGTTCGCCTCTTATCAAATGTTAATCAGATTAAACCATTAAAATATTGTTTTGTTTACCACACATTGAACTTCACCGTTGACTCGTTGCTAATTTGTAGTACATATATGTTACTAAAACTGTTTAAATTCAATACGACTATCGAGTAAGAAAACGTTGCAAGGATTAAATTTTAAGATTATTTGCAAGCAAATTGTTTTCTTAAGAAATGTTTTAAAATAAACTATATACATCAGTAGTATGATAATGGGACTTTCGGATCGGTCTAACTTATATAGACGAATGTGAAAACCTGATTTTTACATCGGAGGAACCAGTCAAACCAACTGCCGGCAAGTATTGATTTCATGACGTATAGCGAGTTGATCTGTTTGACTGTTACAATGCCAATAAAAGAAATATATTTTTGTATTTGTTCCAATCACAGTAATAAGTGGATAGATGGACAAAAAGGTTACCTTGCACAGTTTCGCATCGGACTCGGAAAGACGAAAAATTTGGATAAAGCGGTGCAAATTAGTGAGGGTGGATTTCCACTTCACAAGTTACAGTTCCACCAGGATTTGTAGTCAGAACTTTGTGGGAGGTAAAGGACCAACGAACTTTAACAATTTGCTATCAGTTTCCCAACACGGACATTTAAATTTTCAGTAGGTATTGATAATAATAATAATAATAATAATAATAATAATAATAATAATTCCACTCATGCGGCCCAAACAAACTGCACGTGATAGAGAGTGCATTTAAAGACGGTTAAGCTCAAAATATGTATGTCGGAGAGATTCTCGTTGTGTATGTATGGATGCTTCAAATCTTTAGTAACTTGTATTAAAAGGCCTCCTTTACATCATAAGGACTTGTGTGTACGTTTTCACTTAGCATGTACCGTCTAAAAAAAAAAATGTTTGCCTACTTTATCTAAAGCCCAGATCGTTTTAACTTGTCTTTGCCAGTGTAAAGAAGTCTCATAAAAGCGCGCGCGTGCCCGCGCGCGCGTGCGTGTGTGTGTGTGTGTGTGTGTGTGTCTTTGAGCAAATGAATGTCCTTTGAAGTTGTTGTAGTTGTAAACTATCTAGCCTATCACATGTTTATAGACTCATTTACAACCTAATGAAGGCTCAACACGCAGGCCATGGCGCGCTGCATGTTTACATTTATAACCTGAGTTCAGTCATACACATGCTTAATTCAACACTGTTCAGTCACAGCTTGGGTGGGGGATGAACCTATGAAGAATGCCTTTGTGTCATGTGTTTTAAACCATTTTGTTTCTTTTCACTGTAGCATTATTCTACGACCTATCTACCAGTAACCTTGAAGTGTCTGATGAAACAGTTAATAAACAAATTACAATAATGATGTTTCATCAGACGAGGAACTTGAAGCTGGAGTAGTATCTCTACCGGCTAGCTCTTTGAATGCATCAGTAAAGCTACATGACTATTGTGGTGCAGTTTCAGAGGTACTAAATATCCAAAACCAAAGTACGCAACCTCATGTTTTTAAGTCATTTAGGACTATTCACACCCAAACAGAATTTGATGTATGGTTCAGGGACTTTAATGCACAAACAGACTTCAATGTATTTCATTTAACCAATGATGCCAACATTCACGTGGATATTCCCACAATTGCATATGATGATATCAGAGATAATGATGACAAAATCCTCTTCTCTACAGGGATACCAAGTGCACTTGAAGCACTGTTTGATAAAGTAAGAGAAAATTCTAATAAACAAACATGCAGGAAGAACATTGTTGGCAGTAGAAACGTTGCATTTGAGGAGCAAGTTGCACATGATTCGGAGGATTGTCAAAAAAAGTGATCACAATGACTCTGAACGGCCTTGATCATTGAGGCTGATTGATGAATTCTTCCTTGTGCTCATGTGGATCAGACTTTGGCTTCTGTTGGACGATTTAGCTGATAGATTCCAAATATCTACCAAGACACGTGAAACAATATTCAACAAGTGGATTGACTACCTTGATATACAGCTTAGTTTCTTGGTAAAATGACCAAGTAGAGCGACAACTTAAGAAACTAGGTCTCATTCATTTAGAAAAGGTATCCAACTTGCCGCATTTTTATTGACTGCACGGAGATCAGAACTGAAACCCCAAGCTCCCTAGTGCTTAGGTCTGCCATGTATAGTGATTACAAATCACACATGACTTTTAAATCTTTAGTTGGAATACATCCTGCAGGTATGGTTACTTTTGTGTCAGTCTTGTACACAGGAAGCACAAGTGACAAGCACATTACTCCCTTGTGTGACATTTTGGACCTATGTGAGGAAGGTTATGCCATTATGACAGATACAGTTTTTTTTATATCAAACCTAACCACCACAAAAGGTATAGATCTCATCATTCCACCCTTTAAAAGTAATAAGAAAAAGCTATCCAAGCGCGAAGTATAACAGACTAAAAACATTGCAAATCTATGGATCCACATTGCAAGAGCAATAGAGAGGACAAAATATTTCAGACTGTTGCAGGGTGTGATGCCAATATCCATGGTCAATCAGTCGTCAAAAATATGGAAACGTTGTGCAAAACTTACTAATCTACAACCACCATTAGTGCTTAAAGAATAAACAAATCTTATAAAATACACAGAATTCCAGTTGTGTCTTTATTATGATCATTAAGATCTTTGTCAATATTTTGTTTTTGACTCCGTCTCAAGATTGTATAAATTTTAGAAATATAATTATACATTCACATACTAGAGTGCTACTGACCATTAGGTAAACCAAGTTCAATGACTTTTTTTGCATTGGAGTAATTATATTATCCTAGGCAATCTATGTTGCATGTACACTATAAATATTACTATGTGTGCTTTAATCTTGAACAGTAGATTCACTGGTACACAGAGGTCAACACCACACTCCTTTTACACAGAGACATCTTCCATAATTAACAATATTTGTTGCACAATTAAAACTGTGCTCGAAATACATTAATTTAAAAGTCAACTCGGACAAATTCATAATGTGCAAAATGAATATATATATATATATATATATATATATATATATATATATATATGTGTGTGTGTGTGTGTGTGTGTGTGTGTGTGTGTGTGTGTGTGTGTGTTTTGTTTCCATTTAAATCACAAGTTTTAGCATGTAACGTACACCTAACTTATTACTTTCACTATGAAAGTGAAAAATATTACCCAAGCACCATGTGGATAACTAAAAACATTGACATAGCTGTTCCTGTTACACTTATGCTTGTCAATGACATAATAAGTCAGTGTTTGATATCCTTGAATGAATGACATAATATAATGAAAGAAATGAAATTGGATGATAAACATACAGTTATTATGTTTTGTTTGATATAAGTGATGTTATAAATGAATTGCAGATTTTTTGGCTTCTTTGATTAAATAAAAAGTTTTCATCTATATAACTAGTTCACATTATCACTTAAACATTCAATGACATAGAAGGCTGATAATCCACTCATATACACCTGATACAAGACACCACCATCAAATACAGAAAAAAGAACCATTCTATGAAAAACACGTGTGCATCTAATATAACTAATAACATTATTCCAACACACATGTGTACATACATGTATTCACCATCTAAAGCAGTGACAACTTTATATATATATATATATATATATATATATATATATATATATATATATATATATATATGTATACATTAATAGAAGCAGTTAGAGTTTTATATAACACTAATACAGGAGCAAACCTCTTTGCACTCTTCGTGAATATAGAAATCATTTAGTTTATGGACCATGCTACTCCACAATATGTCATCGAAAACTGTTCTTTGTATATTGATTCCATTTAGTGTCCATACTACAAAGTCACAGTACTTTCTGTTACTAATGGCCATCTGGCCTTGAATTTGGTAATAATATTTGTGAGTGCTTTTCAGAACAACACAGTTGTTTTCATTCAACTCACAAAATAATTTATTGTCTTTAGCACACTCTACAGGGGAGCTCATTCTCCACTGATCGGATGAGCGACACTTTACCTCAAGCACACATTGACCACAACAAATGCATGATACAAGCCCATCAGGACTCGCACCAAGGTGGGGACAATTATGTGAACAACAAGGCCACATTCATATGTATTGAAACATTGGTCCACCTTACTCATGTGACTAACATATCTTCTTCTTGCAGCAGGCTCATGACCACGTCCCCATTTCAGATGTTTGTTATCAAAGTCTCCCTGGTAAAACATGGAACTAATTACCTTATCAGGTTCTTGAATTTGTTCGTCCCTTCTCCTACTGATCTGGCCAAAATGGGAACGTGTAATTCTCTTAGGTTTCGCCAGCGCGCGTGGAAGGCGCCTTATATACAAACGAATACAGGTCTGCGCACGGTCGCAACTAATGAGTTTTAAAAGGACCTTTTCAAGATCATAAATAATGTCGTGTTTGGCAAAACGATGGAACATCTCCAGAAACGGGTCAGAGTTGACCTTGTCCGAGAAACTGAAGAGGGAAGGCTTCGAAAGCTCATCAGGGACCCGGCATTTGAGTCACGCAAAATCTTTCATGGTGGGCTCGTTGCCGTACATAGCAAGAAAGCTAAGCTAAAGTTGATCAAACCCATCTACGTTGGGGCGTCGGTATTAGACTTGTATAAACTGCTCAAGTATGAGTTATACTACGATAAGATCAAACAGCGGTACAATGACAACATCAAGATGCTGTACACGGATACTGACTCGTTGTAAACACACATTAGCACCGATGACGTCTAGGCGGACATGGGCGAGACGTCGCTGGTAAATGAATTCGACACCAGCGAGTATTCGAGGGATCATTCGCTGTTCAGTAACACCAATAAGAACGTTGTGGGGAAATTCAAAGATGAATGCGGGGGAAAGCCCATCGAAGAATATGTGGGACTTGCGCCCCAAAATGTACTCGATTGTTGTTGGATCCGGTAAAAAACATTAAAACGGCAAAGGGAGTTCCTCGAATTGTAGTCGCGAAAGATCTCAAACACTACATATATGTAGAATGTTTGCGCGAGCGGCGCGAATTCGCACACTCAGCCAATCTTTTCCATTGAAAGAAACATCCTATGGGTGTGTATCGTTGCACCAAGGTGAGTTTGTCTCCGCTGGATACTAAGCGATGGATTTTCCCCGATGGAAGCACTACTTAGGCCTACGGGCACCACGTAATTGTGAATCACCTTCCGATTTCAAAATAAATCTTGGAGATAGTTCCTTATACCCGGGAACGAATTGCAATTTGTCTCGCACCAATGATCTACAAGTAGGATTTGCCTTCCTTGACGGAGCTAAATGGTAGCGTGTTGTGCTGTGCCGGAAAATCAATCCGGTCCGAGATCGTAAATGCATCGAATGACCACACCGGATCAGTAGCACGACGTTGCCCACCTTCTAACTCCCCGTTGCATAGACATACCGAACCAAATTTTTTCCCAGTGGGGCTAACGCGGATGGTTGTGACGCCGCTTTGTGGGCAATGGTGACAGTCTTCTGCCGAATCGCCTCGGCGGGTTTTAACCTAATCGTGCGTGTGGTTTCATTGTTCAATGCTGCTATGACCGAGCGAAGCCGTGTCACCCACTTGCTAGACCGCTCTTTACGATTCATTAAAAAGTCCTGCGCATACTGGTGCCCGAATAATCGATCCGCAAGTGTACGGTTGAATAGTTCCACAATGGCCTCGTCACGATGAATATTAACATGTCCAGGACGAATCAGCACCTTATGTTTCGCTAACAACACAGCAACGGCTGCGGACATTCTTTTCCCCGTGTCCATCTGCACCAGCTGTGGTCACGTTAGCGTGAAATGTGTATAGATACGTTTAAGCGCGTCTGCGACATTCGCTGTGTCTTTAGACGTCTATGGCTCCGCTTCCCTAAGCCTGCTGGCAACATCTACGACGGTCAACGCGTACTTGTATGTGCTTGCATGGCCACGCCCAGGACCACGTACCTGATCATGTGGGAGAAATAAAAGATCCGTCAGATGAACTTCGTTGGGGGCCCTCACATCAAACCATCCACGGGAAATCTTCTTTGGCGCGTTAAGTAAATCTGCCACAACGCTTGTTTGGCAAGCCACGCACGAGCAACCCTGTGGGTAACTTTTACCGGGCTCGCTTACTTTTCAACGACTGATTCACCCTTCCAAGAACCGAGAAGACTGTAGTATGTGACGGACAAAGTTCGCTCAGTGACCAGCTTCTTGTCCATTTCTATTTGTTATATAATACTTTTACCTCCATTGAACGGACTTTGTCCGCTGCCAATGAGAATCTTAGCCATCATACCTCTTTTGATGATCCATCTGGCGATTCTTTCTTCAACACCTTGACCTGCGAGTGCATTCAAGTCATGGATGCGATCTAAATCCGCATATTGATGCGCACGGATATCACCTGATGCTTTCCACGCGAGATCGGTAACATGCAGCATCGAAGCGGTTTATAGGTTCTTCTCAGGGCTTCAGTCGATTGTTAGAACCAAGGCGTATGTCCTACCGTGTCTCAGGCCCGCAATAATTGTATCCGAGGATAGGTGTCCCTGGTTGCTTCACTAACGCAGCAGCGATATTACCGCCGAGTTTTTTTTTAGACCCGCGGGTTCTCACGAGCGTGAACTTCTTTGATCCACACCGAACGCAAGTTCCCGTGATCGCGGTTCTGTTAGTATGCGTCCGAACTCGAGTTGGATTTGCAGTACGAATGTTCTTGCGGTATCGCACATAAGATGAAGGCATGATTGAGCTATACAACAATTGATATTCAGCATGGCATCACGAAAAATTAAAGCCGCAAAAGATTTTACCGTCATTGACTTCTCTGCGCAAGCAAAGCCCTGACCACCCAAGCACATGTTTGCAAATTCAGTTCGTGCACGATTCATTAACCCGGCCGGATCCGGGAAAATCCAACTGTTGTTGAATGTGCTCATGATATGCTAACGTGGGATCAGCTGTATGTGATTGCGCCGTCGGCGGACAACCAACCATGTTATGATGTACTCAGAGATTTTACGGAATCGTTTGCGTCATCGAGAAGATCGTCGTCCACCATTGATTTCTTTCCCACAATCGATGAAGCTCCCGCCCTTAACTACCTTGATCCGAGCTCAAATGATGTTGTCGTGTACGACGATATAATGCTTGAATACCATGAATACCCCGCGAGAATGTGTTCCCGAGGCCAGCACAAAACACAGAGGTGATATATGTGTCACAACGATACGCAAGCGTACCTAAAGTTACCCGGTACAACTGCAACATGTTGATTATATTTCGTGGCGTTAACGCGCATGGTCTTGCAAACATTCATTGGACCTGGCGTGTGGCCGACAACTTGTGGGATGTGTTTCGAAATATATTTGCGTGGGTCACCCATGACCCGTATAGTTACCTCAATATTGACTTGAGTGGACGCGCAGGGTCTAAGTCTCGTGCGGGTCTGGATGTGAATGCGTCTCACACGAATGTGTCTGACAAAGCAATTTAACAGCTATAATAAACATATATAATGACTAAATCCGCCAGCGATGCCATATCAGTGGCTGCTAACTGACGCCGCAAAGCTGCGCGCGATCAACTGCAACTTATTCGCGGGTACATAAGCGCAGGCAAACGTGTCAAAAATATGTTGCTGTCGTGAGACCTCACAGCGGGCTTTGAACAAATGTTTGCACCGCTGATCTAACCAACAAAAGAGATTGTAGCCAAGACCGCGGAGACTGTGGAACAAGCGAAGAAAGTCGTGAGCACTACCGCCACGATGCTGAGAACAGAAAGACAGCCTGGTCTTATCAGGGGTGCGCCAGCACAATTAGGACAAATTCAAAGACAGTTAGAAGGCCTACAAGAGGATGTCGGTGAGAAACTTGCGCGTGTTCCACAAGAACAACCAATCAAATACATATCACAGTTAAACATGGAAGTTCAAAAGTTTAATCAAAAAGCACGGCAGATGATCTTAACGAACCCCTAGGGTTTTCCGCTAATATACCCAATGCCAAAGAATTAAAACAAACTATATGTTGGCGTCTCAACTAACCAAAAACAGGCAACCGAGTTACATCCGCGATAAATGCCCGAATGGGTATACAGGGAGTGGATTGAAAAGCAAACAATAACCAATAAAGGTGTTATGTGACCTGAGTTTTATAACAATGTTCGCAACTATCAAATCCTAAGTAAAGAAAAGATCAAACAAGTCTGGGAAATTTTTAAACATACATTCAAAGCAGCTTTTTAAAAACGCTATAGGGGTTTCATAATCTGGAGTCTCTGGTGGATGTGCTTCCCACGGAAGAAGAATATCTCTCCCCACCGGAAGATCTCCCCCAGAAACCACCTAAACGTTGAAAAGGTCTCGCTGGTAGTGGACGCAGATGTTGCATCACAACAAAAGGTTCCACGGTAGGGTTCAAATGCGTGTCTGTAGACCAACAACAGATCAAAGAAGTGGTGGATCAGTTGGAAACACTGGTAGGATCGGTTCGCGCGGGCAACAACATGCCAGAAGTCATCAATGAGGCCGCATCGATTTGTCAGCGGTTGCTTACCAACGACATCATGGACCAGGGGACTTTTCGCTCGTTGATGCACGAACTCATTGAAGCACTCGATGATGTATATGACGAACGCGCGTGCACCGATGATGACCTCTGAGTCGTTTTCCATTGAAACACTTCGTGTTTTACACGAAATAAATACTGCGATGCAGCGTGTCGTTGCAAATACAACCCTGAACGTTACTTAGATGATTACAATCTCATCAACGAAACAAAATTGTATGCGAATTTTTCTACACCAATCACCAAGGGGAATCCCGCACACTTGAGATCGCACTAGTATCGTTGCGCGTGTATTACAGTTGGCCTAATTTCCTATCACAGCCGTATTGGTGGCGGATGATGGTGCAACCTGGGACACTGTTGAACTTTCCACGGGCGCGTACGACATGGAATCGATGAGATCCGATGATTTTGTTGAAGACTGGGAAAGACTCTACAATTTTCATACGCGAACAGGAGCCCACACTCAGCTGTGTCATCTCGATTAAATCTGCACCGTACGAGGTTGACATCACACAGTCATTGCTGAGAACAATTCTCGGTTGGCCTGTAAATATTAATGAGATTCCTGTGAACAAACAGATCGTACGCGCAGAACCTGGAGGGTCTGGATACTATATCGCTCCAGACATTGTCAGGATTATCCCAATGATTCAGATCAATCTGACTTGTGACGCCATCAGTGGTAGTTACGAAAGGGGAGCCTCCGCAAGCGTAGTCTGCTCCCGCGGTTGCAAAAGTGGGTGCGTTAGGGGCCGTTGGAACTGCATCCGGGATGGCTCTCAAAAAAGCGATCGGTGGAAAAATCTGCATAGCATCTCGTAGACGAATAAAAAAGGAAAAGGTCTTCAACTACTCGGGACGACTTCATCAGGCCGAGATCTTCGGCTACCCGGTACGACTCGCAAAAGGTCTCGCGCCCTTTGACCAATTTGTATTTACTCGCTATGACTCGTACTGGCTTGCACCGCCACTTAAAAGTTGTTAATTATTAAACCCCGGACGCTGGCTCTGGACGACCACTGTTTTATTCAACGCTGCCGTTGCAAATTCCGCTGGGCGGCCCCATATCAGGAGATTTTGTTGCTGAAGCACTGCTTGCACTCGCGGGAAGCAACCCAACCGCGCAAACACTTATTGATTTTAAATTATCACCTAGAAAGTACGCTTAATAGTATACGAAAATGACTATTAATATTTACGAGCGCTACAGCACATGGACCTGACGCGGCCGTGATGTGAATCTGACCGGGTTTGCCACCAAAGTGGATTTAACTGAGTCTACTAGCCGGGTTATTGTTAACGTCGTTGATGTCTATGTGACTTAAAACGTCTAACATAGACATCAACGACGTTGTTATAAAGCCGCGAGGCGCCGTCGCGAAGAACCTGGTCGAAATCACCGAGAACCAGGGAATCAGAGTCTCTATCCAAAAATATATCAACGATGCTGATGCTGCGGTGTTATCAGCCTTACCGTCACCACCCCGTGTAGTAACTTCATTGGGCATATACAGTGGAATATTAACCAGTGAAGGAGAGGAAAATAATGATGATATAGCAAATGGAATACTTGTTTTGATTGGTGTCGGGATGGCTTTGATAAGCCCAAATCTTACACCTTAAAGGTGCTCGAGTCTGGATCGTATTTGTTCATCTTAGCCGGATTTAGTGGCGGGTGGGGTTCAATGACAATAGTGATAAATGATTACCAGCGTGGTAGGTCATCAGTAACACGTACCGTCAAAAATAATAATGTTAAAAATGCTTTCACATATACGATATCAGTGTCGTTGGTCACCAGAGATGAATTTAGTTCGACAGATTCCACATCTATCCGATCGGGTACTTAACCGTCTTAGGCGTTTATGTTTAAGAATAGATTTATCGTTACATATAAGTGATGGATTCTGAACGCGATAATGAGGTTGCGGAATTTGCCGACAGGGTGTTGGACGGGCTGACAGAAGATGCTAACATTGATAGCAATTTCGCATCATAGTGGTGTTAGCAAACCCTCATATACACTGAAATATAATCTTGTTAAGGGTCAAATAGAAATAAACAGCTGGGACCACCCTGATGTACAAACGCCAACTCGAGGCCAGCTTGGAGTCATGGCATTAGCACGTGAAAACGCCTGGTCGCAGACTACACCGACAGGCGTGAAAACACCCAGGAATAGTTTCTACAACGATGAAGTGCAAGTCACCGACAAATCCACGCCGATTACATTCCCCGTCGATTGTGCTAAACCAATATTGACTCAACTAAGACGACTAATCTCGGCTGTTATTCAACAAGGACGCACTTATCCATGTAACGCTTCGTGCTTGAAAACGAGAACAATCGTTTCGAACAACAATCAATGGCGCAATCAATATAGTTCGAAATGAAGGTGGTGCCAGGCCCTCAGAACTTACACTCGCCGGAGATTTAAATATTCTCCAGGAAAACATTTTCTATGAGTATATGGCAGTTGTACCAGTAAAAAATGGGTAAAAGATTAGAAATGCGTGTGCGTGCTGCACCTGGACGTGATGAGACTGCACAGGGTCTTCCTGTCGATCAATTATACTACGCGATCATATACTGTGATGGACCCTCAAAGTTACCGACGCGAAAAAATAATCGAAGTGAAACAACAGCTGCGAGATGAAATCATCAAGAGAATCGAGGTACTCGCAAAATACAAGCACATTTATAACGTTATAGATGCTGTTTGTGGACTTGCCGCCGCCACCACTATTGGCCTTGGTGTTGCTGGAAATGGATTTGTTGTCGGAGGTGTATCAGTGGTAACCGGTGTGGCTGGCGGTGCTGGTAAAATAATTTCATTGCGATTACATCGGCGAATACGTGTTTATTCGGAAATTCTCGCTGCCGCCCAAAGCAGTCTCAATACAATTACTAATCTGTACTTGGTGGCTATCGAAGATAAATCTATTACCACGACGGAGTTCGAGACCGTGTTGGCGGAAAGAAAAACCACTGACGACTTCGTGCGCAGAACAGAACCGTGGCGCTGGCGACCCAAAACAGGTAGCAGTGAAAATCGAACAAATTTTTTCCAGTGGGGGCACCCGCGAGGGGGGGGGGGCGGGGAAGGCTCACCGTTTACGCTAGCAGATTTTGCTTCGCAAAATTGTTGACGTTGGTAAAGAGTGTCCAATGTGTTTATAAAATGATACCGCTGTTGGCAGCACATATAAAGACGGAATTGTTGTTTGCATTTGTCGCTGTAATAGCGGTGTCGATTTACACTAACTTTGTAAATCCCACCGCACGCGTAAATAATACACTCGCGTGTGACGCGAAGGTAAAGATTTTGTACAGTCAAGTGGGTATAGAAAGCGTTGACCTACATCAGTAAACCCGGTCCAAACATCCCATTATCATACTACTACATCACACGTGGAAATCATTGACAGGACGATACATATTAAATTAAGTTGCAAATGCCTTTATGGTATACTGGCTGGCAAAAGTGAGAGACGCTCCACCAGATGTGATTTACCGTTGGTAAAACCTAATATTGTACATCAGATAACAAATTAGCACTTGAGAGACTCGTCATTTTGATGAACCATTGCTGAAATAATGGTGTGAATTATATTTTGCGCAAGCTTTGTTTGTATTGGGTGAAAATTATAGCTCATGCATTATCTTTGTCACATTTCAACGCGTTTTTTAAAATGGTACCAGTATTCGTAGTGACATTACCTGAACTATTTATATTTAAGTTCTTTTATAATGAGTTTGGTATTTATATAATTACAAACTATGGGTAATCGCAATTCTTACATTGAAGATTTGTACAACATCGAAAATGCTACATCCCTTTAGATTATCGTATAATGCTTTTTTGGCGCCTTAAATGATCATAAATGTTCATATTAACTCCCAAACTTATGTGATGATGGCTGAAATTATTTTATCGCTTAAATATTAAACCAAATAATGTCCAAACAATTTCACTATGTATCATTTGCTATGTCATCAAGTCAGTCTTAGACCTATTTATTTAGTTATTTATTTGAAAGAAATCAAAAGTCTCGTATATTTGTTTTGGTGCTACGTATTTAATGATAGGAAATAAAAATACAATTTTAGAATAAATAGCTAAAAATATTTCTGAAAATTCGAAACAATCTGCATTGTAATTCATTTGAATTTAAAATGTTCTCCTTTTGCTCTTGTGTGGCATATTAGCAATAACAGAGTTCAGATTTGTTCTCCGTCGGTTATGGTCTAAGAATCTGCCCGTTCAAGGGTTGGGACACTGGAAAAGTGTCTCTCTGTGCGCACATTGTCCTTTTGTCTATCCTTAGGTACTCTAAAATATTATTTGATCATTTTTGCAAGTTCCTTTCGACACGCTTTTGCACCGGCAAGATATCAGTGGTTGATTAAAGATGAAGTGACCTTATCTTTACGGTCATTTTCATTAATTTTTCTGTCTGTCTGTGTCTGAATTGCAAGTGGTAACAAACTTGTTTTGTACCTTTCATGTCTCGCAGATCTGATTAGGGTTTCAGAACGTACATTGGTAAGTAGTCAACCATCAAAAGTATGTGGTTTTTCTTTGATTATTTTCGGTTTTTCCACTTTGTGGACCCTCTCCGGACAACGTCTGAACTGTGAAGAGGACTTGAGAATAGAAAATATCTCTGAGTTTCTTTTATTGGATATGAGAAAATATTTCGCGAGTGAATAGGAAACCTTATATTTTACCACAAGTAAAAATAACGTTGGTTTCACTTCAGGATTTAAATGCTTTGCTTTTTATATCCAATAAAAATCTGCTCTTTTTCCTCCAATTATGTAAATGTGTATCTTTTTAACATATAAATGTATTTACCATAGGGGAAATACCAATTGGATGAACTATTTCAATTATTTTGCAATGTAGTGTACGTAATAGTTGAGCAAACCGGCTTCCTACATAGTAGTTCCTAGTTCGATGATTACTTCACTTCAGATTTCAATTGGCACAATTTAAGATTTCGAGCACGTATATAAGGGTTAGTGTACTTGAAATCTTGACCTAAAACTTTTTTATAATTGACCACTAAAGTTTATCAGCGTAAGCAGGGAGCGTTGGGTTGATTCAGTGAATGTTGGTCTGGGTCGGTGCTAGTATATACATGTTAAAGAAATGAACATGAAATTAACACTTTTTCAAAATCAACATGATATAATCTGATAATCATTTTGATCGATTTTGTTTTGACCTGATATCTCTTCATGGGTGCCTAATAATGATGGTTCGCACATGTTTACATCATGTTATTGATGATATAGAATGAGAGCAAATAATGAATTAAGTTTAGAAATATCTTTTCATTGGCATATTTGCTAAATGAAGAATGATAGTTCTGTCTGATTTGCTATAGCCATATTGGCGATATGAATTTTTCCCATTCATTAAATTCTATATTCCAGTACAAACAATGTGTGACGTGGGGGTGGTGGTGGTTGTGGTTATCGTTATCTAGAGGATGATCGACCTCGGTGTTATTGCCCGGATCGAGTAAAGAATAATATAAATTGTGAAACTTATAGATGGAATGAATAGAGATCTGAGCAGATATATAGAACAGACTAAAACGAGCCCCCGTATATGAAATATAACAATTTAATCAATTACATAAACAAGTGTGATAATGCATTACAGTAGGAAGATACACTTCTTTTTGAAATTTTAAACACAAATATACTTATATAAATAGCCGATCTGTTTAAACGATAGAATTAATTCATCATAGAATCGAGTGAATAATCGAAGTCATTGCTTTGTACAGCTTCATTAACTGGTTTCCTCCTGTTCTCTCCTGTTCAATTGGTTCCTTCGCTTTCTTCTCCCTCTGACTATCTTGCCTCTGTCGGCCCTCAAACTTTGTGTGGGTAGGTGGATACGTAGGTATGTAGATACGTAGGTACGTGGATACGTCAGTGGATTACGTCAGTGGAGCTATTTCCCCTTTCAAAATAAACAGAAGCAACCTAAATCTTCTTTCAGATATCCTACTGGGAATAGATTATTACTCCACTCTCGTTATATCAGATAGCATCCTATCGGAAGTCAAACAGATACCAAAGGCTATCTGGTCAAGCCAAACACGGCAGGCCATAAACAAACAAACCTAGTTTCATAAGATTAATGTATTTCCTAACGGCTATTTCATCGCTGACTCACATTAACATCACACGAGACATAATAGTTCCGTTCTCGATTATACAAATGAATGAATGAAATTCATTACATGGCTTAACTACGTTAATTTCAGCGAATACACACATTCAAGTCTTTAGCGTCCATGAAATCTCACTTCATGGCTTAACAACGTTAATTTCAGTCGATACGCACTTAAGTTTTATCATACATGAAATCATCTAAGATCGGTGAATTCACACGGATTCTCATACTCATATCAACTAAAATAATGCATGAAATTCTTAAAATACATGACTCCTATAACACTCAAGACAACAAATTCAAACAATCTGTCAAACCTATATATAAGATCATTAAACGAATTCAGATAATGAACTCAAACACTGTTATACTCATATCAAGAAAATTGATCTACGAATTTATACAAGTAAATTCATGCACATATAAGTAAATAAATTCAAGCAAATAATTATATTGGTATCAACGAATTACACGAGATTGACGCAAATACCTTGTGCTTTCAAGCCTTGCTCGCTTCTACCGCCAGAATTGTGTCCGTCAACTTTCCAGACACCCAGTCCCTTGGATAATTGCTTTACGAGATAATTTCTTGCAAATTCAATCTCGGAGTCCCTTATACTCTCACGGAAAAAACGTAGACTGGCCAAATTTTCCGATGTGGCATATTAAAACTATGAAATTTCGTGTGGGAAACACGCCCCTTATTTAGCGTAGCCAATCAGGATTAAATATATCTACCGCCTTTTATAAATAGGAGCCAAAATTTGCGGTCATGCTGACCCTTTAGATTTCCAAATAACTGATTCTGGACAATCTCAACTCTGACATTTTCGATACAAAGATTGAGTTAACCTTTTCCCTTCCAGTTTCTTTGACTGTTAAATAAACGAATGCTTAATTAAAAATCGGTTTCTCTCACAACACAGACCGCAGCATAGCGATACAATACGCACCCTGTCCTCATAAATCTAATTAATTGTTCTCTGTCCAAGTTAATGTTCTCTTTATAGATCGACAGAAATTTGCACCCTTACACAATGTTATAAAATTGTTAGAACGTGTACAATGAGATTTAAATAGGAATAATATTAATACTGAAATCATTAAATATTTCATAGAAGTCCATTTGAATATAATTCTATAACTGAGTTTTTCTTAATAAACTGTGACGAGTCCGAATTCAAGTCACTGTTGTTACAAAGTGGCAAAGAACCGACGAATTGATGTTTCCATTTGTCGATTTTTAAATCAGTCTAATTAATCAAAAAGTCTGCGTAGGTTAATTGTTGTGCACTTGATTATATGTTTTAGTAGAAGTAGTGCAAGAAAGTGACTTGTATATAATATTGTAAAGGACGAAGAAGTTCCATTTGTAACAAGATAACCGGGTTGGATTTCGGATTTATAACAGAGCACTTTTGATGGTGATACAAAATGCAATGTTTATTGATGAATGACTTGAATGGGAAAAAAAAGTTATGATTAATACGTGCGTGTATAAGGTCCAAATATTGGACAAATTAACATAATTCGCACGAACCTAATAATGTAACCCAAATGTGAATACAAATAAATAAATACACAGTACAAAGACAAATGTTAATGACTCACAGTAATTTCAGACGACGAAAAGAATGATGTGTTTTACTCAGATAGTAAAAATGATGTACTTTACAACTATAGTAAAAATGTATACTGGTATTTTATTCAGATAATAAAATGATGAAAACAATGGGATAGATATCACAAAATATCTTTACAATCCCAAACCACTGGGTATCACAAACCCAAAATTAGCCCACGGCTAAAAAAAATCACATGTATGGAGTAACACAAAACACTCCGTCACTGGCACGCTTGGCTATCAGTCACACTGGTCAATCAAGCAGTCAGCATTACAGGTAGTCACCGACCACCATTTAATTCCTTGGTCAATCAAGCGATCAGCGCCCACCAATCGGTCAGCAACGCCCGATCACCTGCTACTCGAGCAACACACTGTTAGTTCAGCTCTACGGCTGCTATGGTTAGCTTTACAGCTGCTATGGTAAACTTCTATGGTCAGCTTTACAGCTGGGACCTAGTCGACTCTGATCAGCTGAAAATAAATCTAACACCGTGTATTATGATTGACACGGGCATATACGATAACACGTAATGACGTTATATACGGTAAGTTATACAAATTACGTTATCGGCACAACATTACAAAGCAACAAACAAGTTCAGAAGTGAACCTACCCGTGTCCGATAATAATCCTATGGTACTAAACGTTTCCTAAAAATGCCACTTTATATTGCTAATATAAAGCTCTTATTAAGTCACAAACAAGAATAGAAAATATTTGCATTGTACTACGCAAGTCGAAGCTACATAGAAAATATACATAAGAAATTGATAAATAATTTACATACCTCTAAAGCTGAAGATGTGCAAATCCTTAAGTAGACTGCTCACTGACAAGACGTTCCGTAATGTAAAGATTTAGTCTTACGGTGAGGCATTTATACACAGACGATGCAGCCCTACATCGTCCCTGCGCTTGATGTATTCGGTTTTTCCCATCGAAAGCACTTTGCACGTGCGGCATAGGGTGAACCGAACTCACTGTTTCGACATATTGTACAATATACATAAATCACCCTCGGATATCGTTTTTACAATGAAAAACGAAACCCGAGTACATGTATTTAATAAATAAAAGGGATTTATACAATTCCGTGACACCATTGTTTTAAGAAAGTGTATTAATAATAATAGATAAATAATGTGAGTGTTAAACGAAACCCAAACCAAGCTCATGATCCCAAAAGGTTTACATCCTATTACTTGAATTAGAGCAGGAATCATAAAACGTTCAGGATCTTGTAAATGTGTTTACTGTTCTAGCCTTTTAAATTGCAAATATGTCAATATACCTATAATACATCAAATTTGTGAGTTTTATACTGTGCATGAGTTTTGTAATAAACAGCTTCTAATATACGTGGCGTGGATATCTAATAATATACAAATATAGGTATATATGTGCAACGAAAATATTTAATGCTACCATGATAATTGCGGCAATAATTTTGGTTACGTTTCTTTTATTGGAAGAAATGTTCTTTGCAAATTAACAAACTATATGACCAAAAGCAGACTTTCAAGTCTGTTTACTTGCGGCAATTGAAACCAGAATTATATTTGTATGTTATCCAACATATCGAAGTCGTTGTGGTCTTTTTTGACAGGGTTCGATAGTTTGCATTTTATTTACAATAAGTATTTTTTTACACAGTTTATATAGTGACACAGTATGTAGCCGATCACAAGCATACTGTTTTCATCACTGCACTTGAGTTGATAGATGATGACAGAATGTAGCCGATCACTGGTATACTGTTTTCATCACTGCACTTGAGTTGATAGTTGATGACAGAATGTAGCCGATCACTGGTATACTGTTTTCATCACTGCACTTGAGTTGATAGTTGATGACAGAATGTAGCCGATCATTGTTATACTGTTTTCATCACTGCACTTGAGTTGATAGTTGATGACAGAATGTAGCCGATCATTGTTATACTGTTTTCAAAATTGTGCTTGAGATGATAGATGATGACAGGATGTAGCCGATCATTAGTACACTGTTTTGGTCACTGTGCTTGAGATGATAACTGATGACAGAAAGTAGCCGATCATTAGAACACTGTTTTCTTCACTGTGCTTGAGATGATAGCTGATGACAGAAAGTAGCCGATGATTAGAATACTGATTTTATCACTGTACTTGAGTTGATAGATGATGACAGAAATGTAGCCTATCACTGGTAAACTGTTTTCATCATTGTGCTTGAGTTGATAACTGATGACAGAATGTAGCCGATCATTGTTATACTGTTTTCTTCGCTGTGCTTGAGTTGATAACTGGTGACAGAATGTAGCCGATCATTAGTACACTATTTTCATCGTTGCGATTGAGGTAATAATTGATGTATACTTTATCTTTCTTTTTATTTAAACACTTTTTTATGTAAGTTTGTGTGTAAATGTATTTGGATTTATGCATCTGATTGACATCTCTTAAGATATTGTAAAGTTTATGAAATTTTTGTTAAAGGAGCTACGTTATGATACACATAACGTCTTTTCAAAGCCAATAAATATTGTTTTCTCTGCAAACGATAGTGTGATTGACATTTGACACTTCATCATTTATATCATATTTACAAACAGAATAAACTTGTCTATCATGTATATACTACAAAAAAACATGCTAACAGTATTACTGTCGCAGCCGATTATGGTTTCGACAGAATTCTAGCTATTACTCCTTGATATTCTGGAAGAATTTGTGTTTTCAACGGTATTCTTGTACTATGGACGTTGGTTGATCAAACCCATCTTCTCTTTCACATTGTAACGATTTGTACATGCAAGCTTTTAATTTTTTTAAAAAGTGTTTTAAACGTTTGACAAATAGTGCTCTCCATCTTACTTTTGCTATTGATTGTACTTGTCCCCAACAAAACACATGTAATCTCATAATAATGGAGGCTTAACTAAAATAGAAAGTATTCAGAATTGTTTTTTATGAATAGTTATAATGATCCCTCAGCTAAACGGCTTAATATTCTATCCGGAAAACAATAAACCGAAACTACAAGTAACGGCAACCTCCTTACCAATGTTTGAGATCAATTTTACTTCCTGTCTTCAAATAGCACCTTGTGATTTTTGTTACGCAATTATATACACATTAAATATACTAAGATATATTTTCAAGATTGAATGTACTAGCAATAGTAACGGTTCCATGTATTACTCTCCAATGAATAAATTTGTTTTATGGAATGTCTTTGTATGTTCTTTTTCCTTTTGATACAAAGAAAAATGTTCAAGTTGTAAACGGTATCTATGTGGGTCTAAAAAGGAGCAATTTAAGACCAATATAGAACCTCGTGTGAGATGTTCGTGCGATGACAGAGGAAACTTTGGTTTTGCTTGGCCGACAATACATTTTGATGGGTTTCAGGTTTCGCTCTAAGGATGGATGAATACGCGCCGAAGCATGTTAAATATAGAGAGTAAGTTAAATTCATATACATAATTTTTCTGCTGCTTTAAGACAAAATGCTCCACATATCTAATCCTTGTTGTCTTTTAATATTATTGCTGGCCAGATTCAAGATCAAAGTTATTTCCGTGAATTCCCGTCAGACACATTATTATCTCAAGTAACCGTTTTGGAATGAGAGAGTATTTAACAAAGCCACCTTGTTTTACAAGGTAGGATATATGTATGAGATAGATGGCACATAAACATGTTTACAAATTGCAATCATCGTATTAACTATTCGTAAGGGGAGAATTTACTAGCTTTGTAAATATTTATGAAGAGCTGCGATTTTGATAGCAGGATTTTTTTTGATCGACGTTCAATACATTTCGTCCATGTACATATATGATTGTAAACAAGAATTTTGATATATTACGAACAAAATAATAAAAGAACAGAAAAAGTATTATGGACTTATGCATAGTTGGCTGCATCCACTGAGAGAAATATTAGGTGTGCCGAAAAATGGGGATTGGGGGTGCACAAGTGAAAATCCTTTCTAAATCATTCTCTCCTATATGTGTGCTTGTTCAAAATAAAATTAATGTTTTTTAAGTCGTGTGTCTAATAGGTTTTGTATTATACTTTCTGCTATTAATTATACTAGTTGTCTGAAAGAAGATTTCTGTGTTTATTCTTTGTATCAGTAGATGTAATGCCATGTACAGTGCTCGTTTGATATGATGGCACAAAGTTTTTATAAAAGATAGAACCGAGTTGATGATCCTGTCCCAAACGACATCAATATTGTATATATAAGCATGTTTTAAGAATGATATTCCAGCTGTTTTGTATTTTATGGGTATGCAGCCAAGAAGCTTAACCGTGTAAGACTGGGTCAAGCTGAAATCAGCAAAAGATCCATCTCTATGTGAAATAATAGCCTTAGTCCATGGTCTGCCATCATATGATGCGCGTTCTGACAATGAAATCAATACATATCGACGGGTAATCAGATCCTTAACGACGTTTGGTATGCAGCAACTGCAAAAGTTCATTGTATTTTTGTGTATACAAAATATCCGCATTTGACTGGGAAGATTATTAAGAATTTGCTCATGGGATTATATTCCAATTTGATTTATGGTAAGCTCGAGATTCGCAAATGTCAGTGTTTTTCTTCTGAAATAATATCGTTTATATGGTTATATATGAGTTTTAAGAATGATATACCTTAAGTAGATAGGTCACTATATTCTATTCTTGAAGTAATAACTGCTAGATGCTTCATTTAGTGCGATTAAGCAGACTTTGATAGGCTCGACAATATTTATATTAGCTACTGGCCGCCATTTGTGTTGTGTAGTATTTTCGTCCACTTCATAGTAAAGTTCAAAACATAATTTAAGTCTAAGAATATGTATAGAATCAGTCTACGTAGAATGACACAAAAAAAATGGAGATCGATTGCTATTGTAAAACTTCGTACTGAACGATGTTTTAGAAGCGCTAAACTTAGCATTTACAAGTTTTTACTTTGCGAATAGAAAATGGTAATCCATTCGATTCAGATAGGTCTTATTTATTATTTAATCATTACCATACGAACGAAGTTATCGTGGAAACACGCCTGTATTAGCGAATCTCGAGCGTACTGTAGCCACAGTTCTTATCAAGCTTTTATTCTGACCTTCTCTTGTACAGTAAAATAAAGTGATGAACCTACACATTCGTTTAATATTTAGATATATGCTTACAGACCCCGTTAATTAACTGAATGCAAATTTAATCAAGGTATTTAAAGTTTATATTTGATCTGAAACAGATTTAAATAATGCCATTCTACTAGTCAATGAAGTAATGAGTTTCGGGTTGGAACCCTAACATTTTTTTTTATGATGCATTTTATCTAATTTTTCTTCCAAATATACCAATATTCTTTTTCAGGCTTTCTAAAATATGGCATATATAAATGTAATTAAATTTTTCTGCTCGTTCTACTTATTTCACCTCCTTGCGTTTGTATGTCGCTTTGTAAGTGAATGGAAAATAAATTTGAGTTACCACCACCACCACTACTACTAATTTTGTAATACTAATACTTTTAAAACTGCTACTGCTAGATTTCTGTCAACAAAATATTTCATTTATTTTACAACAAGTGAGCAGATTTAAAGTTCTTCGTATTCCTTAATGGTCGATGATACATCTTTTTCTATAGGAATAACCTTGAGTTCATTCTTGTCAATGACACACACACACACACACACACACACACACACACACACACACACACACACACACACAAACACACACACATATACACATATATACACATACTGTATTTGATTTTAGAATTCAACCGTGGGTTTTAAAGGCACACTTACTTGATCTAGGACCTCAGCTAAAGTGTCCGCAGTCCTTCGGGACCAATTATTCAACTCTTTAAACGTATAATAACTGAGGGACTCTAAGAGGTGATACAGTATAAAAAAGAAACAAAAGTGTTGTTTTCAAATGATATGTTCACATTGATAATATACTTTGCACCCGTTTGGATTTACCTGGGCCTCTGTGTGGTAAATAAGAAGAAACATACTTTTTTCTCATTGTAAAACCACACTGTGGTCTATCGTTCATGCTAAAATGGTGTCAGGTTCCATTTGGACACTATTCTAATTCATTAACAATTGAGCATACAACTAGAAAAGTCCTTAAGGATAGAGCTGAAAAGTTTAGATTTACTTATTTGATAAAACCGCCTAGGTGCAGGTAATTGTATAGAAAATCTTTGTGTTAAAAAAATTCGAAGATACTGTATGAAATGATTCCACCTAATAGTAGTCATGTTTTTCTTTTTTCTGGATATCTTTGTAATTTTTCAGAATTTTATTTTGTATTGTTCCACTGCTCTGTACTACCAAAATAAAAATCAAGCGATAATTTTATCAGTAGTAGATATTTTGTACTTGAAGAGGTGATTGACTCTGAAATTGTTCTTTTGCACCCCCCCCCCCCCTTCAACTTTAATGATCAATATAATCTTGAAACTGCGTTGCTTTTTGTTGTTGGAGAAATTCACGTCACGAAAAGCAGTAAAACGTATGTTTCCCTGAGTTTCTAAACTTTGTTTTGAATAAATCTGGAATTCCTGATTTGAGAATTTTAATGCAAGTCTGGATAAAATCCGTTGAAACCAAATGTTTTCACCTATCGGAAATGGGGTTTTGACCCGTACGGTAAAATTATGGAGAACATTTTAATGATGTCACGTTAGACATTATAATCACCTTTACCTTAAGACAGTTTCTTCTTCTTCTTATTCTTCTTCTTCTTCTTCTTCTTCTTCTTCTTCTTCTTCTTCTTTTTCTTGTAGTAGTATCACCATTTTACAATTTCACCCCTCGCGGTTCTTTCTTTATCTTAGTTTATTTTTTTTTACGCGACTTGAAAAATGAAGTTTATATTTTGATCCGTATAGCGTATAAAGTAATGTTTAGAATTACATACGAAATGTGTGTGTGCGTGTGCGTGCGTGTGTGTGTTTGTGTGTGTGCGCACGCGTGTGTGTGCGCGTGTGTGTGCGTGCGTGTGCGCGCGCGTGTGTGTGTGTGTGTGTGCTGGGGTGCGGAGTGGGGTGGGGTGGTCCTAAAACCACTTACTTTGATAGATACTTGGTTGATTGGTTCATAAAGTCCTTGGTTGAATAAAATGAAAATGTACTGTCTGTATGAATAACTCACAACGCGACAAGACGCAGCGAATACGCAAAATAGGATGCTAGTGGATAACAAGCAAATAACAGGCTCAGACACGATGATTTTATCACAGAGATATCATTTACATTCGTAATGGGGATATGACTTCAAATGTATCAATATCACCCTCTTAACATCTGGTAACAATAATAAAGCGATAATTTCCGAAAGAAACCGAATAATTTTACTTAACTTTTCCCTAAAAAGACATAGATTTATAAGAGAGTTATAACATAATTGATGTAACATCTTGAGCATTGGTTCAATAAAGCAGTTTAAAAGTCAATTACCTGATATCAAGTCTGACGTTTGTGTATGAACTTTATTTTCGTTGTTTCACATTTTATTTTGTGTAAATTTACCTTTTTCAAAATGATTGCCTTTCATTTGTGGTAAAGAATATTTTTTTATTATAGTTTAGTCATAATATGAGAGATATAATTATAAATAAATTTAAATTGTTAATTTTTTTTTCTTTTTCTGAAATATGTCAAGATCATGGGATTTGTTTGTGGCTAAATATTTTAAGACCTCCCTATCAGCAGCCTGCAATGTTACGGTATGATTCGATCCCGATTTAGCCTGCATTTGATGAGATGTTGAATATGGATATTTTTTTCATCCTTATCTCTGTTTCGTAACTCTGAATTACCGATTCTTCTTATTGGTTTTGATATTACTCTGTATCACATATGATTCACGAGTCATTCTAGAAACGGTCGTCCACCTAAAGAACTGACGAGATTAGGGACAAATAGGGGAATAATCCCTTAAAACTTGTTGAACTCACCGACTTTTTGGAATCTATCCTCTGCGCACCGTTCAGATTTGGTAGTCTACTTATCGGTTATTTGCCCCTCTTGTGTCAGCAAATGTCGATAATAAAGCTGCGCACCGTTCAGATTTGGTAGTCTGCTTATCGGTTATTTGCCCCTCTTGTGTCAGCAAATGTCGATAATAAAGCTGCGCACCGTTCAGATTTGGTAGTCTGCTTATCGGTTATTTGCCCCTCTTGTGTCAGCAAATGTCGATAATAAAGCTGCGCACCGTTCAGATTTGGTAGTCTGCTTATCGGTTATTTGTCCCTCTTGTGTGAGCAAATGTCGATAATAAAGCTGCATGACCATCGTTAAGTCCACTCTTTTATGACCCTTTCTAGTAATCACCCCTACGAGCTGCAAACTTTTCTATGCCTGACGCTTTAAATAGCTGTGGCAAAAATGATTCCTGCTATTCAGTCTACCAATATACGCCTTATAGAATTTTTCTAACAATGTCAACACATCTAAATATGTATACAAAGTTTAGGCATACATTTTTTCTTAAGGGCTGAAATTTGCGTCCGACCGATAGCCAAACAGTGGGCGAGTGGAGTCTTTTTTGCTTAAGAATGATTTGGTATCACAGATGTCTTTTCGTTGTCATGACATTAAATGAAGTGTGAAAAGCCTATTGTTTAGGTAATGAAGTATGAAAAGTCTATTGTTTAGGTAAAAAAATGTGAAAAGCCTGTTGTTAGGTAAAAAAGTGTGAAAAGCCTATGGTTAGGTATAAAAGTGTGAAAAGGCTATTGTTAGGCCAAAAAAGTGTGAAAAGCCTATTGTTATGTAAAAAAGTGTGAAAAGCCTATGGTTAGGTATAAAAGTGTGAAAAGCCTATTGTTAGGTAATAAAATGTGAAAAGCCTATCGTTAGGTAAAAAAGTGTGAAAAGCCTATTGTTAGGTAAAAAAGTGTGAAAAGCCTATGGTTAGGTATAAAAGTGTGAAAAGCCTATTGTTAGGCCAAAAAAGTGTGAAAAGTCTATTGTTATGTAAAAAAGTGTGAAAAGCCTATTGTTAGGTAATAAAATGTGAAAAGCCTATTGTTAGGTAATAAAATGTGAAAAGCCTATTGTTAGGTAATAAAATGTGAAAAGCCTATTGTTAGGTAATAAAGTGTGAAAAGCCTATTCTTAGGTAATGAAGTGTGAAAAGCCTATTGTTAGGTAATAAAGTGTGAAAAGCCTATTGTTAGGTAAAAAGTCTGAAAAGCCTATTCTAAGGTAATGAAGTGTGAAAAGCCTATTGTTAGGTAAAAAGTGTGAAAAGCCTATTGTTAGGTAAAAAGTGTGAAAAGCCTATTGTTAGGTAAAATAAAGTGTGAAAAGCCTATTGTTATGTAAAAAGGTGTGAAAAGCCTATTGTTAGGTAATACAATGTGAAAAGTCTTTTGTTAGGTAATAAAGTGTGAAAAGTCTTTTGTTAGGTAATGAAGTGTGAAGAGCCTATTGTTAGGTAATAATGTGTGAAGAGCCTATTGTTAGGTAATAAAGTATGAACAGTCTATTGTTAGTCGATGAAACATGTTGTGTTCGCATTGCATGCTAAGTGACACACCAATTACTCTCAATTAATAACTGCTTATCGGTGGTCGTAATTACCGCTGACCAATCATATTGGAAGCCATGTGTGAAACGACAGGACATTTGTCAGGTTGCATCTGTGTATACTATATTTCCTAAAACAGCAACTGAAGTGTCACAACAAATCCAATAGCAAAAAGCGATATTAACTCGACGGCGGACCGAGTGAGAATGACAGCAGATGCCAAAATCCGTCTCTTAAGATGTACCCTCGGCCTTTAAGTATATTTAATAAAAATTTTCATGATTTTTCTTTTTTTTCTCTTTTTTATATGAAGAAAATAGTTTTTTTTTTAGAATACATGTCTTTTGACATGGTTTTATGGCACTTTTACATGTATATCGGTGCATATCTTCTTCTTCTTCTTCTTAATATTATTATTATTATTATTAGTAGTATTATTATTATTATTAGTAGTAGTAGTAGTATTAGTGGTAGTATTATTATTATTATTTTTATTATTATTATTATTAGTAGTAGTAGTAGTAGTAATAGTAGTATTAGTATTATTATTATTATTTATAGATATACATGTCAATGAGATGTTCTTATGGTCTCAACTATATTTATATTCATATATTCAAGCGTTTATTTTATGCGTTTATATATTTCATATATTAATACGGTCTTAGATTTACGTCATGTGTTTTCAAAGCAGCAGGCTACACCTATTTAGATGTGACACTAGTCCCAGGTACAAAACAATCAGGCCTTTAACTGTCCAATCAGGCCTTTAACTGTCCAAATAGGCCTGTAACTGTCCAATCAGGCCTTTAACTGTCCAGTCAGTTACCTTTTCAGAGGTCTGTTTGTCTCCGCTGTAAGCAGGAAAATGACACAGCTCAGCTCGGTTTATTCCCACCCACTCCATCCCATATCCAAAGCCTGTAAAGTTATGATATTTAAAGCGGGGGGAAATTTTTGAAGAAAAAAATATAGACACGTTACAAAGATTCTGAAATATATGAGGCTGTCTTTCCAATTCCCGTCAGTTTCATTAACACTTGCATAAAAAACTACTTAACTATCAAAAAGAAAAACATTATTGAAAGTAACTCCTATTCCAATCTGTTGATAGCGTTAAAAGATAAATTAGGTTATTTACGCAAGTTTGTTTCAAATCTAATTCCTTTAGTGTTAAACACTTTTTACGCAAAGAAATAAAGATAAATTCGTAAATGTACTCGTAGGTAACATATTTATTGTTGGTTTGCTAGATGTCAGACTTTACAAGACAATATAATCGTCAGTTCTTCCGTCCATAAGAAATGAGCTCATCTCAGCATAAAACAGCGATCTATAACAATAGTCCAGTAAATTTACTCAAAATAGAGGCTTGAACCCAGGACAAATTGCAACAGAATTGATTGTGATTGTATGATGCTTGGGAAGGCCTATACATCAATATATAAAAAGTCCCCCCCCCCCAAATCTAATGATGGGAAAGTAATTAAAAATGGCATTAATTAATTAACTAATTAACTTACGCTTTGTGGCGGAACTACCCTCGTTACAAGGTGTCCGCTTTATTTGGTTGGTTATAGTTATCTAGAGGATGATCGACCTCGGTGTTATTGCCCGGATCGAGTAAATAATAATATAAATTATGAAACTTATTGATGGAATAAATAGAGATCTGAGCATATATAGAACAGAATAACACGAGCCCCCGTACATGAAATATAACAATTTACTCAATTACATAAACAAACTGGGAAAATACATTACATTAGGAAGATACTCTTCATTTTGAAATAAATCATTTACTGAATTTCAACACAAATATACTTATGCAAATAGCCGATCTGTTTAAAACGATAGAATTAGTTCATCATAGAATCGAGTGTACAATCGAAGTCATTGCCCCTGCATAACAGCATAACCTGGTTAACGCTGGACCCTCCAAATTCACCGTTGCTGTTCTCTTTGCTCTTTCGATTTTTCCCTCCTCACTCTCTATCTCGCCTCTGTCGGCCCTCTACTTTGTGTGGGTAGGTGGATACGTGGATAGGTAGGTAGGTGGATACGTAGATACGTGGATACGTAGGTGGGTGGATGGAGCTATTTCCCCTTTCAAAATAAACAGAGAAGCAACCTAAATCTTCTGTCAAATATCCTTCTGGGAGTAGAGCATTACTCCACTCACGTTACGTCAGATATAGTCCTATCGGAATTCAAACAGATACCAAAGGCTATCTGGTCAGGCCAAATTGGACAGACCATAAACAAACCTAGTTTCATAAGATTAATGTATTTTCTAACGGCTATTTCATCATTAATTCACATTAACATCAAGCGAGACATAACAGTTTCAGTTCCCGTCTCAATTATACAAATGAATCAATGAAATTCACTTCATGGCTTAACTACATTAATTTCAGTGAATACTCAAGTCTTTATCATACACGAAATCATCTAAGACAACTTGTATCAAATAAAGTAATGCATGAAATTCTTAGAGTACACGATTTTTATAACAATCAAGACGATAAATTCAAACAATTCGTCAAACTCAAATAAAGAAGATTATTGTACCAATTCAGACAAATGAACTCAAACAAATAGATATACTCATATCAAGAAATTTGATCTACGAATTTAAACAAATAAATTCATGCAAATATAAACAAATAAATTCAAGCAACTAATTATATTGGAATCAACGAATTACATGAGATTGATGCAAATACCTTGTGCTTTCAAGCCTTGCTCGCTTCTACCGCCAGAATTGTGTCCGTCAACTTTCCAGTCATCTGTCTCTTGAATAATTGTTTTTTACGAGAGAACTTCTTCTAAATTCAGTCTCGGAGTCAAATCTATTTCTCTTGCAGAAAAAACTTAGACTGACTAAATTTTGCGAAGGGGCATATTAAAACATGAAAATTTCGTCTGGGAAACACGCCCCTTATTTAGCGGAGCCAATCAGATTAAATATATCTACCGCCTTTTATAAATATGCGACAAATTCGGTCAGCGTGACCCTCTAGATTTTAAAATAACCGATTCTGGAGAATGTCAATAGGATAGTTCAACTTCAGCTAGCTAACAAATGGTTTCTGTACCCTCTCACCTCTGACATTTTTGATACCAAAATCGAAGTTAACCTTTTCCTTCCAATCTGTCTGACCGTTGAATAAACGAATGCTTAATTAAGAATCTATCTCGCCCCCGAAACAGGGACATTAAACCCCTCGCAGTCTAGCGATTTCATACGGTACCGTTCCTCATAAATCTAATTAATTGATATGTCAAAACTAATGTGCTCTTTATAGATCGACAGAAATGTGCACCCTTACACGCTTTTTTTTCAAGATAGGTTTTGCTGTAGTATTAGTTTTACTCATGGATTAGCTTGTCATGCATGCCAATGAGATGTTACGCATGGCCACTGTTAGATTGGTATTCATATGTGCATTTGTATATTTTATGTGTAAAGATGTTTTACGTACAAATGTCTCTCATAACTTTCAATAGAATGGTTCATGCATGTTATCTTTAGTTTCTTTGATGATTTTATACCTTTGGGTGTACATGAAGTGAGACTAATAAAATACTTGTCTGTCTGTCTGTCTGTTTTGCGTGCAGGATTGTATAATTTAAAAACATGACGGAACTCGAGATGTTATGTAAAGTATCACAGCGAAATGACATCGTGCCATTTTCTCTGCTATATATCACATACCTTTGATATCACTCTAATATTTCCAGGGTCGGATTTAGAAAGGGGTATAGGTATTTCAGTGAGTTCAATCGAACCCCCTCTTCCAGTTAAAAAGTACACTTACAGTCAAAAACAGAGAAAGTTGACTTCTAAAATCACATGAACCACCCCCACTTCTCAAAATCGAATCCTCCTAGAAAACATTCTGGCTTAGCCCCTTAATTCTGACTTTAATTAAGACTATACTTAAAGGACTGCTTTACACAGCTCCTAGATACTAGTATATTTAATGTTTTGGAATGCAACTAGATACTCGTATATTTAATGTTTTGTAATGCAATTAGATACTAGTATATTTAATGTTTTGGAATGCAACTCGATACTAGTATATTTAATATTTTGGTATGCAACTCGATACTAGTATATTTAATGTTTTGGAATGCAACTAGATACTAGTATATTTAATGTTTTGGTATGCAACTAGATACTAGTATATTTAATGTTTTGGAATGCAACTTTTGTGATAATTTATGTATTGTACATATATGTCTACTGGTAGAAATCATACATTTTAACAAGTTTTCCTTTTGATGCATTATTTTTCACCAAAAGACACTTACCTGTTTGTGTAGTGAGAGTAATCTATAGAAACATTTGCTAACAGGCATCAAAGATTTTCCAGTGTTGCTCGTAATAAATCGTGCAAAAATAATACATCCTACAGATATAAGGCAAATTAATGGCACAGTTTTAAAATAAACGTTTCTTACAAATTAACGCAATAGGGCTTTTTGTTAATTAATTGTTGACATATTTGCATAATATAACCAACAATTCATTCAAACCAAAAGTTTGAAGGGGAGAAGCTTCACGGAATATAATTATTTAATAACTGTGTACCTGTTAAAGGATACTAATAATATATACATTCAAATGGAATGTATTATTAATTGTTTCCCCTTAGTATCTATCTATCTATGTTTGTCTCTATGTCTTTATTTTCTTGCTATTTTACTAACAATCAATACAAAAAGACATGACAAAATAATAAACAGAACTCTATTACATATAAAACTGAATAAACACAACTCTATTACATATAACACTGAATAAACACAACTCTGTTACATATAAAACTGAATATTTTTAGAAGCCAAAGTATCTGAAGGGTATATTTTAAAAATGAAGCTCATTTCCAAATCTTCAGTACAGCCATTAAAAGTACTAAGTATTCAAAATGAAGCTCATTTCCAAATCTTATGTTTTCAAAATGAAGCTCGTTTCCAAAGCTTCAGTACAGCCATTAAAAGTATGTTTTCAAAATTAAGCTCATTTTCAAATCTTCAGTACAATCATTAAAAGTACAAAGTGTTTGAACATGCAGTGACTTTTCTTCTTCTTCTTCGTGTTGCTACAGGAAACAGAAAATCAGTAGCAAAATGAGTGAAGATGTCAAACATATATTTGGACTAAAAACATTATCGGGCAATGTACCGAGAACGGAGCAAGGCGACCTGCGTAAATACTTACACAAAATCAATTCTATAATCGACCAATTTAGTTTATTAAATATCTGTAAAACGTAATTATATTTGTCAGCATGTAGTTTAAAAGATTTACCGATGTGCAAGATGTTGTCTTGACGATAAATTTTATTAAGGTAACATCCTGTTTTTGAAGTTTTGTTGATTGGGAGAGAACGGCATCCTTTCGTAGGCTCATATTATTGATTCAAGTTTTATTTTACCAGCAGTCATAAGGCGACATCAATTGGATATTGGATATGATCCGAACATAATGCGCAATGTGTTGCAAGGTATATTATCTTAAGTATTGATTAAGTTGCGTTAATTGGGTTTTACTAGTCAATCTGTCATTGTTAATGAACTTTAAAGTGTCTTATAATTCATTTTTACTACGCACATATTCGAAAAATACAACCTTATGTATAGACATTTTTATTCATAATACAAGCTAATAGAGAACACGTCAAGAGGCTTACAACAATTAGGACATTAAATTTCACACACACACACACGCCCCCCCCCACATATATATATATATATATATATATATATATATATATATATATATATATATATATATATATATAGTGAGAGAGAGAGAGAGAGAGAGAGAGAGACTTACTGTACCGTGGGAATTAGAACTATCAAGACTGTTACGACTAGGGGTAATGTAACAAAAGAAAAGAATCAAACAAGCTTTCAAGATTTAAAATACAAATATTTAATTTCCTAAAATATTAAAATATTTCAACAAATAATCAAAGTGTAAGAATTAAAAATAACTTACAATATAGAATGTCCTTAAAAGTCCTAAATTGTTCTAAAGTTCACTGATCTGGAAGTTAATCCAATATTCCGAATGAAGTAGGTTCCGAATGAAACCTTCACTGTACTGATGTGTTAATAAGAATCAGTATATCCAAGTTTTATAAATTCCAAATAGTCCTCGTGAATATGGAATAACACAAGTTCTAGAAATGTTTCCGATAATTCCACGGAGCTGTATAATTATTAAAGTTTAAGACACAGTACTAATCCAGAATGTACTGTATACTGATATATATATAAAAAATAGAATATCCACACACAAAATAAACCAAATTCGTTTATGACAATTTCAATCCAGTGTAGCTATGAAGAATGCTAGAATGCTGCTATAAATCCTATTATATAGTCTCTTACTACGCAGAATCGAAATAAAACCCATACTACGTCTTTGATAAACAACTGGGTATTTCGAAATAATTTCCTTCTAAATTACAACCCTCCCCGAACCAGTCAGAAACTAGGTTATGCGTGACATCGCCAAAGTACTTATGCCCTGACGTTATTAACAGTCAATAAAGTATTGACTCTAAAATAAATCATATAATCTAGGTCAGAAGTTCATACCCTCACGCGCTGAATCACGTGACATGACTAATGCTTCAGTGAAATATTGATCCAATTTACCGTATGTGTACTCACGGCAAGATGACAGCTGTTAGACTAAGAACAGAGATCGTAAACTAATAAACTATACCATTATTAAAAGAAAAATGATATATAATTCAGTAACAAGACTTACTTCGAGAAACCAATTTCTATTCTATAGGTTAGGCATTTTGAAATGGATATGGAAAAATTGTACATTATTGATCTTCAAAACTTATTTTTCATGAGAAGAGAACGACCTAATTCATATATTTTGTTTATATTATTTCTTAAATTGTATATATATTTTTGTCAGTTTGGTCCGCCCACATATACTCGGAGAAGTCCTATTGTAACAACGTTTCCTTCCTCTTGGAGATATCCTATTGTTACAACGTGTCCCCTCCTCTTGGAGAAATCCTGTTGTAACAACGTGTACCTCCTCTTAAAGAAATCCTATTGTAACAACATGTCCCTCTTCTTGGAGATCTCCTATTGAAACAACGTGTCCCTCCTCTTGGAGAAATCCTATTGTAGCAACGTGTCCCCTTCTCTTGGATAAATCCTATTGTAACAACGTGTCCCTCCTCTTGGAGAAATCCTATTGTAACAACGTGTCCCCCCCCCTCTTGGAGAAATCCTATTGTAACAACGTGTCCCTGCTGTTGGAGAAATCCTATTGTAACAACGTGTCCCTGCTGTTGAAGAAATCCTATTGTAACAACGTGTCCCTGCTGTTGGAGAAATCCTATTGTAACAACGTGTCCCTCCTCTTGGAGAAATCCTATTGTAACAACGTGTCCCTGCTCTTATAGAAATCCTATTGTAACAACGTGTCTCTCCTCTTGGAGAAATCCTATTGTAACAACGTGTCCCTCCTCTTGGAGAAATCCTATTGTAACAACGTGTCCCTCATCTTGGAGAAATCCTAGTTTAACAACGTGCCACCTCCCCCCACCCCCTTGGAGAAATCCTATTGTAACAACGTGTCCCTCCTCTTGGAGAAATCCTATTGTAACAACGTGTCCCTGCTCTTGGAGAGGTCCTATTGTAACAACTTGTCCCTGCTCTTGGAGAAATCCTATTGTAACAACGTGTCCCTGCTCTTAGAGAAATCCTATTGCAACAACGTGTCCCTCCTCTTGGAGAAATTATATTGTAACAACGTGTCCCTCCTCTTGGAGAAATCCTATTTGCTAGCTTTCTACGTCTTGTCTAACGAATCAGTGCAGATTGCGAACATAAACCACATGGTTTTCAATCTTCAATATGTTTTAAAATTAGTTGGAAAATATAGACCAAAAGAGGTTTTCAGTTTATTGGGAAATCTGGCCCAGATTTTAGCTTTCTGATTTTTAATTGCCGTATAATCCATTAAAGTTTCTCCGTAGGTTGTCCTGTTAATTAGCTAACATTCACGCGCCGCTATACTAATATCTTAAAAAAACGTTGGTGTGTAAGTTTTTGTTTTGTTTTTGTTGTTTTTTAAGTAATTTTTTAACACATTATTAACTACAGCATGCCAAGGTAATGGGAGTGTCTAAGCTCCTTTTCCCATGAACACATCGAAGGCAAGCCGACCAAGGCTGGACTGGGCAGGTATCGAACCTTCGAACCTGCATTATGAATCCCACTCTACTACCAACCGAGCTACAGCGGCTCCCAGTTGGATGGAAGACTACGGTTCGCAGTGTTTTTTTCTTCTTCAGTGGGGAGTATCTGTTCGTGAAAAGCTATTCAGTTCAAGAGAATTAATTGGGATAATATCCTAATGTATATTTTACCCACATTAATCGACGTCTAACCCCTGATGCACTTAGAAAGACGTAATTTTTCCAAGAATTTCCAATAAATATGTAATTTACTTCCGTCTCGGTTGGGACACTTCTTGCACAATTATTTGCCCCATAACGTATGGCACGAAGTTTAATTTAATTTAGGCAAACAAATTCGTGTTTAACAACTTTATTGCATTTGATTATAAAACAGCAATCGGACTACAGAGTAAGTTTTCACAAATTATCGAGGCTGAACTCTGTAGGAGAAATTTTCATACGAATCTATGTACAAGATGCAGCACTAGACATTTATTATTACAAACTAAAATCGACAAAAAGAAAATCAATAATCATGAACTGTCAGAAACACTAAATCAACAACTGTAATACATCTGTGAATGTATACTCCTTTGGGCAAAATTTATAGTATTCAAACCCACATTAGTATATACAAAGCTAATGACTTCCTATGTAAATGCATTGCTTTGGATGATCTTGCTACATAACATGACGTCACAGCAGGTCTATCATGACGCAACCGTACGTAAAATTACGTTACCTTGTACAATGTATTTATACTCAATTCAGTAATAAAATAGTTACAATAATATTTCTCTTCAAAATATTTTTGTATTCACTTTAATTTTAATGAAAAGCAATTTAAATGCAATTAGTTTTTTTAATAAATGGTGGCAAATAATAAATAAATCATAGTGGTTTGTAATGTTGGTTAATGTAAGCACACACACACACACACACTCACACACACACACATATATATATATATATATATATATATATATATATATATATATATAATAAATGGTGGCAAATAATAAATAAATCATAGTGTTTGTAATGTTGGTTAATGTGGTCTCTTCCAAATTACACGGGGCTAGGCTTGCAAGTTCTCCCTGTGGTGTTGAACCTATCCAACAAGCACTGTAGACACACACACACACACAGCCACACACACACACACACACACACCACACACACATATTTATATATAATATAATATATAGTATATATAAATATATATCTTGTTGGAACTTTGATGCCACTGTGATGTACATGACTCCCTTTTACGTAGTGTCACAGAGATTACATTCTCAGCATTATTTAAGAGTTGCTGATTCAGGATATCTGGGAAATGGGGGTAGAACTCTCCATCCAGTGGGACAAGTAGTACTCCGTCCCGTGGGAACAAGTAGAACTCCGGCCAATGGGACAAGTAGAACTCCGTCAGATAGGGAACAAGTAGAACTCCGTCTAAAAGCAGTGAGAACAAGTAGAACTCTCGTCCAGTTGGACAGGTAAAACTCGTCGTCCAGTGGGACAAGTAGAACTCCGGCCAGTGAGACAAGTTTGTGTTAGACTGTGTCTTAAGAAACAAATGTCTATCCTGAAATATACATGTAACAAGTATAAAAATTAAGACATTCGTGTAGCACGTAAGTCCAAAATCTGCAGTAACCAATTCTTTCATTTGTGAAATGTGTGCCCTCAAAGCCGTGGGTCCAAAATCATGCAGTAGCCAATTCTTTCCTTTGGGTGAAGTGTGCCCTCAAAGCCGAGTGGTTTATAGAGTACATTCCTGTTCTTCTTCTTCGCCGAAACTCTTCGAACTCGTGCTCGAAATCCGGAAGTATACAATGCGTTATCTTCAATCGCGCGCATCTTTAAATATCTAGTTCCATGGTCCCACAACATAAACAAAACAACTACACACCTTGGTCCTCACAGAAACGCTTTGCCACAGGTCGAAAAGAGCATAAGAGCTTTTCATAATACTGTATGTAGTTATAATTTTACAAATCTCAACATTTTAAGAATTCCATTTTTCGATTCATGGCCACTGGGGGGCATTATTTTTTAAAGGATAAGATAAAAAAAAAATCTGTATAATCCAACAAAATTTGATGCAAAAGGGCGAAAAATGAATATTTTGTCGAGCTCTTTTAATTACACGTTCTGTCAGCCCACGTGGCTTCAAAATTAAATCTCCATTTCAATGATTGTCGTTTTCATGTTTTAATATAAAATAGCATAAATTATGTGTGAAACACGGAAGAACAGAAGCAATAAAAGGCGCAAACATAATCACAATTTAAAATTATGAATTAGTTTGAAAAGATATTTTTTAGTACTGTCCTTGCAAAGATAATTAATATTAAATCGGTTTAAGGTCCTCATTACCTAATATAATATGGAAATCAAAAGTCCCATCAACCTGACCAGTGGTCCACTCTTGACGGTTGAAAAGAATTGTACACCTAACAAGCATAACGACCGGGCACCAAGATGTCGGCTTTGCTGGAATAATTTAACACAATCAATGGGTTATCGTTTTCATAACGTCAGTCCTCATCTCAAAATGATCAGCAAACATCTGACGGCGAAATGAATTTTCGTTTTATTTATCACAGAAACAAAATCTTCAGACCCTGCCTGATGATGGATTGATTTGTAAGAAGTTTACCATTTTCGCAAACATTTGATGCATGTGATTTTCTTTTCCATTTATTTACAAAATGTAGATTTATGACCTGCTTTACACCTAATTTGAATTAATACTGAGATCCATAATATTGTAACTTCTACTCAATACAATTTGGTATCGAAAGTCAGGGTGTGTAATGTATCCCTTCTAACTCCTTTTCTTAATTGTTTGTGCCAATCAACTTGAATAAATCATTCAATCATTATTAAATTGCTCTCTTTTTACTATAAACAGCGAAACTTTTACATAGTAGGCCTTAGAATTTCAGAGTATGGGAAACTTTTTATAAGAAATAATTCCTCGCGACCTTTCTTTATTTGATAAAAGCCTCTTAAACTTGTGTCTCTAAAGATTGAACTCTCCTAGTTAGAGTGTAAGCATATTTGATGATCATGATGGTGATGACGATACGACGACGATAGTTGTGTTGTTGATGATGATGATGACTACGATAACGACGACGACGGATGATGATGATGATGATGACGACGACGATGATGATGATGACATGCTTTTCAACAGTTCAACATGATCAAACATCTTATATGATATGGTAAGTGTAAGGTCACTTTCGGTATATCTCGTATATGGTTACCATCCAGATGGCTAATATCAGATAGGTGAAGTTTTATTTAGCACTAATATTTGTTTCATAGTAATCAGTCTAATATGAGACACTTCTCATATATCAAATAGACTAATAAAAACACTGCGCATATATCAATAGACTAAATAAAGCACTGCTCATATATCAATAGACTAAATAAGAGCACTGCGCAGATATCAATAAACTTAGGTATTAATATGCTCATCTCCCAAAGACATGTTAAGTCTTCAATCTTTAGTCACCACAACAATGGAAATATATAAATCACAATTCTGGTATCAATATAAGCATCGTAATGCGCGCTGATCAAACGATACAATTGTAAAACCGATTATAGTTGGAACCAGCATATGTGGTGTTGGTTTGGCATAGCAAACAGTGTCCTCTTTCTTGCCCTAATTACAACAGTAGGATTGTAGTGACAAGTATTGCTTTGAAACACTATTACAGTTACAGGACCAATTTGATACTAAGCACCCATTGATATTTCGTGCGAATGAATGTAATAACAGTTAATTGGTATCGCTCCAGTGGCTCATTGTCTCTCAAGTATCTCTTTAAAAAAAAAATTTATAAAAATTAATAAATAAATAAAAACGTTTCTTCTTATGGCCAGTGAGATATGCCAACTGGACGGGACATTTAATTTCAAAAAGAAATATATCTCCTGCATATTAAAGCTCCTTGTTTACAAGCTAGACGGATCTTGTGGGTTCAGGTCATTGTTCATCGTCGCTCTGCATAACAAATTGAAGCAAACGACCAAAGCTGCTTGTAAACGCTGATCCTTTTATGTTGCTTTTGGGTGTTGACATGAGATCACAATTGCAACCTAAAGGACCATCAGAACCGTTTATTGCTGTAAGATATTGGATAAACCACAAATATTAAAAAGTTTTCCGTTCACAAATATAAGTTTGAAAATTTTTTTTTGAAATAAGATTTATCACACAGTAAATGTGGATAATAGTGCGCGTAATTCTATGTTTCGATTTTACTAAATTGATAATATTATAATTCTATACATGGTTTAATGAATTTCATGTAATAAATAGATTTTGATTTTTCTTTCAGTTTATCACTTTAATACCTTTTCATTTAACAAGATTAGTAATTAACAATAGATATCAAAAGGTTCACTGATTAGTTATTAAGAATAGAAATCTCAAAAGATTCACTGATTAGTATTACGAATAGATATCAAGAAGGATCACTGATTAGTATAATACGAATAGATATCCAAAGGGTCAACATTGATTAGCATTACGAATAGAAATCCAAAGGTTCACTGATTAGTATTAGCGAATAGATATCAAAAGGTTCACTATTTAGTATTACGAATTAGTAATCACAAAGGTTTCACTGATTTAGTATTATCGAATAGATATCATAAGGTTCACTGATTATTCTTTTGATAAAAAGTCATATGTACCACCGATGCATGATTCAAAACATTTTAAGTTTAAAATAAAAAGCTGTAGAATTGCAAGTCTAAAAATTTCTTTACTTGATCAAGAAAGTGCACAAGAACAGGTTCGAAGTATCTTACATACACTGATTGACTATGTGATAAACAAAATTAAACCGATCGCACTACCTTATTGATTTATGTGCGGCAGTGACTTTCATCATTTACAGGTTAGAATTCACAAAGAGATAACAAAAGGATCAGATGATTTTTCATTTGATAAAAGTCCTCATGTAACCTGAAGCACTATTCAACAGACTTTAATTCGAAAGAAAAGGATGTTTAATTGCTGGTCTACAAAAATCTCTAGGTGACAACATGTATACAGAAGCAGGTTGACGCACTTAAAGAAACTGGTTGACAGTATGATTCCATAAAAATTGACCAGGACTTTTGGGTCGTTGTCTAAAAGAGATATCATAGTAGCGTTGTTTAATTTTTAGGGCAATTTTTTTAAGAAAATGTCTGCTTGCAAATATTTCCAGATTTATGGTAGTTTATAACCGTACGAAGATCTTTCAATTTTTCATCGAGGATTTTTATTCAAAACCGGTACAAAGGGTGTTACCTGATGATATTACCATGAAAACGTTTATAACAAATATAAAAAATCTCATCCTTTACACTAAATGGGTTGTTTGAGAGCTAGTCTGGGTTCCGTGGGAACTCCGCATACGAGGATCTGTAATATGCTTCATTGATCTCTGTTAGCAATAGAAGCCGCTTTGGTAAAATGTTGTTGTATGTGAAACTACAAAACTATCTCTCTATCTCGAATTTTTATAGAATAATTTTTGTCAAAATTATTCAAGACAAAATTATATTGAAAGATTTAAAGAATGTAATTTAAATACTACTTTATCATTATATTGTTAGAATGGACTGCGTTTCTGCCATGTGATTTTGCCAGAAACGGTCACGTGATACTGATCTGGAAGATTTAGCACATTGGT